>BPTQ01000009.1:189878729-189980252 GCA_019973895.1 Chrysanthemum seticuspe
GTTCTAGTTATGAAGTCTCGGTAAGCACTGAAGGGGTTGAAGAATGAAAAAGAAATGAATGATAAAAGGGTGAAAAGAAATAGCCCTCCATCAATTCAACCTTAGGGCAGAAACCGGGTTCAATTCATATGCTACTGGTGGTTACTAAGGTAACACTGGTATTGAAGACAAGACATCATGGACCCAGTGATGCACTGAACTAAAACTTCCCAAACCACTCAAGTTCCTCTTAAAAGGGCTTGTTTCATTCTCACGGGGAACCTACATAATCTATCGACTTTCTCTTAGAGATTGTTGATATTGAAGAAGGAGACCCTCTCCCTAGTCTCCGGCAAAGGAACCAAAAATGCACTATTGAGTCTAGAGCCAAGAGATCATCCACAATATCTCGTTAGGACACTAAATTCATGAAGACTTGCTGTTTCACATAATGTGGAAAGTAAGTATATATTAAGAGTCCTACGCATTATCCTTGTGGTATTGCCAGAACATCTGAGTGGTATGTAAAAGTATTCACGATGAAGATGGAAATCCTTCTAGAGCCAACATCAAACAAGCTCTTGGTGGGTGACATGTGAAATCTTGCAAAAGATCAAGCTTGTGACAGCTGGATAGAAACGATGGGGCGATTCATTATTGATTCAACCTTAGTCCAGGAATGGAATTGACGAATACTTTTGGAAAAACTGTTCGGTGTGCAAATCTTCTTTTCTCTAGCACATCGAATGTGTATTCATTCTCAAATTCAAAAAGTATCTCTGATTGAAAAATACTTTTAGAAAAACCGTTCGATGTGCGAATCTCTTCTTTTCGCTAGCACGTCGAATGTGTACTCATTCTCTAATACAAAAAGTATTTTGTTTGAAAATTGATCTTTCTCATAAAACCTTCGTCGTATTGCAAAACTCTTTCTTCAAGCAGTACGCGATTGTTTTTCAAATCATTTTTCATCAATCAGTGAATCTCAATTCGCTGGTTCACTCACTCCGTGTTGTCTTCTTTGAGACGTTCCGGTTTGAGAACAGCTAGAACAGCTGCGAAACCCTGTCAAGGAGATTCTTAGGAATCCTACCTGATCACAGGCAGTATTTATACTGATCAACGGGGAACCGTGGGCCGTGTACCTCAATTCAGCGAAAGTGATCAAGGACACTTTCATGTGTCTTATTGCTAACTGTTGTTTGCAGGTACATTTGGACGGTTGCAGCTGATCAGAATTGAGGAGTCAATCCAAAGCCGCATGCTCACAGCATCCACACTTAATTTGAAGAAATCATGACTGGTGCATATCTACATAACATGGCTCTGATATTTCATACTATGCTTATGATTCACTGCTGCAAATATCATGAACCAGTAAGGCTTCCGCTACTCTGATGGAAAGATGTCATGATTCAAAAGTGTGAGCATGTCGGTCCGAAAGTCACAACTTCACATGATGGCAACACAATAAAGGGTGATCCAGAGATTTACTGTGGCTGATGATCTCAATGAAAGCTCGAAGATCATCAAAGATGTGGATCAGTTGAAAGGCCTCCACTTAAAGTACAAAATATGCGGACTATGAGGTGTTACTGCTTAAGCACAAAGATTGCAGAATTGAAGAATTGAAGTCTACGAGCTCAAGAACATTGTCAAGAATAGAATGCTAGGATTCGAAATGTAAAACATGGGGTGACCTCCCTTAGGGGGAGATTTTTAGGAATTAGAAAATTCCATAGTGAAGAGTCGGTCACCCCAAATATTAACTAGCATAAGTTAGCTCGTAGACTTGTCGTTATTTACATTATTATGTAGTTAATTAGTTAGTCAGTAGCGTAAAATAGTTTAGTGCAACACCGTGGAGGAAGGACGGGTCTTTACCCACTGTATCCCTGATCCACAGGCCGATAGGAGGTCGTATTTCATGTAACTATAAATACCCCTTCCATCCATGGAAGGGGTGGTGCTTCTCATAATCTAATATTCAACATTTGTGAACCAAGTCTCTAGCAAGAACACCCTCTCTATCTTTCTCTCTCTAAATATGGCAAACATGTATTTTGATCTCCCAAGACCACCCGAATCATCAACACAATAATATTAAGATCCTAACAGAGATTGTTGTGTAGCATATGACTGTTTTCGGATTAAAAGTGGGTTTTGATTTTGTGCACTGAGTACAGAAGTTTGAAAAACTGAGATAATATTATGTGTTTAAACTCTTCCATGATTTCTGAAACGATTAAAAAAAAATCAATCCCAAAAATGATTAAGGTAAGAATGGAATGGATTGATGACTGTGTGTTATTGATTGAGAGGAAAGAGGCTGATTTTTTTGAAAAATACGTTTCAAAAACAGATTATAAACAACTGAATGGAAATAGTAAATGTTTTAAAATTTTAGAATGAATACCACTTTGGAAAGAAGGCTTTGTACCACAAATATGCATTGCTCTATTGGTTGAGGCGTTTTTGTTTGGAAGATGGAATCCGAGTTCGAACCTTGCATTCTACAAACTTTTTTTTCTAATGTAAACGGATCTTGTGCCTAGTCACCATTTCCACCTCATCATAGATGCGCCATGTCGACATTAAAAAGCCTAGTCAGCATTAATGATGTGGCATATGTAGTCCCATATATATGTATAGATTTCTTTTGAAAACCAATAGCCCAAATTTAGCTTTTTACTCTTATATGCAATTTACTGTCCTTGTTTCCCTTTGTTATCAAAGTTTAGTCACGGACCAATAAGATCTCTTTTCCGTCTATATAATGGATTCAAACGATCTCAACGTTGCAAACGACTTGTTTGTAGGACAACCAATATTACTTCAGAAACACCTTATATGTGGATTAGATCAAGCTAGATGAGAAATGTCGATAACGTCACAATATTTCTTCAGAAATGCCTAATATGTTATTCATGCTCATTCTGATGAGCATGGTGAAATATTGTTAGGCAAAATGATTAAACTTTCGTCACGCACCAAGGCCATCTTCATCAAGTGTCCCCAACTTTTTGTATTGAAGTTAGGGGTTCTGCTACATGACGGCTATCATCGATATCTTCATTCAGAAGAGAATCAGTAATGATTTTTCTGGATGAGATCATGCAATTCCTTCACCGCATGTAGTTTTAGTACGTCTTGCGTGACTAGTGATAAAATACATACAATAGAGAAAAAGAGAATTTCAAATGAAGTTATACAACTTTGAAATACCCCTTCCTCATCTATATAACTTTCGGTAAAATATCTAAGTTTCTTATCAAATAAAAAACCATAGCATATCCTCCAGGATCATGAATAACAAATTGGAAAAAAAAATTATAAATTCAAATACATAATTTTCAGTAATAACACCTTTTATTTTTGTTTTTATTTTTATTTTGATGAACTAACTTTGTGATGGAAGTTTAGAATAGATATGGTAATGTTAGGTTTTTATAACAAGAGTAAATGACTTTTTTGATGTGATTGATGGTTTGCATCTCGAGGATAAATAATATATTAATATCATTGAAAGAATGTAAACATAGAATTTACATTTGAAACAATTATAATAATATTAATAACAATTACAAGAATGTAAATTGTATCTTTACATTAAATAACAATTATAATAATATTACTAACAATTATAAGAATGTAAATTGTATATTTACGTTAAATAACAATTATAACAAAATTAATTATATATTTATTTTTATTTTTTTTAAGTAGAAACGAAAATTGACATTTAATTTTTTTAATCTTCGCGTCTAGAGAAATAAATTTTCTCTGACATTTTTTGTGTCTCGAGGTAATGATGTTTTGTCAAATCACTATGAAAAACAACGACTTAAATATTGCACTGGTAATTTATAATAATATTGTCTTAATATCACAGTGATTTTGGAATATTTATTTTAATAAATATGTTTAATTTAGAAATTTATTTTTAATAATTTCACTATATAATTAATTTTGATGTACTGTGATATTAAATTTAATATCTCAGTAACTTAATATCACACTAATTTTATTTAGTACTGTGTTATGATATTATTGTCTTAATATCACCGTAAATTAAAAATATTCAAAAAGAGCTAAAATATTAGTATCTGACATACATACCATTTGAGTTTCTGTTGAAAAGATAGATGCATAACATACTGACATACATGTCAGATATTAATTATAGTGATGAAAAATACCTCCTCGAGACTCAAAATATCACTTTATATCAACGTTTTACATTTAATTTTAATATAGTTTTTCATTAATATTGCTTTTTTTAATTCATGTTGTTTTAAGTATATTTTATTTATATTTAATTTACTAAATAATTTTAATTGAGTTATGTTATTTAAATTAAAATGATTTAATTGCTCACTCAGTTGGGAAAAATTAATATGATGTTTATTTTTTCAATAAAATTTGTTATTTTTTAAATTTTTATATCCAAAGTCCTCAGCAGTAGTAACTTTTCTTATAGCAGAATTATAATAACATCTTTCTTATAATAGTTAGTTGTTTAAAATGAATGTCTGAAAGAGAATATTAATTTTGTCTTAATATCAGAGTTTGTTGTTTAATATATGATATTGCCTTAATATCAGAGTTAGTTGTCTTAATATATGATATTCTCTAAACCATATGACTATATGAGTAGTCTAAACCAATTTGAGAGTTAGTTGTTTAAAATGAATGTCTGAAAAAAATATTAATTTTGTCTTAATATCAGAGTTTGTTGTTTAATATATGATATTGTCTTAATATCAGAGTTAGTTGTCTTAGTATATGATATTGTCTTAATATCAGAGCTAGTTGTTTAATATATGATATTATCTTAATATCAGAGTCTCTGAAAGTGTAACACCCCCAATTTCGTGATACGCAGCAGAATTCAAGCTGGGTGTTACTTCATGGCTCAACAGTTACAATAACAGAAAATGAACTCTAATTGTGTCATTTTAAAAGATTTATCATTTGATTTATATATATATCAGAGTTCACAAAATGAGGTCCCAGTGGTTTTACAGTTTATTAAATAAGTTTTCGAATGATAATATAGCCTTCTTGAGTACACGTGCCCTTCCGTGCCATCCTTGTAGATTATGAACCTGAGATAAACATGCTAAAAATGTCAACACAAAGGTTGAGTGAATTTATAGTGTTTTTATAGTAATCAGTTGAACACAAGTTGAAAAGTAGTAAAATTCGTAATATCGTTGCACATCATATTGCCTTAAGTCACATGAACGCAAACCTTAACAGGAACGCGTCATAATAGTGACGTAAGTTACAGACATCATAGTAATGATGTGAGCAACAATTCCCTCTGGTAGGAGTTTGCCATCCTCCTAGTATTCTCAAATAAAGTGCATTTGGTTACCTATCCGGCTAACACAAATGGGGTGTCAACTGCCAATAGATCTATTCACTATATTCGCGTTCACTCGCAAGTGATTAATGGTTCATGATATGAGGGACTTTCAGTGGCAGGTGTAAGTAACTTAAGCAATAGAAATCGTAGCATAGAAAAATACTTGTGTTCGGATTTATAGCATGTATCTCCCCACGAATTTGAAAAACAAGTAAAAAGTGGGACTATGAACTCACCTCGGTGTTACCGTGGTCTGGATGGAAAACAAATTAAGTAATGTGAATAAACTGCTCCGACTCGTGACCTGAGTTAGTATGTCATGTTTTTAGTATTCTAATTCAAGTTTATGCGATGATAATGCTTTATCCATAGTTGGGTAAACATGGAGTCTCTTCAAAAATTTGTAATACTTATCACACTTATTTTTATGGCTCAGTTGATTGTTTATAAGTTTTATCGAAATACAAGTTGTTAAATATGATATGTTTCCAAAAGGTTAAATTTTACAATTTTGAATATTTACGGTTTTTACCCTTGCACTTTCAAAAATGACACTTTATACCCTCAACTATGGGTTATTTACAAAATCAGCCCTTGTACAATTAACTTTGAAGAAATTACATTTTTAGCCCAAGAAAACTTTATCTTTCAAAAATTACAATTTTTATCCTTGTAGATTTATAAGAAAAACTTACTTGTTTTAGGCCTAAAGCGACAAAAGTAAGGGTAAATATAAGCGAGGCCTTAAGAGGTTTTTACTACGCTCTTGATCCCTTCAAGAGTTTTTCAGGTGGTCTTTCTAATGGTTTAAACTAGAAGTCTTAAGCTCTTACGATTTGGTCGCAATAATTTCCCAAAGTAGGGGGTTAGGTGCCTTATTTAAAGAATGTTGGTTTTGGCGACAACAAGCGCAAAAGAGTCTTAAATAAAAATTGTACGAGCCAAGGTTTCCGTGATACCTTTGTTCCTTTATTATCTATGCTGTAAGGACTTCAAAAGGGCCAAGTAATAGATTTTATGGATCTCGTTTGATAGGTAAAATAATTGGACAAAAAGGATCAGTTGGGCAGTTTACTTGATATGGACAGAAATGAAAAACAATCTGGTTTTTGATTTTAAGGCTCACGATTTGACTTATTAAGCATAGTAACATGTTTATAAACTTATTTAGTCTATTCTTGAAAGGTTTTAGGGTCTCTTGTTTAGAAAACATGTCGAAAAATTTAAATAAGGGTGTTTGGTCTAGTGTCTCGCGACAAGGAAAAGACAAGAGAATAAAAACGTGACATGTGCATCTTTTGGCCAGGTCTTGGGGGCGTTCTAGAGTCTCCTAGGGGCTTATTAAAATGGTACAATAGTTCAGCTTAAAGCTCAAAACTCATGAGTTAAAACTTGGTCCAAAGTGGGGCGTTTGGTTTTTATAAAATCAAAACAGCTGTTGGGATTTTTGTTAAAATATGACTTCGTTATGCGTTTTCTGGACCCGTGCTCCTGAATTTTTGAAGAAAACGTCGTTCAGGACAACTTTCATGCTTTAACTTTTTGATGAAATGGACCAGAAGTGCCTCGTTTCGCGTGCCTGATCCTTCTATCCACAGAAGGTTTTGGACAGATTTTTGGTAACTTCGTTTGGTCATAACTTTTGATTCGTGTACTCGTTTTAAGTGATTCAAATTGCCATGTTTTCCTTATAAAATCCTTTTTAACAGCATATAATTGATATTAAAGGTGATAACGATATTGAGTGTGTTTAATAGACTTACAAATCGTTGGTACTCATTAAGGAAGGAAAACACCCAAGGGACTTCTTAAATTGATACTATGGTCTCTCCAAACTTATGACCCGAATTATAACTTCGTTGCTGCTCCTCTTGGACTCTTCGATCAGTATGTATATAAGTGTGTGAGTGTTTGTTGTATTCGAATGGGTGGTGAGGAAAAAGAAGGAATGAGGGTCGATTTATATAGGCATTTTATCAAGGTTTCATCCAATGAACTTAGGCAATTTCTACACTTATTGGATGTAATGAGGAGACATGAAGAGGTGTTTCTACATAGACCATGTGACTTGTATGGTGAATGTTGTGGCTAAGTTACATGGTACAATTTATATGTGTAACACAACCATGTGTCGCATTTTTGACCAAGAATAGAATGAGCATGGTGATGTATCTTGCTAGATTTCCATGAGATCTACCAATGGTCATAAAGAGAACACAAGGTGTGCATACTTGTTCTATTTAAAGCCTTAGGGCTCGAATGGTTTGAAAGGTAGCTAGGTGTCGCAAGTTTTGACCAAAGGAAGAAGAAGAGGAGTTGATGTGGCTTAATTGTGTTCTTATATATCATAATTATAGTTTAGTTAAATTAGAAACAATTTAAGGTTAGTTTAGCTTAAGTAAATGACATATTTAATATACATGCATAAGATAGATGTACCACAAGAATTGGAGAGTTGTACCTTAGACTTGTATATTATAAGAAAATCATATTTAAAGGCTTGTGCATTATAGGGTTGTACCTTGTGCTTAAAAATAGGTACATTGATATTATAATCTAATTTATATAAGTATAAAATTTTTATTCATTAAAGACTTGTAAATAAGCTTGAAAGACTTGTACATTTATATTTTATAAACATTATGTATAAATTAATTTGGGTTTGTGATTTCGTTAACATTAGGGCTTCTAGCGGGAAATATCGTAAAGTTAGGTTTTCGTGCTTTAAGAACTTGTACATTAGCTTCAAAATGTTGTACTTTAGTGTTGATGGGTTAGTTACGTGAAATCTTATATTAAATTATGGTTTCATGAAAACTCCAATAGATAGAAAACGTTTAGTTTGAATGTTTAATAATCGTACATTTATGAAATAGCGTAAAGTGGTAAATAAAAGTTAAAAACTTTTATACTTGATGAATAAGGAATGAACTTAATGTCAAGTAGGGGGGGTTAGGTGCCTTATTTAAAGAATGTTGGTTTTGGCGACAACAAGCGCAAAAGAGTCCATAATAAAAATTGTACGAGCCAAGGTTTCCGTGATACCTTTGTTCCTTTATTATCTATGATGTAAGGAATTCAAAACGGCCAAGTAATAGATTTTATGGATCTCGTTTGATAGGTTAAATAATTGGACAAAAAGGGTCACTTGGGCAGTTTACTTGATATGGACAGAAATGAAAAACAATCTGGTTTTTGATTTTAAGGATCACAATTTGACTTATTAAGCATAGTAACATGTTTATAAACTTATTTAGTCTATTCTTGAAATGTTTTAGGGTCTCTTGTTTAGAAAACATGTCGAAAAAATTAAATAAGGGTGTTTGGTCTAGTGGCTCGCGACAAGGAAAAGACAAGAGAAGAAAAACGTGACATGTGCATCTTTTGGCCAGTTCTTGGGGGCGTTCTAGAGTCTCCTAGGGGCTTATTAAAATGGTATAATAGCTCAGCTTAAAGCCCAAAAATCATGAGTTAAAACTTGGTCCAAAGTGGGGCGTTTGGTTTTTATAAAATCAAAACAGCTGTTGGGATTTTTATTGAAATATTACTTCGTTATGCGTTTTCTGAACCCGTGCACCTGAGTTTTGGATGAAAACGTCGTTCAGGACAACTTTCATGTTTTAACTTTTTGATGAAACGGACCAGAAGTGCCTCGTTTCGCGTGCCTGATCCTTCTGTCCACAGAAGGTTTTGGACAAATTTTTGGTAACTTTGTTTGGTCATAACTTTTGATTCGTGTACTCGTTTTAAGTGATTCAAATTGCCATGTTTTCCTTATAAAATCCTTTTTAACAGCATATAATTGATATTAAAGGTGATAACGATATTGAGTGAGTTTAATAGACTTACAAATCGTTGGTACTCGTTAAGGAAGGAAAACACCCAAGGGACTTCTTAAATTGATACTATGGTCTCTCCAAACTTATGACCTGAATTCTAACTTCCTTGCTGCTCCTCTTGGAATCTTAGATCAGTATGTATACGAGTATGTGAGTGTTTGTTGTATTCGAAAGGGTGGTGAGGAAAAAGAAGGAATGAGGGTCGATTTATATAGGCATTTGATCAAGGTTTCATCCAATGAACTTAGGAAATTTCTACACTTATTGGATGTAATGAGGAGAAATGAAGAGGTGTTTCTACATACACCATGTGACTTGTATGGTGAATGTTGTGGCTAAGTTGCATGGTTCAATTTATATGTGTAACACAACCATGTGTCGCATTTTTGACCAAGAATAGAAGGAGCATGGTGATGTGTCTTGCTAGATGTCCATGAGAGCTACAAATGGTCATAAATAGAACACAAGGTGTGCATACTTGTTCTATTTAAAGCCTTAGGGCTCGAATGGTTTGAAAGGTAGCTAGGTGTCGCAAGTTTTGACGAAAGGAAGAAGATGAGGAGTTGATGTGGCTTAATTGTGTTCTTATATACCATAATTATAGTTTAGTTAAATTAGAAACAAGTTAAGGTTAGTTTAGCTTAAGTAAATGACATATTTAATACACATGCATAAAATAGATGTACCACAAGCATTGGAGAGTTGTACCTTAGACTTGTATATTATAAGAAAATCAAATTTAAAGGCTTGTGCATTATAGGGTTGTACCTTGTGCTTAAAAATAGGTACATTGATGTTATAATCTAATTTATATAAGTATAAAATTTTTATTCATTAAAGACTTGTACATAAGCTTGAAAGACTTGTACATTTATATGTTATAAAAATTATGTATAATTTAATTAGGGTTTGTGATTTCGTTAACATTAGGGCTTGTAACGGAAAATATCGTAAAGTTAGGTTTTCGTGCTTTAAGAACTTGTACATTAGCTTCAAAGTGTTGTACTTTAGTGTTGATGGGTTAGTTACGTGAAATCATAGTTATAATAAATTATGGTTTCATGAAAACTCCAATAGATAGAAAACGTTTAGTTTGAATGTTTAATAATCGTACATTTATGAAATAACGTAAAGTGGTAAATAAAAGTTAAAAACTTTTATACTTGGTGTATAAGGAATGAACTTAAGACATTCTGGTGTTGGTGTGTACATTCTTTTAAGAATGTGAGTTACGTCATATTAGTTAGTTGTTGTGATTAGATAAACAGATAACGTTTTAAAAAAAATTAGACGTGAAAAATGGATAAGTATTCTTTAGTTAGAATATCATACAAGTGGAAATTTACCGGTGGTTACAGAAAGAAAATATTAATCTTCGAATTTTTTTTAAAACCAAAATTAAAGAAAATTTAATATTTGCATGTTCTATGACGTATACATATTGTTAATGTCTTAATATCAGAGTTAGACATACGTTCGTGACTTAAATATTTAAAAACTTAAAATACATAGTGAAGATTAAAAATTTAAAATACATAAATAAAAAATATAAGGAAAAAAGTTATATCAGAGTAAACTAATATTTAAAATTAAGATTAAAGATTATATTAAACTTACTAATTCACAAACAAATATTTAGTACGTAGCTTTTTAATATTATAGAAGTGGTTTTATATCATATTATTGCTTTAATATCAAACAATAATATCAGAATATATATAAAAATAACCTACACATCCTTTAATATCATAATAAGTAATTTAATATAATAAAATCATTTTAATATCACTAAATTTTTTAATATCAAACAACTCGTCTTCTTACCATCATATAAATCATTTGTCTGATTTTAGTGCACAATTGATCAAGCCTAGTTTCAAAAAATTTAGTATATATCTTTTAATATCATTGTAATAATATTTTGAATAGATATTATTAACAAATAAAAAGTAGAAATCAAATCTTATATTTAATTTTTAAAAGTTATTGATAAACAAATGGAGACAGATGGCATATCAAATGATGATCAATTATGAAAAATATTCACGTCTATTCAGAGATAATTTCTCTGACATTTTTTTTACCTCGAGGTAGTGATGATTTGTCAAATCATAATTTCTTTGATATTCGCGTGTATACAGAGAAAATTATGAAAAGGGTCATCAAAAATTAAAAAAAAAATTAAGAGTAACTAATGTTGAAAAGTAGAGTGAATTTATTGTTTACAAGTTATAATTCATTTGTTTTTTATTAAATACAAAATTGATGAATTTAATATCACAACAATTTCATAATAATAATATTTTAAAATTTAATATCAGAGTACATGTAAAAATAACCTACATAGCCTTCACAAGAATAATAGTAATAATTTTAGTATATTAAGTAAGTTAAAATATAATTAGCATAAATAATGGTCCTTAAAGAATATTTAACATACATAATGGTCCCTAAACAATAATATCAGAGTAATTTGCAAAAATGGTAATTGCAAAAATGGTCCCTAAAGTAGCCCAAATGCGTAAAAAAGTTAACGGCTTATCACTACATACACTCTGCCAAACTCAAATACTCTTAAGATAACATCGAATCCCCTATTTCCTTAACTATGGACATGTCTCCTTCTGATATTGACCTTGCGGTTGTATGTAACGCCTTTGTGCTAACACAAATTATGCTTGTCCATTACTAGACAGAGATTCTTCAAGACATGAAGAAGACACACACTTTGGAGAACAAGTACAAAAAGTTTACTGAAAGGGTCGCGCGTAGGGGTAAGCTGATTGTTGCAGTTCGAAACTTTTCACGTTTGAGAATTGGAAGGGACAATACGAAGAAGCTTAGGAGACTACAGATTATTGATACGGGTAGGTCAAAGGCATTGATGAAGATGGTAAGTGTTAGGTCACCATATTAGTAACACAAGCATCAATATGTAGAAATAGAGAAGAGATAAAGATCGGTTGAACAAATACAAATACACACACACGTATGAACTATAGCCGGTTATGCGTAAGGTGTAAAAGAGTGAATGAATTGAACAACCAACCCTTAAGTGAGGGTATTACAAGATTATTTATAGGAGAGGGAGCTAGGGCAACACTCCTAGTCCCTTCCTTTCCTTATTGGACTTGGGCCAAGGCTCATGGACTTTCTACATAAGCCTTGGCATGATTACTAACATAAAAGCCATATTAAGCTAACTATTACATATGAATCACTAACACTTGAATTAATGTTTAGGAGTGATTCCAACAATCTCCCCCTAAGTGTTGGTGATGAATGAAAGAGTGATAAACGATGTATGCGCCGATGTAATAGTAGCTTTGACGTCTTCTGACATTCTTCTTTCTTGTGAGAAGAGGTGTCTTAATTCGAACAATCTCCCCAGTGTAGAGAAATTGTTTCTTTTGAAGTATTCTACTTTGACGTCTTCATTTTCTTTGTTCTTTAGTTCTTTGTTCTTTGAAAGTGATAGTATGTTGTGGTAATCTGCATCAGGTCTGCTTCGCTGCTCCAGTGTCTCCACGTCTTTCTCCAACATGCTCACACGCTCTTTAACGTTGGATTACAATTTATGAAGTTCTTTAAGTCTTTAAACTTTGTAGATTCTTTGTTGACGAAGAATCATTCTGACTTTGTGTTGCCTTTGATTATGAGAGAACTTTCATAAGTGATGTTGTTGGTATGAACATGTGGAGAATCTGCACGATCAGTCTGCTCCAGAGCTTCCATAAGAAGTAAACATAGGAAAGGTTAGTAATAAGCGGATTCCGGCACTTACAAGTTTGAACTTTGAGAGTGTTAACAACATAGTGTGAAAGCACAACTCTAATTCTCACAAACGCCGTTCCTGAACCGGAGTCCCACAAGTGAGATAACGCGATGTACCAAAGTACACCTATGGTTCAGTTGAGTCGCTGAGGTACACCGAGGCATAACCTCAGGACTGTAGACCATTTGAGACCACTAAGCGTAATCCACGGGGAGTTACCGAAGCGACCTGCTGTCAGGGTTGTTTGATGTTGATCCTGGCAAGAGTTTCCATTCAATCACTGAGGATCACAGTAGTGAACCTCTCATAAATGTTCTCGACAGATTGCTAGGATCTGTGTAGGACTCGATAACGTACCACTGTTGTTCTTATTGTTGAACAACGAGTGATGAAATGTCAAGTATACCTATGAGATCTTTTGATGAATCTCGTGGCTCTAGACTCAATAGTGCACTTTGGTTTTCCTGAGCGGAGACTAAGGAGAGGGTCTCCTTCTTTAATACCAGCAATCTCTAAGAGAAAGCCGATAGTTTACGTAGGGTTCCCTGTGAGAATGAAACAAGCTTCTGTTGGGAGAAACTTGAGTGGCTAAGAAGGTTTAGTGCATGCGTCACTGGGTCCATGACGACTTTTAATCTTCAATACTGGCATCATCAAGTGACAACCAGTAGCATGTGAATTGAACCCGGTGACTGCCCTAAGTTGAATAATCTGGAGGGCTATTTCTTTTCACCCTTTTCTTTGCTTTTCTTTTTAATTCTTCAACTCCTTCTTTCTCCGATTCTCATTTTCTCCTTTTTATAATCATACCTAAGGACTTCTAAGTACTAACAATTTGTGATGTCCTTGGGTAGATCCCTCCGGCTCTGGCGGATCATAGGACGGTTATTCCTAACCTTAGTCACCTTATAACTCCATGACTAACCTATGTTGCCATAAAACCATTTTCTTGAAAAATCTCTCAAAGTGGTTATGATTGAAAAACATTTTGTTCCACTGTAAGAGTTTGATCATTTGCAGAAATATTCCCCCTCCACACGTGCTTAAGTGTTTAGACAGAAATCTGCACTGTGAGAGAAGAGTGCGCACTTTTTGAATTGATTGACTCAAGATAGACAATTCCCCGAGGGACACGGTTACGTTGCATAGTTAAATAGTTACATTGTCTATTTTTAGGTGACAACTAGCTCTAATAACTACCTTGAAGGTGTGGACAAACCTCGAAAGATTGTCAAACCCGCCAAAGTTCATGTCTATCAAGAGTTTCTCGAATAGGTTCAATTTACCTGGATAAGTCATTGGAAGACAAATCTTTTCAATGTATGACTGTTCAGATCCCGTCAATTCATGGGTTAAGTCTTTTCACACGACGATTCAATAGCAAATCAACATATTTCTTATCACAATAATTTTCTCCCCCTCAAAAATGGCATATAAATGTTATTTTTGATAACGTTTTGATATTAGATATTACCATTTCGAGTTTTGTGGGAAGATTTCCACGAAGAACATTTTGTTTGAACAAAGATTTTAGCAAATACTCCCCCTCAACAAGTAATACTAACTTTTGAGATTTTGAAAACGTAAGGGGAAGTACTTGTTCTTTTGAGCAAAACCTTGAAAAGTGAAAGGTTTGATAGGTTTTACTCAAAAGTAAGAAGCTTTCGCTCCTTTTATAGGATTGTGGCACTGAGGCGTACCATAGGGTCCTTTCATTACAAGAACGGGTTGTACACTGTTATGTGTGCACAAACCATTGTCGGATAATCAAACAAACAAAATCACAATCAAGAGAGTACCCAATGATTTCAGACGATCAGCTACTTTCTGAGGACGTTGGAAAGTCAGAATCGGAAAGTTTGGTCATCCTCCCACAT
Source organism: Chrysanthemum seticuspe (assembly GCA_019973895.1). Lineage (NCBI taxonomy): Eukaryota > Viridiplantae > Streptophyta > Magnoliopsida > Asterales > Asteraceae > Chrysanthemum > Chrysanthemum seticuspe. Next base: position 189,893,571 of record BPTQ01000009.1, read on the forward strand.
AGCTCTCCAACCATTGCATCTGATCCTGATGAATAAAACATTCATCAATCCTAGTGATAAATCAACGAACATCCTTGCGATCTTTTGAACTCCATCTCTCCGTCTGAATTATACCCAACTCAATATCCTTCAAACGATATGCCAATCTATCTCGAACCATCTCCAGGGTGGCGTCATATAACTTTGTGAATTTCATCTAAATCCATGAAGCAAGTATGATGATTTTCACACCGGTAGACAAACCCAAACTTTGGTTTATGATTGATTTTGTACTGAGGTTCTTGATTGATTCCGTTGAAGTGTAGAATTTTGGTAAGATTCGACCCCGAGGTGGAGATCTTCAACACGCTCTTTGATTTGATGCGTATGAAAAACAAGGAATGCAGTAATGTACTTGATCTGAATTTCGGTTGAGGTTTAGGTTGGGGCTCAGGTATGTCGTGATCCTCACCACCAGTGTATGTAGAGTGATTACCGGTTTTCTCCATTGGTGGTGTGGTTTCTAAAACCCTTAGTTGATCAGATGGTGGTGGTTGTGAAGCTTGTTGTGTAGTGGTGATAACCTACTTAACCATTTGTGGAATCATTGGATGGAGTTTCCTTCTTAATAGATTTTGATGTTGACTTATTTGTTTCTTTTGTTGATGGAGGTGATGATTGAGATGATGATTTGGGTTTGGTGGAAGTGTCAAGAGGTGGTTCAGAAGACTGTTGAGGTTTGTGTATTGGATTATCAACTATGTAGTTGTCTGATTCCTTCTTAAACTTTTCCTCCTCAGCTCTAGCAGCTTCTTTTGCCTCTTTTCGAATCATTTCCTCTTCAGCCACCAAATTATCATCATCATGGACTCTTTCATCCTTATCATGATCGTAATCCCCTTCGTCATATATTTCCACATCATCACCATGCATTTCTTCTTGCGGTTGTTTTAGTTGTTGTTGTGGTTGCTTCATTTCAACAGTAGTAGTGACAGTGACACCCTGATCCTTACCGGGTTGATTAACCGGATCGGATGGGGTAAGAGATGTTTGCAATGGATCTTCCATAAGTGGAGGACTATTGCTTGATCCTCCTTCCCCACTGGGTTGATTAACCGGAAAGGTTGAAGCATGGTATTCCATCCTCTTCTGCTTTAATGACTTACGAAATTGAATTTCCTCATCCATTGAACCTTACTCATCATCAGGATGACTTTGTGAGCATGAATTTGAATGGATGTTGTAGAAGGATGTCCACAGCAATTCAGCAAGATGATTATGAGCATATGAAGTTGTTTAAGATGACACGGAGATTGTTCTTGCCAATTGTTTTGTCGTATCCAGCTGGGAATGTGTTTGCCATCAAGAGCACTGCTGGGGCATTGATGATTGCTTGATTTGTAGCCAGTTTGTGATCTGAAAGACATTAGACAAAAAGACAGACATATGGAAACACAATGTGTTTGTTTTAGTCTGATTTATTATCTAATTCCTTGTTCGATGGTAACATGTTTATGTGAGTTACAAGTACTAAGTCACATTATTCCAATTGATTGAAGTTGATGTGATAAGTTACGTGAACATGTTAATTTTGAAATTTCAAAGTCCAAATTTTCACTTAACACACAACATATTAACTTTTGTAAGCTTATACGAAACATCAGGTATTTGTGACTTATGCGTAACATTTAACAAGTAACATATGCGTACTAGGCCAAAATGTAGTAAACAGTGGGTTATGTGTAACAAGGATCCTTATGCGTAAGAAAGGAGCTTATGCGTAGGAGTAAACTAAAGCGTAAACCAAGCTTAGGCGTAAGAGTTTCTTACGCGTAATACAAGTTCAAAGGCTTTAAGCTTATGCGTAGGGATAAGCTAGATGTTACGCGTACAGTTTACTCGTAAGAGTAAAGCTTATGCGTAACAAGCCTTGTTTACGAATATCTTTCCAAGATATACTTAATCCACTGTAGACCCCTTATGCGTAAGAGCTACGCGTAAGATTTCTCTTAGGCGTAACCTTTATGCATAAAGTATTCCTTAAGCTTAAAGGTTTGAACACCTAAAGATTCTGACATTACGAATAATTAACCTGTTAAATATAAACATGAAAACTTGATTGCAGTTAACTCCAAACATCTTTTAGATCACAAAACAAGCACAAGAACATATCAGATACACACAGAAAGATTTAGGCGTTAAGTTACTTAAACCCTAAACCCTTAATCGACGCGTAAGAGATATAGCCACACAAATCAAACAAGAATGTTTCTGGAGTGTCCTAGATGTCATATGAGTGAAATGGAACAAGATTTAACAAATTTTCACCACAGAATCAGAAGATTCATGGGAGATGAACCCTAAAACCTAAAACATATATTCTTACAGTTTAGATGTTTCTGGGCTAATTTATAGGTTCAAATCATGCATATATACTTATTCTAACTCATTTTTTTGACCACCTAATAACATATCACAGAATAGAAAGGAACCCTAGATGAGCGCAGGAACCCTAGAATTCAAATTAACGAAATTTAAGATTCTGGATGGTTTTGGACGATTGAAACAAGTTTAATAGACACTAAGAAAGGTTTTAACATAACTTATTTCAATCCAAACACTTTTATGCATAAACACCCAGTTCGTTCGAGTGAACAATTTTCCAGAATCAGTTTAAAGAGTTTTAACCGTTGGATTTGAAAGAATTTTAGAAATCCTTGTTTATCATCTTGATTAAAACAGTTTAGAACTTATAGATTATGAAAAACTTGAACGGATTTAGAAGATTTGATTTGGGCCGTTTGATCTTGGTTGTTTAGGAGTAAATGATTTTGTTAAAATTAATTTGCCAAGTTGACACATTTAGTCCCTCAACCTTAAAGAGGTTCCAACCAAGATCCTTTAACTTCCGTTTAGGTTAGACAAAACACATGTAAGGCAAGAAACTTAACGATACTCCCCCTCGACTTTTGAAATAATGAATTTTGAATACATTTGAGTCCGAGGAGAGTATTTGACAAGAAACGTATCCACCATTTTAGAAGAAACAACATATTTTTGAAAACATGGAGGTACAAGGTTTTATGAAACTGAAAAATATTTACTTTCTCCCCCTCAACACTTGTTCGGGAAAAATAGTGAAAGATTTGATAGAACAAAGTGTTGATTGAAGATTTGTACTTGCGATGTTTGAAAGAATTTAGATAGAAGAATATTTTTGAGATTTTCTGATTTTATATTTTTGTATTTTGTTTTTTTGAAAAATATTTACAAAATAAGTTTTGGTGTTTGACTGGTTTTAAGAATGTTTTAAGAGTTCATCGAGTTCCTCTTTAGTCAAACACCGCATACCAATCCGGTGGACCAACTCATTAACCTAGCAGGAGCTAAGGCTTTGGTGAGAAGATCTGCCAATTGGTATTCTGTACCCACAAAATATAATTCAACAGTACCCTGTTCCACGTGGTCCTTGATGAAATGATATCGAAGATCGATGTGCTTTGATTTTGAGTGTTGAACAGAGTTGCACGAGATCGCAATAGCACTCCGATTGTCGCAGTACATCAGGATTCTGTCGAATACGTAACCATAGTCTTTGAGTTGTGTTCTCATCCAAATGACTTGAGCACAACACGCCGACATGGCTACATATTCTGATTCGGTTGATGACAGCAATGTACAATCCTGCTTCTTCGATTGCCATGACACCAGTTTATCACCAAGAAATTGTAATGCTCCTGAAGTACTTTTCCGTGAGTCTAAGCATCCTGCGTGATCAGTGTCTGAAAAAACTATTAGTTCAAAACCAGAATCCTTCGGATACCAGATCCCCAAGTTAATGGTTCCCTTGATGTATCGGAGGATTCTTTTAGCCTCAGAGAGGTGGGTTTCAGTTGGTCTCGACTGATAACGGGAGCAAAGATATACGGCAAACACAATATCAGGCCTGCTAGCTGTTAGATACATGAGAGACCCAATAATACTATGGTATTTGGTAGGGTCCACCAATTTCCCATGTAAATCAGCATCTAGCTTCTTGGTATGAGCCATTGGTGTGGCATAGGTGTCACAGTTTTGCATTCCAAATTTGTTTAACAGTTCAAGGGCATATTTGGACTGACTCAAGAATATACCACGGGGTGATTGATGAACTTGCATTCCTAGAAAGAATGTGAGTTCACCCATCATTGACATTTCAAAATGTTTTGTCATTAATTTTGCAAAAGCATTTGAGTATTTTAAATGTGTTGACCCAAAAATGATATCATCCACATATATTTGAACGATTAAGATGTGAGCCCCGTGATATTGTATGAAAAGTGTAGGATCGACCGAACCTTTGGTGAATTTATTGGCAATGAGGAAGGATGATAACTTATCGTACCACGCCCGAGGAGCTTGTTTGAGACCATACAGAGCTTTGTTCAGTTTGTAGACATGGTTCGGGAAATCGGGATCAACGAATCCTTCTAGCTGGCTGACATAAACTGTTTCTTTCAGTTGCCCATTCAGATAAGCAGTTTTGACGTCCATCTGAAAGACCGTTATATTCATATGAGCTACGAACGCGAGAAAGATCCGAACAGCCTCAAGACGAGGAACCGGAGCGAATGATTCTTCAAAGTCAATACCCTCTTCCTGTCTATAACCCTTAGCCACCAGACGTGACTTGTTTCTGATTACGTTCCCTTCAGCATCCAATTTGTTCTACCAAATCCATTTTAGACCAATGACGTAGACCCCTGTTGGTCTTTCAACCAGTTCCCATACTTCAAGACGTTTGAATTAGTTGAGTTCTTCTTGCATGGATTTAATCCAGTTGTCTTTTGTCATTAAGTCTTTAATGTTTTTAGGCTCAGATTGGCAGACAGTGAGTGCATAAATGCAATGTTCACCATCTGTGTGAAGACGTTGTCTTGTAACGACTGGTTGATTTGGGTTGCCAATAATGTTCTCAAGAGGATGGTCTTTTGTCCAGCGATGTGTAGAGGGTTGATGTTGGTATACATTGTGCAGATTTTGAGGATTCAAATGGCTTGTAGATGATTCCGCAACATCAGGTGCAGCAGTTTCATTAGCAAATGGGTTAAAGAACGCATTTGGATCAAAACCTGCAGGTGGGGGTACTTCATTAAGAACATCATCAGTTGGTACAACGTCGTTGGAAACAATTTGTTCAACTGTTGTTGTAGAGTCAACTGGTGGTGCTTCTTCAATAGTAGTTGTTGTAGCAGGTGTATCAGGTATAAGAGTATGATCAGGTTGAGCAGCGGAAATAGCGGATACACTTGGACCACGTTCATCAATGTCATCACTAAAAAATGGAGCAAATAGCGTTTCCATTTGTTGACGAGTAACCTGGGGCTTAGTTCAGCTGATGATGGGGTTTGAGGGAAGTTTAAACGGTTGTGACCGGGTTCTAAGCTGTTATGCTCAGAAGCTATTTCAGTAAGTTCATCAAAATTAGCATGAATCGTTTCCATAACCTGCTTTATACGACGATTCCAGATCCGGAAACCCTTAGAATTTTCAAAATATCTGATAAATACTCCAATGTCAGCTTTTGGTTTGAGCTTACCAAAGTCATCACGATCATTATTCGGATAGCAAAGGGATCTAAATACATGAAAGTGTTTGAGATTCGGTTTATGGTTATGGATAAGCTCAAAAGGTGTTTTGTTGTGGCGTTTAGTAATCATTGAACGATTTTGAGTATAGCATGCAGTTGATACAGCTTCTGCCCACAAGTAATCTGGAAGTTTAGCATTGATTAACATTGTTCTTGCAGCTTCCACTAACGTTCGGTTTCGTCTTTCAACAACTCTGTTTTGTTCTGGTGTACGTGCAATAGATTTCTGATGCTCAATTCCCACTTTCTCATAAAATTCCCGAAGAGTTTGATTCACAAATTCAGTTCCTTTTTCTGTTCGAATTTGTCTGACGGTGTTCCGAAGCTGAATTTGAATTTTTGTGAGAAAGGTGATGATCATCTGTGGAGCTTGGTCTTTACTTCGAAGAAAATAAACCCATGTCCATCTTGAGTAGTCATCAACAATTACCAAGATGTAGCGTTTGCCATTTATCGTCTGTACGCGCATCGGGCCACACAAATCCATGTGAAGAAGATGAAGCACATGCTGAGAGCTGTGTTCCACCTTTGAGAGAAAATGAGCACGGGTTCTTTTTCCTTGTTCACAAGCTGAACATAGGTGATCTTTAGAATACCGGAATCTCGGGAGACCTTCAACAAGTTTGTGTCGAGCAAGGTTGGTGATGGTTTGAAAGTTTAGATGTGAGAGACGACGGTGCCATAGCCAAGATTTTGTAGATGTACCCACAGATGGGAGATGAAGCAACCATGTCTTGCATTGAGATTGTGTATAGACTAGAATTGCGAGAGCCAGACATAAGATCATTTCCTTGTAGATCACGAATGAAACAAGTTTTCTCCCTAAAAGCAACTTCCAAATCTCCATCACAGAATTGACCGACTGAAAAGAGATTGTGACCAAGGCCTTCCACATAATAAACCCTGCTAATTTCAATATTGCCATTGATATAATCTCCGTAGCCCATGATAGCTGCGAAGTGATCATTTCCGAATCTGACAGTGCCAATGAACTTTGCAATAAAGTTTGATAACAGTTTAAGGTTTCCTGTCATGTTTCAGGAACATCCGCTATCAACAATCCAAAGGATGATTTGTATCACCTGCATTACATACAGACAACACAGATGGAATAGAGGTAGATGTGGAACCCGATGAGTTAGAGGGTTCCTCAGCAGTTATAGTAGAAATACACACATTAATGATTTTAGGCATCCATTTAAATCCTAGTGTATTATGTATCCATTTCTGCCATCTCCAACTAGTCTTAGCTTTAGTCTTAGTGAAGGCACTTGGTGGTACTACATTCTTTGGAGGTGATACTGGAACTACAGGGATATCAATGCGTTTCTTAGAATCTAAGGAGGGCGGTCTACCAAGCACAGACTTAGAAGCATTAGTGGGCCTAGAGGTATTCCGATTCTTAGGATTCCGTAAACGAAACAAGATAGCTCTAGTAATACATTTGTCATGACAATCAGAAAGCATACTTTTATGAAAAATAACACAAGAAACATCAGACTGAATATCAAAAGTACTTAAAGGTTTAGAATTCGTTACAACACTTTTTCCATTACATTTTTCAGACGCAATATCTAAAGTGGGTGCAACATGAGTCTTAGTCAAAATCCTAGGGTGTTCTTCTACTTATGCATTCTTTATTGATATTTTCTTAGGTCGCAACTTCCTATTCTTCCTTGTATTGCTCCTAGGCTGTGAAGTGCGGACGTTGGGAAAAGAATCAATTATTCCTATTTCAGTAGAGGGAAACACATTAGTATCTTGTGTGTTATCAGTAGGCATTCTAGGTTCACGTTTGCTAAGTGTTACAGGTGCAATTCTCTTAATGATGTTAGGCTGAACTTGTTCATACTTTCCTAACATTTCCCTTAGCTTAATGATAGTGTGCACCAAATCTTGATTTTCAGAACGAAGTTTTCCAGAAAAATTCATGACTTCTTTAGTGTGTGCAAGATAATGATCAAGTTCGTTTGATGCTTCATTTAGAGTCTGTTTGAGTAAATCAAATATGACACCATATTCATTTTTAACTTTTGCAAGTTCTTGTTCATATTTTGAGATTTGACATTTCAAAGACACGTTTTGATCATCCAATTGCTCAATTTTACAATTAAACGGTTTTGATTTCAACTGGTGGATTTTGTTTTGCAAAGCAAGTTCACGATTTTGAAAATCTTTTTGACACCATTGAAGACGATGTTTTGAATTTGAAAGTTCGTTTAACAGTCGTTCATTTTCAGCTTTTAAAGATTCTATCTGGTGCACATTATCAATATTCACAACAATATCAACAGAATCAACAGAATCAGCAGAGATATGATCAGATGCATATGCAACAGATTGTAATAAAACAAGATTATTGATATTAGCACAGATAACATCTTCCATGAGTCGATCAATATCTTTTCTCAACAATTTCTTTTTATGTTTAGTATTTGAAATCGATGTTTCTGTTTTCTCGAAAACTGTTTTCATGAGACCAAGTTCCTTGTGAAAATCCCTTTCCCAATATAGTGCACAAGTTTTTAAATTTTTAACATGGGGTAAAAGTCGTTTCTGAAGAATATCTTTTTTTTCTCGCGCCATTGGCGATTGAAAATGTTCAACATTTATTTCAGAATAAAATCCAATCTCACGTTCCAAAATTTTGAGGTTAGATAAGAAAGTGTCAAAGTATTTTATAACGCGACAACTTTCGGCTTTTGTTTTAACTTCACTAAGTGAAGGTAAAGGACCATTAATTTGTGCACCATTGTGTTTGGGACTAACTTCAGAGACTGGTGTGATAACAAAAGGTTTGTTAGAAGTATCTTGTTGTTTGACAAAAGTAACGGCTTTTGAATAGTTAAATGGTTTGTTATAAACGACATTTTCCATTTTTGACCGACTCTCGTGATCTGCATCTAACTCCTCCATACGATTATATTCAACAACAGTCATAATTGAATCATCAATTCTATGTTCTGCATTGTAAACTTCAGGATTTGGTTTGAATGCTCTGTTCGAAAATTTAGGTTTGTAATCAGCAAGAATTGGTCCATATCCATTTGGATTTGGTTTAAAAGTAAACTTTTGAATAGTTGTGATTGACTCACCATGTTTATAAACAACATTTCAAAACTCTTTGATTTTGTGTTGTAAGTCGACAATTTCTTCAAGATAGTTATCTATTCGTTTCGTAGAATGCTGTTTGTACTCAGAGAACTATTTTTGACAAGTTAACAACTCAGCCTTGGCTTTTTGAGTTTCCAAAGTAAGAGCGTTAATTTGTTGTTTATGTTCATGTTTCAGTTGTTCTATTTGAGACAACAAAGCATTCTTGGAAACGGCTAGATCACGTATATGTCGTTCTAATGATTTTTCGTTTTGATGAGATTTAGCAAAAGCGACTTCAAAACCTTCTTCACATTTTTCTTGAGTTTTGAAAAAATTGATTTGTCGAATTAAGCATTCATTATCCCTAATTAACAGTGAATTTTTCTCTTTTAATTTCGTGCAAATTTCCAACCGAGAGTGTTGGTCTTTAATTAAGGTCAGGAGCTCAATTTCTCTATTAGACGGAAGCTCATTTTGTTCAACGTGAGTCTCAACATGATCATTATTTAGATCCTCAAATATAGTCACGGAGTCAACTTGATTATCAATATTAACCATAAGGTCATCTTGATCGTCAAATATAACTACGGGATCTATTCGATAATCATCGGAATGAGATGTGGATTGCTCATGTTGAACACTCTGATCCTGGTCGGATGGAGAAATTAGCGGAGATATCAGATCAGGGATGAGTATATTTTGTTCTGGTACCTGAGACAAGCCATCAATGTCATACATTGGGCCTGTGTCACTCATGTGTAGAGCTTTCATTTGTGCCATCAACATTACTGCTGCATTAGCCTGCAAGTCCTCCATATCATCATCTGAATTTGCACCTGCCATAAAGCTATGTTCCTTTTTTGTAAGAGTTCCACTAGCTTCATCCTTAAGAGCCAAGAGCAACGCCTCTTTGTGATAAGCACTGCCTCTTGTCCTCGGCTTAGGACATGCATTAGCCAGATGACCCTTTTCATTGCAGTTATAACAACGAAGACCATTAACCCCATTCTGAGAATTCCCCTGTTCAACCACTTGAGCTCTCTGTTGTTGTGGAGCACCCTGGTTATTCCTTCCTATAGCATTAAACCCTTGACCACCTCCCATCTGACGACCATAACCATGATTCTGAACTTCAACGCGTCCATTGTTCACAACAGCTTGATTCCTTGTATTGGATGAGGAACGAATGCGATTGTTGGATTTGTTCGTGTACCGACCGAAGGCTTTAGCAATCATAACAAATCCTTGTTGCAATTCATCGAAAGCAGCAGAGTCCTCATCAGCTTCACTGTAAAGTGCTTGAGCATTGTTGTTGTTGTATGGAACCAATTGACTTTGTTGAGTTTGTTGCTATGATTGATCATATCGTGTAATGGTTGCAGTTGGTTGAGGTGCTGGTTGCTGAGCTGTTTGAGGAGGAAGATTAGTTTGAGCCCACAAAGCAAGTTGTTGATTATCAGGAATTGACTGTGAAGTCAGAAGTCCACAGATAGTCCTTTCTTTGTCAACTTCTTTTTGGTGAGGCTTCAAATAGTCGTACAACAATCCGTATGTAGCATGATGAAGGTTCTTAGCTTGACGGAGAAAAATAACATACTTCTCCCATTCCGGACCAAGACTACTGAGGAACTTAGTGTTGACAGCAATTCGAGGCATGATGATGTTGTGTTTGTCCAAATCATTAATGATGTCTGAAAAGCGATGATGATATGACTCTAATGTCTCTCCTGGTTCAATCATGAAGTGTTCATAAGCCAAGTAGATTTTGGATTCCATGTCACCCTGATTGAGTCATGTGCCTTCCATTAAAAGATGAATATGTTCCCACATTGCTTTAGCTGTCTTTTGAGCATTAACACTTTGAAGGATCGGATTGGGTAGTCCCAAAAGGATGTATTGCATTGCTAGTTCATCGGCTTCAAAGTGTAGAAGGTCATCACCAGTGAGGTCGGAGATAGTTGCAATGTTGGTGACAGCATCTCTTGGTGGATTAGCATCTGGATCTGCGGGTGTGATAATAGTAGGCATCTGAAATGGACCTTCCATAATGACCTTCTTTAAAAACTTTCCATGTGGCTTCTTTAGATCACAAAATCTAAAGAACCTTATCACTCATTGATCATAATTTCCGGGAGTGAGCATTGGAGGTCTATCAAGTGAGCCAGCTTCATGAATTGATTGTTGGCTACTTAAGGCTTCACACATCTTGCCAAACCATGTCGGTTCCTTAATAGTATTCCTGGATAGATGTTGATTGTAGAAGTTTGTGTAAGGTTGTACTTGAAGACTAGGTGGTGGTTGAACCATTTGTGGTGGTGGAATTGCTCCAAGTTGTGGAGTATGTTGTTGATTAAATTGTTGTTGATAAATTTGTTGTTGATGATTAAATTGTTGATGTTGTGGACATAGTTGTTGTTGTTGTTGTTGATGATAAGTGTAAGGAAAATAGTTAGAGTATGGTGGTTGTGACATGTTGAAAACTTGTGTTGTGAAATGGATCTTTGTAGTCGAATGAACCGTTGTTGATGAAGTATCCTTAGGCGTAGAAATCACAGAAAAGCAAAGTACCACTTATGCGTAAAAACACCAAAGATACGCGTAACAGTAATAGTTACGCGTAGGATTAGCTTACGCGTAAGAAATGAGAAAACACTAAAGTTATGCGTAAACAGAAAGTTAGGCGTAGAAAACTTAAGCGTAGGATTACCTTATGCGTAAGACAAAGCTTAGGCGTAAGATGAATCTTATGCGTAATGGGTTCTACGCGTAAGCTTAAGCTTATGCGTAAATTTGGGGTTTTATCCAAATGATCTTTTACACTATCACAGTGCAAAAGATATCCAAATTCGAAGTGTTTTTAGGCTTATCCAAGCAAGAAAAACACTGAGTAATCCACGAAAATGAAGATCAAACCACGGAAAAGTTACGCGTAAGATTAGGGTTTCACTTACGCGTAGAAATTAGCCAAAAGTGATTTCTGCCAACTGATGTTTCCAAACCAGATTTTTGTGATGAAATAGCTTCAATATCACCAAAATAACACAAAAGTGTGAAACTTGATGATCCAAAGCTTAGAAAACAGTTACGCGTAGAACAATACCCACGTAAAAAATATAGCTTAAAAAACAATGATCCACACGTAAAGTTTGAAACTTTTTGCCAAAAACAGATATTTTAACACCTTAAAACGTTGAAAGGACAAGAATCTTGGATTAAAAAGTGTAAAAAATACTTTTTTAAGCGTGATAAAGTTAGAACCTCGTTTACGCGTAAGACCAAAAACCTTCAAAACAACAAAAAAGTGTTCACCCAACTATTTGGCGAATGATACCACTGTTTGGTCACCATATTAGTAACACAAGCATCAATATGTAGAAATAGAGAAGAGATAGAGATCGGTTGAACAAATACAAACACACACACACGTATGAACTATAGCCAGTTATGCGTAAGGTGTAAAAGAGTGAATGAATTGAACAACCAACCCTCAAGTGAGGGTATTACAAGACTATTTATAGGAGAGGGAACTAGGGAAACACTCCTAGTCCCTTCCTTTCCTTATTAGACTTGGGCCAAGGCTCATGGGCTTTCTACATAAGCCTTGGCATGATTACTAACATAAAAGCCATATTAAGCTAACTATTACATATGAATCACTAACACTTGAATTAATGTTTAGGAGTGATTCCAACAGTAAGAAAATAGTAGGACAATATTTTCAAGAAGATTAAGTTTCCATTGAGGCAGAACGGATTTTGAGTGTCGAGGATCTGGTTTTGGGTTGGGTTTCTTTTCTTTATAATGAATGTATATTAAATTTACCTGTCTTGAAATTGTAAAAATATGGTTATGGTTAATGAATGAAATGGGTCGTTTGATCTAGATTTTCATTATAGAATATGTTCAAATATGAAGATAATTTCTATGTCAATTTCTGTCTCGAGCTAGTTATGATTTCTCAAATCACCTTGAAAAAGAACCACTTCTACGTCCATGACTTAAATATATTGAAATATAAACTTAAAGTATACAAATAAAAGAATTATAAGAAAAACTAATATCATAATAATATCAGAGTAATTATTTTAATTGTATGTTAGTATATTAAGTAAGTTAACATACAATTAACATACATAAAATTAACATACATACTTTATCAATACACAATTGATCAAAGTTAGTTGTCTTAATATATGCTATTTGTCATAATATCAGAGTGCTTCAAAGAAAATATTAATATCAGAGTTAGTTGTCTTAATATATGACATTTTTTAAATATGTTGTTGGTGATATATGATATTTCTTAATATATGATATTTTCTTTAATATCAAAGTGTCTGATTTTTAATATTTTTTTTAATTTCATATTTTTTAATATATGATATTGTTTTAATATCAGAGTTAGTTGTTTTAATATATGATATTCCTCTTAATATCAGCATGTTTGAAAGAAAATATTAATCTTCACGTTCTAGTAAAAACAAAATCAAAGAAAATTTAATATTTTGTATGTTTTATGACGTTTACATATTAATATTTTCTTAATATCAGAGTTAGTTTGGTTATGACGTATATATATTCGAGTATCTGTTTATTAAGTAATTTTCAACAGAGATATATGTCAGATACTATTTATAGTGGTTAAAGATTCCTCGAGACATAAAATATCACTTTATTTGTGATAATCTTTAAAGTTGATTTTGACAATACACAAGACACTAATGAATATAATTATCACATTTCATACACACAGTTATTTAAAAAATTAAATATAACACTTATTATTTTTAAATTAATATTTAATTACTAAAAGTTTTTAACAAATATAACTTTAAAATTTAACATTTATTATGTTAATATATTATTAAAACTATTACACTCATATTATTAACTTACTTGATAATATCAGATTAATAATTGTAGTGATAAACTGGATGTGTGTTTTAGGAAGTTAAGCCAATGAAATAAAGGAATTAATTTCATAAATGTTTTTTTTAACTAGGCTTTGATCAATTTTATTAAAAACATAAAGTATGTATGTTAATTGTATGTTAACTTATTTAATATACAAACATACAATTAGAACTATTACTTTGATATTATTAACTTACTTAATTATTACATTGATATTATTGACTTACTCTGATACTTAATTTTGAGGGCTTGTTTTGTTATATTGCAAACTTCGATTGTAATTTTGACGCATTTTGAAGTTGGAGGGTTTATTTGCAATAAATAAGTCTGTTCAGTTACAATATATTTATGTTAGTGATTGGTTTAGTTTCCTTAGTCCTATTTAACTTCTTTCAACAAAATATCATCTGTGGCCTAACCCTAATCATCTTCAAAATGTCTCAAACTCCATTTATCAATGAACTCAAAGATGTTTGCGGAACTAATCAGCTACACAACTTGTTCAAGTTTTTATTCAATCAAGAAGTTACAGATGAAGAAGCTATTATTATGTGGATTGGTGAGAGAATGAGTGAGTTGGTTACAAAGGTTGATAAGCGAATAGAGGCAATGAGTGAGGTATTGTATCCTAAGTTGGATGAAGAAGAAGCTGCTGATGAGATTTTTGACTGCCTTCATGACATTCAAGTGATGGAGTGAATTGGAGTCGCTTGCGGGCATTTTGGTTGATATGCGTGCAATTATCACCATAAAGCAGAAGCATATCATCAAGATGGAGAAGTATGACTAAGGTTGGTTGGGTTTGGCTATTTAGATCTTTTGTGTTTATTTAATGGTGTAGGAAGCTTCGTTGTGTTTAGCTGTGTGTAGCTTGGTTATTGCTTGGTTGTTGGTTGTTGGAGAAGTATGATGTAATTTTATATTATGAATAAAATTTCCGGTTTAAGGTCCCAATCTTAAAGTAGAGTGAATTTATGGTTTAAAATTTATAATTCAAGTATATATTAAAGTTAACCATTGAAAAACTAACATCTAGCCTTTAAACATTATTATTATATTTAACACCATTTAAATCGTATTTTTGATTTTAATACACAATTGATCATGCCTAGTTAAAAAATTTAGTATCTAACCTCTAATATCATAGTAACTCATTTAACATTAAACAATAATATAAGAGTACATGTAAAAATAACATACATAGCCTTTAAAATCACAGTTGGGGTAGAAGCACCAACAGTATTTCTAATACACTAGCAAAAGTTCAGAATATACCAGCAGTAGTTCTCATTTTTGCAACTTTTCTCTATCTTCTGCATCAGATACTTGTTCTTCCAGTTTTTTCGCAAATGCTTTAGACTTATCTGGTTTCATTTTTTCCTACAAACAGTCTTTAAGACACTTGCAGGTCTTTTCACTCCTGAGCTAGAGCTTTCTTTATTGACTTCCACCAATGTCTCTTTTGTATGTCCCTCTGTATCCATGGGCCGAAAAGTATCTATTTCCTCCTTATTTGTCTTATACATCTTCTCAACTTCATCATCAGGTATACGAGACAATTTATTCTTTTTATAACCCTTCATATTCTTTAAATAAGTTTCATGAAACATTCTTCTTTGCTTAACAATAGGTGGTCTCAGCTTTTTCTTTTTAAATCTCTCAGCAGCATACAAGTTTCTTCTTTGTTCCATGTACTCCTTTAACCATTTATTTTTTTCCTGAATTGTGTACATTCGTATGTCTTCTTGAGTCTGCTTGTTAGCAAGCACCATGTCTGCATCTGTTAGGAATTGGAAATTCCATGTTAAAGTGTCGGTCACCCCAATTATGGTCTAGCATATGTTAGCTCGTAGACGTGTCCTTATTTACGTTATTTAGTAGTTAATTAGTTAGTTTGTAGCGTAGTTTAGTTTAGTGTAACACCGTGGAGGAAGGACGGGTCTTTACCCACTGTATACCAGATCCACAAGCCGTCAGGAGGTCGTTTAGTCTGTAACTATAAATACCCTTCCCACTAAGGGAAGGGTGGTGCTTTCTCATTAATCTAACCTTGCATTTTGTATTACAACTCTCTAACAAGAACACCCTCTCCTCTCTTTCTCTCTCTAAACCATGGCATACTTGATTCATCACCAACCAAGGCCACCCGAATCATCATACAACACAATATGTAAGATCTTACAAATTGTATCAGAGCCTTGGCTGTGTTGTTCTTGATGATTCGTACGGTTGTTGCACTCGTTTTGTAGGCGGTTTGTTACGGGTCTTTGATGCTATTTGATATTGTTTGTGTAATGTTTGATTTGTTTGTCTTTGTTGCTGATTGGACGTTACAACATGCTTTGAATCTTAAATCAAGATTGGTTACTGTTTTGAAAGTGTTTCTTTATTTTACGCTTTGACTGGTTTTTTGAATCTGGTGTTAACATTTCAAAGCTGTTTATGAATTAAGCTCTGTGGTCATTCATGTTTATGTCTTCTAGTTTGTGTGACAAGTTTTATTATTTTTATCCTGATCAGTTTTTGTTATTCATGCTACGGTTTGTATCTGGTTAAGAAGTTCGTCGATGTGGTTTGTGGTCGTGTTCTTCGTAGAGACTTGTCCAACTTTTGTCCAGATTCAATGAACCTATTGAGGTTTCTTGATTTTTTTTTAAAAGTCAAAAGAGACTTGTGTCATAATCTGTCCAGATACATTGTTTTCCAAGCGACTTGTCTATTTTAATAGGCGGTTTGTCTGTCTCTAATAATGGAAGCGAGTTGTTCATGTCAAAAGCGATTTGGACTTGGTCTAACAGCGACTTGAACTTGGTCAAAAGCGACTTGGTGTGGGTCAAAAGCGACTTGGTTTGGGTTAAAAGCGACTTGTGTATTTGAAAGAAATAGTCAAAAGCGACTTTATAGCATTATGTGCGGGTTGTCTAAGTTATTCTCTTGAAAGCAACTTGTGCTTAAAAAGTTGATTGTGACTCATGAAGACTACCTGCTCAAATGCAAACATTTTTCACACGAAATATCAAGACTGCCACAAACCAATCACAATCATCAAATTTATCTCAAGACAACATTCAACACACAATTTCATCACAAGAACTTAACAAGACTCGCAACATACATCATATTCTACATCATAAACAAATGCATCATTATTCAACATCCATTATCCTAACTACATCAGGACTCTATCATCACTAATCAACATCTCAGATCCTTTCTTCAGTGTGGTATTTCAAATACACAAAGTCCTTTACAAGAACGAGTACACATTGAAAGATATCATCACAGATCGTAAACTGCAAAAAAGGACGATTAATTTCTATGATCTCAGTTTCTTTCTCTCATTTTATTAAAAAGTATTACGAATCAAAGGTCGATCTACTGTAAGAAAGCTAACCATCATCGATCTTATTGAAGCTAAACTTCATGTAATATCCGAAACATATCAAAAGAAATAGAACATAGCAACCATGTTATACTCTTATCTTATATTCGCTTCATGGTAAATGGATTTCTAAGGTAAAAGATCTTTAATTTTCGAACATTGAAATGAATTTAACTATTGAAGTTAATTCGTTTTCATATGTTCACGTTATCAATACCAAATGGAAAACATTTTGTATCATCACATACCCATTTACCTTGGTTGTAATCAAAGCCAATCCCAATACCTCACCAACCCTGTGGCGTTAAGGTCGTGCTCAAACCATCCCTGTGGCTATGACGATTCAAGAGCCTCGAGCCATCCCTGTGGCTAGGTCTTTCTTGAATGACGAATATGATGTGCACGTATTTGATTTGAGTGTATTAGTTGGTGATAGGGGCGGCGTACTGAAGCTGTGTGAGAGATGAAATTGAGATTAGGGTTTGAAGCAGTAAAGTGAGAGGCGGATTAGTGTGAGTAAAATTAGGGATATGTGTGATATATTGAGGAGTTAAATACTCATTTGATTAGGGTTTGGATATTAGGACATGTTACTGTGAAGTGGGCATTGGGCCAAAAATGATTTTCATCTAAATTGGGCCTCGGGTGTTGATTTATTTGGGCCTCGGGTGTTGAAGTAATTTAGATCAGATATAAACTGTAATGTGACATTAACTCGTGAGTTTATCCGAATGTATTTAGATGTGTGATAATGTGAGTTTTGATACTCATCAGACTTATGATTGTGTGGGCTTGGTAAAAAGAGTTGGGCCGTAAACTTCGTGATAATATCCTTATTTGTTACTAAATATCAAATCATCAGAGTTATCAAATTTTTGGTGAGTTGAGATTATTGTTTGGTAAGACTTGTTCAATGGACCGGGTAAAATAATTGGTGTTATGAACATGGGCCTTCTAAAAGCTTAAATGGATTGGACTCAAAGTTATGGTTAAGCTTCTCATAATCAGACTGTATATATGAAATTTGATCATGAGATGTGTCAATGCGACTTGATGAGGTGATGAGATTCCTTGTGTTGTGCGGATTGATATTTTAGTGTATACATTTCCACGAATAATATTTCATCACGACTTGAATTATTGTTTGAACAAGGATGACTACGGGGGTGTTTGTACGGTATTTCTTATTTGGATTTGAAGTGAGGTTTGTCAGGCGCGTTTACTTATTTCGTCTTCTTTCTTTCTACCCTTCCGCAAAGATGACTTGTTTGAGCATTTATAGAGTGTGATAAAGACTTGGCTATTTAGTTACTTTTATGATTCTTTCTCGCTTAACCCACAATGTAACTAACACTTCGGTGTCTTACTTGAGGATATGTCAAGAGGTTTTGTACAAGGTACACCGTTTCTTCTTCGCAAGGATTAGTACAAGTTTAAGTAACAAATCTGGGGAATTCTACTTCATGATCCAGTTTGGCATATCAGGTCTACTTCACCAGGGAGTCACAGCAATTGCCGACAGAATACGTGAATGATATGTTTGCCAAGGTATTCAAAGGATGTGATGTGATCAAAAATTATCAGGGGATATTCGACGCCACATAATGTCAATGATACTTCACAGTCTAAGCAAAATCTTTCAATTATCTTCAATGTCTTTCATGATTTTTCAAGATGTTTGCTTATGACAAGAACTTCTCTTGCTAACGGTTGTACACGTTATGATGTTTCTGAAGGTTCGAAACCATCATGGGGGAGAAACGTGTACTTTGATGCTTTACGGTCAACCTCAGGGGGAAGTAGTGTATACTACTCGACTCGGTATGGTTTGTGAAGGTGTCTACATATGGGTAAAGAATTGTTGATGATGTTGTTGATGTTGGAGAATGAATCGCTGAAGAACCGTTGCATATTCCCCTAAAAACAAATACTCACCAAAACCAAATTGTCATAGCACATTCAAGCTAACATTGTTCATGGTTTAGTCTTGATTTTGTAAAATCCCGCGAAAGAATCTATTTCTCGGTTTAAATCCTAGACTTCTAAAATCCCGTGACAATGGAATCATCCCGATGTAAGTAAAGTGCATTTCCGGCTCGATCTTACGGTTTATTCTTGGTTTTGTAAAATCCCGCGAAAAAAACTATTTCTCGGTTTAAACCATAGAATTGTAAAATCCCGCGATGATGAAACCATCTTGGAGAAAGGAAAGTGTATTTCGAGGTCTTATCTGATGATAGTACTACAGTTTCAACTTCGAAGAAGGGATAAAAAGTGTACTTCATGAATTGGATGTGTGTTTGGATATTCATCATGACAGTTTGGTTATTACCTGGTTTTACGGGGTTATGTGCTTCTAACCATGGTCGGGATGAAAACCATTATCATAGTTCACTTAAAACGTCAAAGGAGGCTAGATTTGAGCTTTTAACCAGAAGATGTGACAACGGGGTTACTGCACTATTATTTATTTGAGGTTGAAGTGAAATATCACGGGCGAGTGTACTTAGTATCTGAAGGTATCGGGGATGGTTAGATGAAGATTCTTCAAGATCCTTGTTCGAGCTTATTATCAAAAATGAAGACTTGGAAATCTAGTTGTTGGGTGACTTTTTCCTTTTCTTTTACCACTTGGGGGAATTGGGCTCTTACCACCACAAAATAACTATCACTTTAAGGAGTTACGTTGTAGTGCTCAGTGTCACATTCAATTGTGGATTTTCAAGAGGTAATGTACGTCTTATACTTGATGGTTGGTTGGTTGAAGAGTATGGAGTACTTAGAGATTCAATGGAGGATGAAGTCTCGGCACTGCTCTTTGTTACATATGTGCAAGTTTAAGTCACGAGTTTGGGTTAGTTTACTTCAGGGTCAAATTCATCATATTCGATTTTCTCCATCAGCTGTCACAACAAAGAGCCTACTGAATGATAATGGGATTGATAACAAGTTTGCCAAGAGAGATTGAAAAGAGAGAAATTATGACATTTGAACACAACAGTTCAAGCCTCGTTCTCTAAAGAAAAGAAAAGTGTACGTTTCAGTGCTCTTTATCTTCGAAAGAAGAGAAATCTTCTTATGACGTTTGAACACAAAATTTCAAGCCTCGTACTCTAAAGAAAAGAAAAGTGTACGCTTCAGTGCACTTTATCTTCTGAAGAAGAGAAATCTTCTCAATTATGACCATTCTCATCAGCATGCGTCATACTTTTTCCATGCGCGCTAATTCATCAAGTGAACCGAGCTACCGTTGATGGTTTTCTTATTCCACTTCTCAATTATAATGACGATGGGGACATCATATGCTACCTTTAAGGGGGAGAAGTGTGAAACATTGATTTTGATGCCAACTATGTGGGGGAAGAGATGGAAGAGTTAGTTTCTGGTGATAAAAGAGGTACACAAGTGTGTGATGATTTTGATGCCATCGCAATCATCAGGGGAGAGAGATTGTGTACATTAGGGATGCTCAGCTGTTTCACTTGAGTGCTTAATTAGTGATTCAGAGATATAATCACGTATTTCGGAGTTGACATCCGCAGAGATAGTCATCCGCCGAGATTATCAGTGATTCGGCCTGCTTCTTCAATGTTATCGGTTATTCTCTCTTTGGGCATTCGGGTACTTCGGGTTCTTGAGCTTCATACACTTTCTTTAGGGGAGAGAAAAGTATACATCGGGGTTATTCTTTGGCTATTGGACTTAATCTGCTACTTTGATGGTATAAGTTTCTCTGTCTTCGGGTATATGTGTATTCGGGTTCATGAGCTCTAGTCTAAGAGACTAACTGCATCAATTCATCTAATTGGGGGAAGTGGTCTCTTGACAACGTTTTGGTATGGATCGCTTCAAACTTCAGTGGAAAAGGAATTTGAGAAGATTATTTAAAAGTGGGATGATACGTTGTTGTTCTTCTTTTTTTGATGATATAACCCCGAACGGAGATTCTCGATTATCATTCTTAAAAGGAGCAGTGGGATTTACGATAATGGTGTGCTTCTTTGTGCACCTGGCTAAGGCAAGCTTAAAATAGAGCTTCGAATCTGCTCATCTAATGGATTTTCGGTTTGGGGTGAAGCTGCCAAAGTCTCTCTTTCTCAAAGGCTCATGTTCTATCTTCTATTCTGGAGCCTCGGAAGCTTTGGTGGTGGAAGTTTAAGAGATGACGATTTCTATCTTCTACAACGATGCTAAACGATATCCTTATCTCGGTACTCGTATCATCATCTTTCTTAAACTATATCATCTAATCTATCGTTGTAAATACTTATCAAAAACAAAATACAAAAATATAAAAGAAACTAAAAGAAAATAGAAAAATATAAAACCAACAAAAACCAATAAAAAATTTGAAAATTTGAAAAAATACCAAAAATATTGTTTTTCAAAGACATGTCTTCTGGTATCGATAACATCTACGGTCTTAGAAATGTCATTCAACAATGACACGGGACCATAGATGAAGTTCGAGCAGGAGGTGTAAATATTGTTTTTCAAAACATGTCAAAAATATGGCTTACAGTTACTTCAGACTGTAACCTGTGCTTAAACAATGGCTTGCAGTTACTTCAGACAGTAACCCGCGCTTAAAACTATGGTTTGCTATTATTTCAGATAGCAACCCGTTCTTCAAGAAAGGAAAGTGCTACGCTAAACCAATTTATATTTCGTGCACTTATCCTAAAACAATATAAGGAAAGTATGTCGAAGGACTGCTGTTCCTACTCAAATATTTTTCCTTCTAAAATTCTTCAGAAAAATATTTGTTTTAACTAAGTGGTGGAAAATGAGTTGCTTAAAAAATCAATCAGAATCGTTTTTCATAAATTTGCAAAACTCAATCAATGACTTCAGCGCTTTTAAAACTTTTCAGAGAAAGAGTCATTGATTGAGTGTTTTCAAATTTATATCATCTAACGGACTTATCGAATTATCCTTTATACTTAAATGTAAAACATGTTAACCTACGTTGAAGGACTAGGTGCCTAGGATATGATTGTTAGGATTAGATGATTAGAGTTTGATAAACACATTATTCCCATGCTTTATATGAACAGATTGATATGTTGAATTGACTTTTATTAGTCAATTGTTGTTTGGGTGATGTCGACCACCATATATCTGTATGTGTATTCACTAACGTATGCAGGTATATTGGTATATAAGAATGTTCCCGATCTGGATCCCATAATAGAAGATGATTGGATGCCGAAAGGAAAGGGTAACTATATCTTGGGATTGACAAATTAAGAAGCGGAGCTTAATTTGACTTCTATATAGAGTTGGCATGAAAAAAATGCAACGTAAGAGGTCTCACTGCATCAGCAGATGGTTTTCTTCATATCAAATGAAGAAACGGAGCTTAATTTGACCTCTATGGAGAGATGGCAAAAAAACATGCAACGTAAGAGGTCTCACTGCTTCAGCAGATGGTTTTCTTCCTGCCCTACAGCAACAACAGAAGCTTCTGAACCACCTAGCGTATCTTTGTGCAGGACAGTAGTGAATGATACCATTTTTAAAAAATCTTGAAAATATTGTTTTGAAAATGGAAAAATATTGTTTTTGAAAATAAATTGGACTTAATTTTGGAAATCACCGGACTTCATTTTATCAAAACTTAAGTCACTCAATCATCGACTACGGTTATCGATTGAGGGGGAGAGCGATTTAAAATAAAATATTTTCAAACAATATTTCATCAATCAAGTCCGTTTGTACAAAATAGGTGGTGATCTAAAGATTTAATGTTATGTCATGGTATGATTTTCTTTAAAACCCAAGATCTTTCAAAATGAAATTTTTTCTGTTCTTGTTTGATTGTGAAATTGTTTTATTTTACTTAAAGATCTCTTAAAAACTATCATACCTGACACTAAAAAATTTTAAACTCTATAATTGGTCCTCATCAGTCAATTTAAAAAATTAAATCTTGCCACGTCTTTCCCCTAAAATTTTTAAATGATTTAAATCAATTAGGATCACAAATCTCAAAAGGTTTGAAATTTTTGATCGGGGGAGAGATCATGATTTAAATCTCAAATCGGTTTTAAAGGGTGATTGTTTCAAAAGTTTTCCTTCCTTCATGTGCCAAAAGATTTCAAATACATAATGCACATGATTGAGGAGGAGCATCTAACCAAAAACCATAAGAGTATTTAAACAAGGCACATATTCTCCCATGTTTTCCAAACCTTATTAAATCACTTGGGATCCAAAATCTCAAAGGGTCTAATATTTTTGATCGAGGGAGAATTTGTTATTTAATTATGAAATCTGATAAATGATGATCGAATTGATTTAAAAGTGCATGCAGCTCTCCCATATGTGCTAAACGCTTTCGAATCTCGAAGCACATATTGAGGGGGAGCATTTCAAAAGAAAATAAACTTTCAAGGTACAAAGATTTCTATGTTTCAACATAAGTACCTTGATTGATTTTCTAATGGTTTCTAAATGGCAGTGTGATCGTGGATGTACTTCAAAAGAACTCTTACCTCTATGTGATAAAATTATTTCAAATATTCAACGCACATTTTGAGGGGGAGAATTTACCAAGAAAATCAAATGGCTTTTTCTACGGAAATTGTGATCAAGAAATTATTTCTAAGAACTCTTGCCTCCATGTGCTAAACAATTTCAAAATCATATGCATGTTGAGGGGGAGCATTTCTAAATGATCAAAAAACAATTGAGGAACAAAATGCTTTGATATTATATCACAAGTACCTTGATTGATTTTTCAAATGATTTTTCAATTGGTTTCAAGAAGGAATGAACAATACCAAAAGACCGACCAACTTACTTTATGCATGGTGATATAAGGATGGTTAGGTTAGGTATTCATTCCCACGATCCCGCCAGAGCCGGAGATATCTTCCCAGGGACAATTCACTAGATAGCGTAGAAATCCTTAGGTATGATCAAAAAAGGAGAAAAGTGAGATATCGGAAGAGTGCAGACTGAGATAGAGCTAGAACTGGAATAAACCCAACAAGTTCTAGTTATGAAGTCTCGGTAAGCACTGAAGGGGTTGAGGAATGAAAAAGAAATGAATGTGAAAGGGTGAAAAGAAATAGCCCTCCAATAATTCAACCTTAGGGCAGAAACCGGGTTCAATTCATATGCTACTGGTTGTTACTAAGGTAAAGCCGGTATTGAAGACAAGACATCATGGACCCAGTGACGCATTGCACTAAACTTCCCAAGCTACTCAAGTTCCTCTTAAAAGGACTTGTTTAATTCTCACGGGGAACCTACATAATCTATCGACTTTCTCTTAGAGATAGTTAATATTGAAGAAGGAGACCCTCTCCCTAGTCTCCAGCATAGGAAATAAAATGTGCACAATTGAGTCTAGAGCCAAGAGATCATCCACAATATCTCATTAGGACACAAAAATTGATGAAGACTTGTTGTTTCACACAATGTGGAAAGTAAGAATATATTAAGAGTCCTACGCATTATCCTTGTGGTATTGCCAGAACATCCGAGTGATATGTAAAAATATTCACGGTGAAGATGGAAATCCTTCTAGAGCCAACATCAAACAAGCTCTTGGTGGGTGACATGTGAGATCTTTCCAAAAGATCAAGCTTGTGACAACTGGATAGAAACGATGGGGTGATTCATCTTTGAATCAACCTTGGTCCAGGAAATGAATTGACGAATACTTTTGGAAAAACCGTTTGATGTGAAAATCTTCTTTTCTCTAGCACATCAAATGTGCATTCATATTTCAAACACAAAAAGTATATCTGAATGAAAAAAATACTTTTGGAAAAACCGTTAGATGTGCAAAATTCCTTTCTCTAGCACATCGAATGTGTACTCTTTTCGCAAATACAAAAAGTATTTTTGATTGAAAATTGATCTTTCTCATAAAACCTTCGTCGTATTGCAAAACTCTTTCTTCTAAGCAATACACGATTGTTTTTAAATCAATTTTTCATCAATCAGTGAATCTCAATTTGCTGGTTCACTCACTCCGTGTTGTCTTCTTTGAGACGTTCTGATTTGAGAACAGCTGCGAAACCCTGTCAAGGAGATTCTTCAGAATTATACCTGATCACAGGCAGTACTTGTACTGATCAACGGGGAACCGTGGGCCGTGTACCTCAATTCAATGAAATTGATCAAAGATACTTTCGTATGTTTTATTGCTAACTATTGTTTGCATGTACATTTGGACGGTTGCAGCTGATCAGAATTGAGAAGTCAATCCAAAGCCGCATGCTCACAGCATCCACACTTAATTGAAGAAATCATGACTTGTGCATATCTACATAACCTGGCTCTGATATTTTTATACTATGTTTCTGCTACGCTGCTGCAAATATCATGAGCCAGTAAAGCTTCTGCTAGTCTAATGGAAAGATGTCATGATCCTGAAAGTGTGAGCATGTCAGTCCAAAAGTCACAACATCACATGATGGCAACACAACAAAGGGTGATCTAGAGATTTACTGTGGCTGATGATCTCGAAGAAAGCTCGAAGATCATCAAGATGTGGATCAGTTAAAGGCATCCACTAAAAGTACAAAACTATGCGGACTTTAAAGAATCGCTACTAAAGCACAAAGATTGCGGAACTTGAAGAATCGAAGTCTACCAGCTCAGAACTAATGACAAAGATAGAATGCTAGGATGCAAAATCTATTTCATGGGGTGACCTCCCATAGGGGGAGATTGTTAGGAATTGGAAATTCCATGTTAAAGTGTCGGTCACACCAATTATGGTCTAGCATATGTTAGATCGTAGACGTTTCGTTATTTACGATATTTAGTAGTTAATTAGTTAGTTCGTAGCGTATTTTAGTTTAGTGTAACACCGTGGAGGAAGGACGGGTCTTTACCCACTGTATACCTGATCCACAGGCTGTCAGGAGGTCGTTTAGTCTGTAACTATAAATACCCTTCCCACTAAGGGAAGGGTGGTGTGTTAGCCTTAATAGTTTTTATTAGAAGTGATGGTCATTCACATTTAGGAACTTTGTAACGTGTGTTAGATATCGTATTAGAATAGTCAATGGGCTCGTGGATTGGACTAAGCTAATTTGTTAGAAGTTATGTTAAGCTAGCCTTGTATAAGTTCTTGTAACCCAATCCAATCCAAGTCCACCACGAGGCCCATGGAAAGCCCATTAGGGCGTCTAGAATAAGGAGTATATATACCCCTCAAAGTCTCATTTGAGGGGTGTGCTTGAGTGTGTGTGTGTGTGTGTGTTTTCCTTTGAATATACAACATTTTGTTTTCATCCTTCTCTCTACACATACACGGTTTTATAACATTCCAGTCACCATCTTTCTCTTAATATTTCTTCTTTATTTACGCATAACGTTTGTGTTTGTTTCGTGTGTTCATCTTGTGATAAGGTGGTATACGCATAAGGTTGGTGTAATAAAGTTGTCCTACAATTGGTATCAATCGCCTAACAATGGTTTAGGAGTGTTTTGGTTAAAGTTTTTTTTGTGTTGTTACGCGTAGTTTCGTTCTCAATATTGTCACGCTTAAAACTTTAATTTTTGCACTAAAATCTTCAAGATTCTTATGGTTTGAGGTTCTTATAGTGTTAAGGATTCTAATTTTTGGAAAAAGTTCGAAGCTTTACGTGTTTTTCTTCAGTTTTAAACTCGTATGTATTGGGTTGTTCGTTTCTACGCATAAGCAGAAAAAGCTTTTTGGGTGACAAAGGTCAAATCTTTCTTGGTATTTGAGTGTTTTGGAAACTGTTTGTGCATCTAAAATCGTCTGACAATCTGGGAATTTTTTACGCGTAAGAACAGAAAGTCAAAACCCTCTTTTTATGCGTAAGAAAAAGTCAAAACCCTATTTTTACGCATAAGGTTTTACGCATAAGCATTTGGTTAAGAATCTTCGTGCAACAACTATGACTCAGTGCTTCCCTCACTTGGGTAAGTTTGTGGAACACTTCGACTTGGGAAATCTCACTAGCTTGGATAAGTTAGAGAGATACGATTCGTGTTTAACGCGTAAGTGAGTTTTTACGCCTAAGATTTAAATCTTACGCTTAAGACTGTGTTTTACGCATAAGCATTAATACTTACGAGTAAGATATTGTTTACGCCTAAGAGTAACATCTTACGCGTAAGAATATTTCTACGCATAAGCATTAATTATTACGCGTAAGGTCACTATCTATGCCTAAGGTTCAACTCTTACGCCTAAGGAACAAAACTTACGCCTAAGGAACCAAAGCTTACGCATAAGCTTAAGGATTACGAGTAAGAACTTCAAACGGCTATAACTTTTGAACCGTAACTCCGTTTTCAGCGTTCTACCCATCAAAACGACCGTGAGAACGAGGAGAATAGACCAACAAAAGAAATAAAGTTCATTAGGGTGAACTTTCAAGTCCTAAAAACGCTCCGAAAAGAAGTTATTGAGGTTTTTAAGTTTTTTGGCCAAATTTCACTACAACAACCGAGCTTATTCTTCATCAAACACAACTCCTTTATCGTTGAATCGATCCTACATCAACTTTATCATAACATATCTTCATCAATGGCAACTCAACAAGATATTCATGCAGCCAGTGCCGAAAACCGTCCTCCTATGTTGGAAAAAGGTGGTTATCTTCAATGGACAAGTCGTATGCTTCGTTACATTATGCCCAAACCTGATGGAAAATTGATGATTCAATCCATTACGAATGGACCCTTCATACCTCGACAAGTCCAAACCCTGGAAATGCTGATGCAACACCTCCCGTCCCACCATCTTTTCGTGTTCAAAAGGAATCAGAATACACTGAAGAGGATCAGAAACAAGTCGAAGCAGATGACATGGCAATTCATATTGTCCAACTGGGTTTACCAAGAGACATCTTTGCTGCTGTAGACAGTTGTGAAACTGCTTTTGATCTGTGGGAATGTGTTAGACGGCTTTGTCATGGAACAGAAATTGGTCAACAAGATACGGAGAACAAGCTGCTAACTGCATGGGAGAAGTTTACATATACTCCCGGAGAATCCATTGAATCCTACTATGGAAGGTTCTGCACTTTAATGAATGAACTGATCAGAAACAAGTTGACACCCAAAACTATCGTGAGCAACATCAAGTTCCTGAAGAATCTACTAGAAGAATGGGGACGATATGTCACTATTGTCAACCAAACAAAAGACTTACATCAAGTGAACTTTGATCAACTCAACGATTTTATGAAACAAAACCAAAATGAAGTGAATGAAGTCAGGAAAGAAAGATTAGCAAAGAATCAGGATCCATTGGCACTCATTGCAAAGACTCAAACTCCAGTGAATACACAACAACAAGCTTCATAATCTTCCACTAACAACAACTTGCAGCAATACATTCCACAACAACAAGCTGATATCACTCAACAACAAATCTATCCACCAAAACAACAACATTACCAGGAACAAGGAATTACTGATCTTGAAATTGAACAAGAACAAGCTTTGCTACATGCATTTGCATTTTTGGGTAAAGCATTCAGAAGTCGCTATTCCATACCAACTAACAACAACCAAAGGATTTCATCAAACACTCGCAACAGGCAAATTGCTCAGCCGGGTGTGAACATGGGTCATCAAGGACAAATGGTTGGAGTTATTACGAACCCACAGGGATATGCTACTGGATTTCAGATGGGTAATCAGGCGGTTCCGAATCAGGGTAATCAGTTGGGTTAGAATGTTGGAAATCAGATGGGTCAGAATGTTGGGAATAGAGCAGTGGGTAATCAGAATGGGAATGTTGCAGCTCCAGTCGTTGGGAATTATGGAAATGTGAATCAGGGTAATCAGGTTAAGTGTTATAATTGTCAAGGATTGGGTCACATGGCAAGAAATTTTCCTCCTAAGCTGAACAAGAAGACTAGTGAGTATCTTCAAAAAGCTATGTTGTTAGCACGAAATTCAGAAGCAGGATTACAGTTGAGTGCTGAGGAAAATGACTTTTTCGCTATTACGGATGATTTGGAAGACCTCGAGGAAATCAATGCAAACTGCATCTTCATGGCAAATCTTTAGGAGACTAAGTACGACACTGATTCTGACGCACCTCCTGTCTATGACGCCAATGCAGTATCTGAGGTACCAATCACTGATCCATGCTATAACAATGTGTAGGATCGAATATTTATTGTGTTTGATGATTCGGGTGGTCTTGGAAGATCAAAATACATGTTTGCCATTAGAGAGAGAAAGTTGAGAGAGAGGGTGTTCTTGCTAGAGGTTTACACAAAGGGAATATTAGATTAAATGAGAAGCACCACCCCTTCCATGGATGGAAGGGGTATTTATAGTTACAACTTACACGACCTCCTATCGGCCTGTGGATCAGGTATACAGTGGGTAAAGACCCGTCCTTCCTCCACGGTGATACACTACGCTAAACTAAACTAATAACTAACTAATAAACTGGTAAATAACGTAACTAATGATATGTCTACGAGCTAACTTATGCTAGATAATACTTGGGGTGACCGACACTTCACTATGGAATTTTCTAATTCCTAACAATCTCCCCCTAAGGGAGGTCACCCCATGTTTTACATTTCGAATCCTAGCATTCTATTTTAACTTCAGTCTTGAGCTCGTAGACTTGAATTCTTCATTTCCGCAATCTTTGTGCTTTAGCAGCGATTCTTCAAAGTCCGCATAGATTTGTACTTTTAGTGGAGGTCTTTGGTCTGATCCACATCTTTGATGATCTTCGAGCTTTCATTGAGATCATCAGCCACAGTAAATCTCTGGATCACCCTTTATTGTGTTGCCATCATGTGAAGTTGTGACTTTCGGACCGACACGCTCACACTTTTGAATCATGACATCTTTCCATCAGAGTAGCGGAAGCCTTACTGGTTCATGATATTTGCAGCAGCGAAGCAGAAGCATAGTATGAAATATCAGAGCCAGGTTATGTAGATATGCACCAGTCATGATTTCTTCAAATTAAGTGTGGATGTTGTGAGCATGCGGCATTGGATTGACTCCTCAATTCTGATCAGCTGCAACCGTCCAAATGTACCTGCAAACAACAGTTAGCAATAAAGCACACGAAGGTGTCTTTGATCACTTTCGTTGAATTGAGGTACACGGCCCACGGTTCCCCGTTGATCAGTACAAGTACTGCCTGTGATCAGGTAGGATTCCTAAGAATCTCCTTGACAGGGTTTCGCAGCTGTTCTAGCTATTCTCAAACCGGAACGTCTCAAAGAAGACAACACGGAGTGAGTGAACCAGCGAATTGAGATTCACTGATTGATGAAAAATGATTTGAGAAACAATCGCGTATTGCTTAGAAGAAAGAGTTTTGCAATACGACGAAGGTTTTATGAGAAAGATCAATTTTCAATCAAAAATACCTTTTGTATTTGAAAAGAGTACACGGTCGATGTGCTAAAGAAAAGAGTTTTTTAAGCACAAAGACAGGTTTTTCAAAGGTATCCGTCAATCCATAACCTGAACCAGGATTGATTCAAAAGATTGAATCGCCCCATTGTTTCTGTTCAGTTGTCACATGGTTGATCTAATTGATAGATCTCACATGCCACCTACCAGGAGCTTGTTTGATGTTGGCTCTAGAAGGCTTTCCATCTTCATTTTGAATATGTAAACACATCACTCAGATGTTCTGGAAATACCACAAGGATAATGCGTAGGACTCAAGATATAATCTCTCTTTCCACATTGTGTGAAACAGAGAGTCTTCATTGAAAGTGTCCTAATGAGATTTATTGATGATCTCGTGGCTCTAGACTCAATATGTGCATATTTGGATCCTGTGCCGGAGACTAGGGAGAGGGTCTCCTTCTTCAATATCAAAAATCTCTTAGAGAAAGTCGATAGATAATGTTGGTTCCCCGTGATAATGAAACAGGTCCTTTTAAGAGGAACTTGAGTGGTTTGGAAAGTTGAAGTGCAGTGCGTCACTGGGTCCATGACGTCTTGTCTTCAATACCAGTGTTACCTTAGTAACCACTTAGTAGCATATGTATTGAACCCAGTTACTGCCCTAAGGTTGAATTATTGGAGGGCTATTTCTTTTCACCCTTTTCTCATTTCATTTCTTTTTCATTCTTCAACCCCTTCAGTGCTTACCGAGACTTCATAACTAGAACCTTGTTGGGTTTATTCTAGTACTAGCTCTGTCTCAGTCCGCACTCTTCCCATTTCTCATTTTTCTCCTTTTTTTTCAATATACCTAAGGACTCTACACTATCTAGTGGATTGTCCCTGGGTAGATCCCTCCGGTTCTGGTGGATCGTGGGAACTAATACCTAACCTCACCATCCTTATAACTCCATGCATAAAGTAAAATGGTCGGTCTTTTGGTACAGTTCTTTCCTTCATGAAACCAATTGAAAAATCATTTGGAAAAATCAATCAAGGTACTTGTGATACGATATCAAAGCATTTTGTACCTTAATAGTTTTGATCATTTAGAAATGCTCCCCCTCAACATGTGCATATGATTTGAAATTGTTGAGCACATGGAGGCAAGAGTTCTTTGAAATAATTTCTTGATCACAATTTCCTTAGAAAAAGCCATTTGAATTTCTTTGGTAAATTCTCCCCCTCAATATGTGCATAGGATATTTGAAATCATTTTATCACATAGAGGAAAGAGTTCTTTTGAAACACATCCACGATCACAAACACCATTAAGAAAACCATTTGATAACTCAATTAAGGTACTTTAAAATCTCTTTAAAAACTTTTGTACCTCGATAGTTATGCTCCCCCTCAATATGTGCTTCAAGATTCGAAAGCGTTTAGCACATATGAGAGAGCAGCGTGCACAATTAATTCAAAACGATCACCTTTTATCAAATTTCATTATTAAATCACAAATTCTCCCCCGATCAAAAATATCAAACCCTTTGAGATTTTGGATCCCAAGTGATTTAATTAGGTTTAGAAAACATGGGAGAAAATGTGGCCTTGTTTAAATACTCATCTGGTTTTTGGATAAATCCTCCTCCTCAACATATGCATTGTGTATTTGAAATCGTTTGGCACATGGAGGCAGGAGTGCCTTTGAAGGACTAAAACCAATTCCATTTAAACAGATAAGAGATTTAACTCACGATCTCTACCCCGATCAAAATTTCAAACCTTTTGAGATTTGTGATCCCAACTGATTTAAATCATTTAAAACATTTTGGGGAAAGACGTGGCTTGATTTAACTTTGAAAAATGACAGATAAGGACCATTTTAAGACATTAAAGATTGTTAGTGTTAGGTATGATAGTTTTAAGAGATCTTTAAGTAAAATAAAACAATTTCACAATCAAACAAGAACAGAAAAAATTTCATTTTGAAAGACCTTAATTCAAAAGAAAAATCATATCATGACATAACATTAAATCTTTAGATCACCACAAATTTAGTACAAATGGACTTTTTGTGAAGAGATATCGTTTGAAAATATTTTATTTTAAATCACTCTCCCCCTCAATCCATGACAGAAGTCAATAATTGAGTGACTTAGGTTTTGATAACAAGAAGTCCGGTGATTTTCAAAAAATTAGTCCAATATATTTTCAAAACAATATTTTCCATTTTCAAAACAATTTAATCAAATTATTCAAAATTGTTTAAAAATGGTATCCTGCACAAAGATACGTTAGGTGGTTGAGAAGCTTATGTTGTTGTTGCTGTAGGGTTTGGAAGAAAAACCGTCTGCTGATGCAGTGAGACTTCTTCTTACGTTGCATTTTGAATGCCAACTGAGGTCAAATTAAGCTCTGTTTCTTCAATCACTTAGAAGAAAACCATCTACTGATGCGGTGAGACCTCTTACGTTGCATTTATGCCAACTCTCCATAGAAGTCCAATTAAGCTTCGTTTCTTCATTTGTCAACCCAAGATATAGTTACCCTTTCCTTTCGGCATCCAATCATATTCAGTTGTGGGATCCGGATCGGGAACATTCTTATATACCAATATACCTGCATACGTTAGTGAACACACATACATATATATGGTGGTCGACATCACCCAAACAGCAATCGACTAATAAAAGTCAATTCAAGATGTCAATCAGATCATATAAAGTAAGGGAATTATGTGTTCATCAAACTTTAATCATCTAAACCTAACAATCATATCCTAGAAACATAGTCCTTCAACATAGGCAATTATATTTTTTCAGATAAACACGTAGGATAATTAAGAAAGTCCGTTAGATGATATAAATTTGAAAAATATTCTTCCCCTCAATCAATGACTCTTTTTCTTGAAAAGTTTTAAAAGTGCTGAAGTCATCGATTGAGTTTTTGCGAATTAATACGAAAACTCTGATCCTGATTGATTTTTCAAGCAACTCATTTTACCACCATTTTGAAATACAACAAATATTTTTCTGAAGAATTTTAGACGGAAAAACATTTGTGTAGGAACAACAGTCCTTCGACATACTTTCCTCAATATATTTTAGGATAAGTGCATGAAATATTTGAAAATTGGTTTATCGCAGCACTTTCCTTTCTTTAAAGAACGGGTTGCTATCTGAAATAATAGCAAACCATTAATTTAAGCACGGGTTGCAGTCTGAAATAACTGCAAGCCATCATTTGAAGCGCGGGTTACAGTTTGAAAAAACTGGAAGCCATATTTTGAGACATGTATTGGAAAAGAATATTTACACCTCCTGCTCGAACTTCATCTATGGTCCCGTGCCATTATTGAATGACATTTCTAAGACCGTAGATGTTATCGATACCAGAAGACATGTCATGAGAAAACATATTTTTGGTCTTTTTCAAATTTTCTGATTTTTATTTTAGAAGGTTTTATATTTTTCTATTTTCTTTTTCTTGGTTTTATATTTTTGTATTTTGTTTTTCTGATTAATATTTACAAGGATAGATTAGATGATATAGTTAAAGAAGATGATGATACGAGTACCGAGATAAGGATATCGAGCAGCACGTCGTAGAAGATAGAAGTCATCAACTCTTAAACATTCACCACCAAAGCTTCCAGGGCTCTTGAATCGAAGAAAGAAATTGAACCATCTAAAAGTGAGACTTTGGCAGCTTCCCCCCATACCGAAAATCCTTTAGCTGAGCAGATTTGAAGCTCTATTTCAAGCTTGCATTAGCCAGGTGCACAGAGAAGCACACCATTATCATAAATCCCGCTGCTCCTTTCAAGAATAATAATCGAGGTTCTCCGTTCGGGGTTATATCATCAATAAGAATAGCAACGTATCATCCCACTCATAAATAATCTTCTCAAATTTCATAACCACTGAAGTCTGAAGCAATCCATTCCAAAAAAATGTCAAGAGACCACTTCCCCTACGTAGTTGAATTGATGCAGTCAGTCTCTTTGTATAAAGCTCAAGAACTCTCCCAAATACACATCATGAGGGGAATGAAAACACCTTCCCATGTTAACATTTTTCTTCCCGTATGATCGTGTATGAAGCTCAAGAACCCGAAGTACATCAATACCCAAGAGCTCTCCCGAATACACATCATGAGATAGTGATTCCATCGAAATCACCACACACTTGTGTACCTCTTTTATCTTCAGAAACTTTCTCTAACATCTCTTCCTCTACATAGTTGGAATACTAATACTAAACGCCTTGATGAGTAAAACCTTGAGTTTCTCTGCGGTCATGACATTTGTTTTCCCGGGATATCTTCAATCACTTAGAAGAATTAAGTTCATCAAGTTTACTCGTCATGAGTCAAACCTTGAGTTTCTCTGCGGTAATAACATTTGTCTTCCCGGGGTATCTTCAATTACTTAGAAGTATTAAGTTCATCAAGTTTACTCGCGTTTAGGTGCTTGTCTCCTTACGCCTTGCTGGTTTTTGACACTTCAGAATCAGCAACTCTTTGTAAGTCCGTATACTAGAAATATTTTGTTGAGAAGAACACTTGAACTCTTGTGAGAATCAACTTGCTGAAGACTCTCTCTGACTATTTTTATCAACCCTTATGTAGATAATTTGAAGTGACCACTGAAGAAGAAAACCCGATATACCATACTTGAAACTGAAGTCAACTTCCCCACATTTGTATCTTAAGCTTACACCTAATGATGGAAGAATGGTGTCGATAATTTATGCTTCAAGCAAATCTCTAAGTACTCACTACTCAAGCAAAGTATGAGACATTAACACCTCTTACGATTATCCACATCGTCATATGCGTGTGACACTGAGTAAAACAAAGTAACTCCTAATAGTGATAGTTAACCAGGTCTTCAACCATCCACCTCGACTGCTGGTAACTAGATAAACCAAGTCTTCAACTCAAATTCTTAAGCCCGAGCAAGTTATCAAATAAGAACACGCCTTTGTGAAAGTCAACTTCAATCTCCAATAAGTGATAAATGATTAACTCCGAAGTAATCAACTTGTGTCAAATGTCCAATACGTGAAATAGTCAATAACAACGTTTCGAGGAGTCACTGCTAAAGAATATGAGCAAGTCTAATTGGGGATTGAATCTGACTTGTAACTCTCACCCAATTAGTGCTCTCCCCTAAACCGACAATCTGTTTGATAAATGCCCAGATTAAGAAGAAGTCTTTAGATCGTTAAATGCAACTCGTCTTTAGTCTTTTAACATGTAGCAGAAAATGTAGAACAGACTATAGACTCGACCTTCTTCAAGATTGTGCAGTTGGGGAATAGATAGTTAACATCTTCAACTCACACCAAAAAGCATACCACCAAAAAGCATCCCAATTAACTTACATCTTGCAAATCCCCTTAACTAAAATCCCTCCCAATCAAACAAGAACATAAAGATGTTAATCAAGGAAATCAGCAATCAGGCCGCAACGAATACACAAGATGGTAACACCAAACTACCAATCACATCAAACAAGAACAGAGAGATTGTTCGGAATCATCATGTTGATGTATACGTGAAGAATTAACCGGAAGCACTTTGTCGATAAACTCATCAATCCGAGTGAAGATGTCAACCAACGGCTCTTAGTAGAGAAAAAAAACTCCATGTGAAGATGACCTGATAAAAAGAAGCTCGGTTCTTACATGAGTTTAGAGCCGTATGACCATTTGTATTCTCAAATATCAATCAACAATGCAAAAAATTCACACTTCTTCTCCCCCTCAAGAATTGCATACGGAGATGCCATTCTTGACTAAATAAGTGAAATCATCCAAATATTCTATTCACACTTCTCTCCCGCAAAATCAGCACATGATGTCGCCATCTTCATTATAATTGAGCAAGTGGAATGAGAAAACAATCAGTGGTAGCCCGGTTCACTAGATGACTGAAGCGCATGGAAAAACTATGAAGCATGTTGATGAGAATGGTCATAATGAGAAGATTTCTCTTCTTCTGAAGATAATGCGCACTGAAGCGTACACATTTCTTATCTTTGGAGAACGAGGCCTGAACTGATGTGAACAGACGTCATAAGAAGATTTCTCTTCTTCAGAAGATAAAGTGCACTGAAACGTACACTTTTCTTTTCTTTAGAGTACGAGGCATGAACTGATGTGTTCATACGTCATAAGAAGATTTCTCTTCTTTGGAAGATAAAGCGCACTGAAACGTACACTTTTCTTTTCTTTAGAGTACGAGGCTTGAACTGATATGTTCAAACGTCATAAGAAGATTTCTCTTCTTTGGAAGATAAAGCGCACTGAAACGTACACATTTCTTTTTTTTAGAGTACGAGGCCTGAACTGAAGTGAACAGACGTCATAATCTCTCTCTTTTCAGCTCTCTTAGCAAAACATGTAATCATCCCCATTATCATTCTGTAGGCTCTCTGTCGTGACAGCTGATGGAGAAACCCCGATATAATGAATTTGAATCTGAAGTAAACTAACCCGAACTCGTGACTTAAACTTGCAAAAATGTAACAAAGAGCGGTGCCGATTTCCATTAGCATCTCTAAGTACTCTCTATGTACTCTATACTCTTCAACCAACCAACCATCAAGTATAAGACGTACATTACCTCTTGAAAATCCACAATTGAATGTGACACTGAGCACTACAATGTAACTCCTTAAAGTGATAGTTATTTTGTAGTGGTAAGAGCCCAATTCCCCCAAGTGGTAAAAGAAAAGGTAAAAGACACCCAACAATAACTAGATTTCCAAGTCTTCATTTTTTGATAACAAGCTCGAACAAGGATCATGAAGAATCTTCATCCACCCCGATACCTTCAGATACTAAGTACACTCGTCCGTGATATTTCACTTCAACCTTAAATGAATAATAGTGAATTAACTCCGCTGTCACATCCTTCTTGGTTAAAAGCTCAAATCTAGCCTTCTTTGACATTTTAAGTGAACTATGATAATGGTTTTCATCCCGACCATGGTTAATAGCACATAACCTAATAAAACCAAGTAATAACCATACTGCCATGACGAGTATCCAAACACACATCCAATTCATGAAGTACACCCTTTTATCCCTTCTTAGAAGCAGAAACCATAGCACCAGCATCATAAAAGATCCCGAAATACACTTTCCTTTTCTCCAAGATGGTTCCATCATTACGGGATTTTACAACTCTATGGTTTAAACCGAGAAATAGTTTCTTTCGCGGGATTTTACAAAACCAAGAATAAACCGTAAGATAGATCTGGAAATGCACTTTATAATTACCAGGATGTTTCCATTGTCACGGGATTTTACAAGTCTATAATTTAAACCGAGAAATAGATTCTTTTGCGGGATTTTACAAAATCAAGACAAAACCGTAAACAATGTCAGATTCAATATGTTATGACAGCTTTGGTTTCGGTGAATATCTGTTTTAGGGGAACATGCAGCGGTTCATCAACGGTTCAATCTCCAACATCAATAATATCATCAACCATCCAATAAATACTTTGGTAAACACATCATTCACGCATTCTGTCGGCTATTGTAGTGACAACATGGAGAAGTAAACCCGATATGCCGAACTTGACCATGAAGAGAAATTCCCTAGATTTGTTACTTAAACTTGTACTAATCCTTGTGAAGAAGAAACGGCGTACCCAATGTACAAAACCTCTTGACATTCTCAACTTAGTGAGACACCGAAGTGATAGCAACATTGTGGGTCAAGCGAGAAAGAATCACAAACGTAACTAAGTAGCCAAGTCTTTATCACCCTCTGTAAATGCCCAAAACAAGTCATCTTCGCGGAAGGGTAGAAAGAAAGAAGATGAAATAAGTAGACGCGTCCGAAAAACTTCACTTCAAAGCCAAATGAGAAATATCGAACAACAACCCCGTAGT
The DNA here is from genome assembly GCA_019973895.1 of Chrysanthemum seticuspe. Classification (NCBI taxonomy): domain Eukaryota; kingdom Viridiplantae; phylum Streptophyta; class Magnoliopsida; order Asterales; family Asteraceae; genus Chrysanthemum; species Chrysanthemum seticuspe. Next base: position 189,931,807 of record BPTQ01000009.1, read on the forward strand.
CAACCTTGTTCACATATCAATTCAAGCCGTGAAATAGTATTTTCCGTGAAAATGTATAACCAGAGTGTCAAATATCATACCACAATTAATCTCAGCATTATTCCAAATCTTATGGCTCAAATCTCATGAACAGCTCTCATCGTTCAATCTCTTCAATCAAATCTTAAATTATTCAAATCTCTTAAAAATTTAATTCTTGAGAAGCCCAACCATAATTTCGAACCTGATTCAATTAAAAGATGTCCAAACGTCCAACACCCATATCCCAGTCATCACACAAATTACACGAACTCGGTATAACATATAAAACATTTCAAAATACACCAATACTTAGCCAAATCATATCGAAATATGTTGGATCCAAAACTTAAACAGTGTGAAGTGATACACCATGTCCGATCCAAACTCTTGTAGACCTCGAAGCCCATTCAAAGAAATTCATTTACCCAAACCATTCCAACTATCAATTTTAGGAAACATCGCCCGTAAGAAATTTCAGCCCAAGTCGTGTAAATCACAAGAGCCCAAAACCGTTTCAATGAAATCACATCTCACGCACATATAATTAAGTTCAAGTTATGTATATCAAGTCCCCATAACAATCGTGTATATACTGTGCTGAAAGGAAAATACAACCAACTAGTTTCAAATGTATTCAAGATAGATTTACCCGGTCCATCACATAAATAGTCCAAAGCCCATAAAGTAGAATGCTTGATCCATTAAGACAACCAAGTCCAACCGGTGCAACACCAGTTACCCTAAATCTTCGGGGTATTTAGTACCAACTCATACACACATATCCACAATTAAGAAACCCTAAGAAAACTTCTCACATGTGCAGACATAATAAGCATCCTCAAACCCTAATAAATCACACAAGCTAATCCGCCTCCCACTGTAAAACACCAACCCTAAACACTTAATAAAATTCCGCCCCCTTCACTACATCAAAGGTATAACAGCTTTCCAACTCAAAGATCACTCAACCATGTATGAGTCTTATCCCTCTCGATTAGCATCTTTACTTTTTGACTTCGCCACAGGGATGGCTAGAGGTTATGAAAGGGTAACGAGATTCAATCCAAACGAACACGGGTAGGTTTTATTTTCTTGTGTAATCATGTTATGAACGAAACAAATGAAGGAGATAACATTGTTGTTATTACTCCTTTGTTTTTCTTTCGGACAACTAAAGAGGTTTCGAATTCAAAAGTGGATCTGTGAAGATATAATTTTTCGTGATAATAACCTAAAAGGTTAGATTTGTTTCAATTGAAGTGTCACAAAAACCATTCTGAGATCTAATATTGTTAAGTAGGTTCATTGTCGAGTCTAGAGAAGTTTGGAGATGTGGTTGAATGAGGTAGGATAGATGTGAATATGATGATGGAGTTGGATTAGGCTATTGGTTATGTTCTAATAAGCACCATGGGTCACGTTAAAACAATTTCAGTTTATGAATGGTCTTTGACTGATGATGGGATAAGAACCTGAGGTCATGTGTGTTGGTATTTGGTACGAGTTGTGGACTAGGTCAGTTATTTTTCTTCTCCTTTCTGTCGCAAAACCATTTTACACAACTCGCCACGACTAACTCGCCACGGCCAAGTCACCACGGCCAAGTCGCCACGGCTAACTCGCCACGACCAAGTCGCTAGGCCAAGTCGTAGCGACTTGTAAAGACAAGTCGCTATAAAAAATGCAATGCATCTGGACAGTTTTGTGTCAAATCGCTAGCTAGATTTTTCAAAAGCAAGTCGCTATTTTGAGTCTAGTCGCTAAGATTTTCTGTAAACAACTCGCTAAGCCTTTTAAAAACATACAAGTCGCTAAATAGCCAACAAGTTGCTACGACAAGTAAATACAAGTCGCTAGGTAGATTAGACCAACTCGCCAACAAGAATATATGAGCATTTTACTTTTTCGGCGAGTATTCCGACCAAAAGCACCATCCATATTCAACGAAACCCAGCTGCTTTATCATAAAAATACCATTTTAAACCCATTCGAATAACCAGTTTGACCATGAGACTTTACAGTTTGACCATATGAAAGACCACAAGGACCACTTTTGTTTCTCAGTTATTGGTACAAAAGTAACAAAATTTAGACATTCAAGACTGTTTTAAAAGAACATAAGACAAACAGTAATGAAGAAATGATAAGACCATGTAACCATTTTTGACCAAAAGATACATAAAAAACCAGTTAAAAACTGTATATCCACATAACACTGAAACAAAAAAATCCTATCATCATAAATAGAGCCAAAACAGTAAAAACCAAGAGAAGAAACCACCATAAATCGACACAACACAATAACCTTGGCTCTGGTACCAATTGTAGGATCGAATATTTATTGTGTTTGATGATTCGGGTGGTCTTGGAAGATCAAAATACATGTTTGCCATTAGAGAGAGAAAGTTGAGAGAGAGGGTGTTCTTGCTAGAGGTTTACACAAAGGGAATATTAGATTAAATGAGAAGCACCACCCCTTCCATGGATGGAAGGGGTATTTATAGTTACAACTTACACGACCTCCTATCGGCCTGTGGATCAGGTATACAGTGGGTAAATACCCGTCCTTCCTCCACGGTGATACACTACGCTAAACTAAACTAATAACTAACTAATAAACTAGTAAATAACGTAACTAATGATATGTCTACGAGCTAACTTATGCTAGATAATACTTGGGGTGACCGACACTTCACTATGGAATTTTCTAATTCCTAACACAATGTCATATTTGATGTGTTTACTCATGACGAACAACATTCCGTGACATCAGCACCTACTTATGACACATACCTGGACAATCTGAGTTGTAGCAATACTAACTCTGAGACTCCAGATGTGGATCCTAGTGGAGACTGCATGGCAAAAAATACTGAGACTGATGATAAAACACGTGCTTATTTTGAATCATTAATCAATAACTGTAGCATTGAAATCGAGAAAGTTAGAACGGTCAATCACGAAGTTAAGGCCGCGAATGCTAAATTGACCGCTAAGCTTGAGAGTTACAAGGAGAATGCAAAAGCCTTTGAATTTCATAAAAACAAAGAATCAGAATTAGAAATTGGTTATCGAAATTTGGTTTCTAAAGAACAACTATTGCAAATCAAGTATAACACACTTGATGTGAATTTGAACTTGAAAATTAAATCTATAAACAAGGAAATTTATGATTTAAATGACCAACTTTCTAAACAAAAAGAAATGTTTTCTAATCTTGAAAAAGAGAAAAAGCAGTTGATTACTGATTTTTCAAAACGAGAAGATTCTCTTCTTGATGAAATTCTTGATAAAAATGAAAAAATCCAAACTTTGGAAAATTTGCTTCTTAAAATGGGCCATTCTGCTGAAACAAACCAGATGCTTTCTAATCAAGTAAATCCGCGTTTTCATACTAATCATAGAATGTCACTTGGTAACGACCCTTCTTCGTTCCTCAAGAAAGCTCAGAAACCTCAGAATGTGTTAAACAATGGCAATGTTTTACATGAACCCATTATTGTTCGTGATTCTCTTGAAACGTTAGAACTATCTAAGGAGAGTAGAGAAAGAATGAAACAAAAACATCCGGAAATCAAACCAATCGACTATAACAAATGGAACAAAATTTCTGGAATTACTTTTGTTAATCAAAAAGAAAAGTCAAAGTTTTCCATCACACCAAGTGTTTCAAACAAAGAGTCAACACCTGTTTCAAAATCTGTTTCAAAACCAGTTGTTGTCTCAAATTCTCTTTCCAACATTGAACAAATGTCTTCAAACAATCCTTTTAACACAAGTGATGCGAGAAGTATTTTAGAAAATGTGAAAACTAGAATTGCGGATCTTCAAGACACTGTTAAAACTAAAACCAATATTACAACAAACATCTGGTTTAATAGTTTTGATAATGAAAATAAAAAGTATTTTGAAACTCAAATTGCCCCTCAGCTGAATAACATCAACTCAAGGGTAATTAATTTTAAACAAGCATTTTTGAAAGAAACAGCTAACTTTGTCAAGGACCATAGATCCCTGGTAAAGCAAGCTAATGACTGTGTCGAAAACATCAAATTTTTGGAAAATTTAAATGACTCTCTCTTCAAAGATGTTCTGACTACCGATATTATGTCCATTATTTTACAAACATATTCTGCTGAAGATCATGAAAGACTCCAGTCTGAGACCTCCAAAATTGTTTCAAAATATGAAAAAGCACTTGAGAAACTTAAAAAAGAAAATGTCTCATATTTTAAACAACTTGATCGAAAAATTGAGGAATGCAAGTATGACAAATTGTCGTATGAGCGTGCCTACAATGACATGAAAGCGAAAAATGATCTTTTGAGGGCTCAGCTGGAATGTCAAAAAGGAAAGGCAGTGGATACTAAGATTTCAAAACCATTGACTGAGGAGAAAGCAAATGTTCCCAAACCGGTTTTAAAACCAAAAATGTCTGTTTCAATGCCTTCTCCAAAAGTCAATGAGAAAAATGATTTATCAAAACAAGTCACTCTACCTGCCTTGCCTAAACAAAATGGTGAAAAAGGAAAAGCGGTTATTGAGAAACCAAAAGTTTTAGCTCCTGGCCTTTTTAAGATGAGTACCACTAATGCATCTGCCTCCACATCTAAAACATACGGAACAAACGACATAAGTTTAGAAAGGCACTCCAAAGAGACTAGGAAAGCTGAAACCAGTTCTCTAGATAAAACTGTGAATCCTAATGAGTGTGCCTTACCTTCTACAGGACTAGAAAGCACCTCTAGGAGCAGCAGACTAAAGCCTAAGAGCAATACAAGGAACAATAGAGTCTCGCATGCCTCTAAGAGTAGTCGCTTGAATAATGAGAAGAAAGTAGAAGAACACCCTAGGAATTTACCGCTTTGTAATAAGAAAGACATTTCATCCGAATGTAATGAACGTATGAACTCTGCTAAGTTTAATGAATCTGTTGAATCTGTTTGTTTAACTTGCAAGAAATCTTTAACTAATGTTCATGATGATTGTGTTTCTAAGAATGAGATTGTTAAGCCTGTTAAGAAGAATGTTCCCAAAAGAACTTATGCAAAACGAATAGGAAGACTAGTTGCGAGACTTAGGCTTTACACTACTGATAGGGAGCATAATGTTTACTTTAGGGATGACATTCGAAAACCCACGGGTAGAACTTTTACACTCCAGAATGGTAGAATGAGTGATGAACCTGTCTTACCAATAGATAACTTCTATGAGTGTGATCAAGATTTTACCTCTAACCCAAAGGAACCAAAAACGGTTTCCAAAATCTTCTTCATCTGTTATTAGCAGGTTATTGAAATATGTCTTTGGATCGTCGACTCGGGTTGCTCCAAGCACATAACCGGAAATCTGAAGCTGCTGATCAATTTTGTCTGGCAATTCATGGGAACCGTACGTTTCGGAAATGATCATGTAGCAGCTATCATGGGTTATGGAGATCTTCCTTTTGGAAATTATTTAATCACTCGGGTTTACTATGTCGAAGGGTTGGGATATAATTTGTTTTCAGTCGGGCAGTTCTGTGATGCAAATTTAGAGGTTGCTTTTAGGAAAAATGCTTGCTTCGTTAAAAACTTGAATGGCACTAATCTCTTAACTGGGAATCGTGATACAAACTTGTATGCTATCGACATTAACCAAATGGCCTCTTCATCACCAATATGTCTTATGACACGAGCATCTGGAACAAAGTCATGGTTGTGGCATAGACGGCTATCCCATCTCAATTTCGACACCCTCAACAAACTTGCCAAAGACAACATCGTCAACGGACTTCCAAAGTTCAAATACACCAAGGATCACTTATGTCCATCATGCGAACAGGAAAAAGAAAAAGAGCATCATATAAACCCAAATCCGTACCTAGTTCTGAAGCAAGGTTGCATATGTTGCACATGGACTTATGTGGCTCAATGAGAGTTGAAAGCATTAACGGGAAAAAGTATATTCTTGTTCTCATCGATGATTATTCAAGATATACATGGGTTAGGTTTTTTAGATCAAAAGACAAAGCACCAGGCATCATCATCACCTTTCTGAAGCGTATTCAAGTACTTCTTCAAACTCCAGTAAGGGTTGTAAGAACAGAAAACGGCACAGAATTTACTAATCAGGAGTTAAGAGCCTATTTTGAAGATGTTGGAATTACTCATCAGACATCATTTGTTAGAACTCCACAGCAGAATGGGGTAGTTGAAAGAAGAAACCGTACTCTTGTGGAAGCTGCTCGCACAATGCTAATCTATTCCAGTGCACCGTTATTTCTATGGGCTGATGTTGTTGCCACTGCTTGTTTCACTCAGAACCGATCCCTAATCCATCCAAGATTCAATAAAACCCCATATGAAATAGTGAACAACAAAAAACCTGATATCTCTTACTTTCATGTGTTTGGCGCTTTGTGCTATCCGATAAAAGACAGAGAAGATCTAGGGAAACTGAAAGCTAAAGGTGATATTGGAATCTTCATTGGATATTCAGATAGCTCGAGGGCATTCAGGGTGTATAACCGGAGAACTAGGAGGATCATGGAGACGATGAATGTAAACTTTGATGAAATTTCACAAATGGCTTCTGAGAGACTCGCTCTAGAACCCGCACCAAACCCGCCGACTTCTGGACACATCAGTTCAGGACTCGTACAACAAAGAGCTCCATCAACTTTTGCTGGCACTCCTCATGAAAAAGAATAGGAGAACTTCTTCGAGTTAATGTTCGATGAATACTATGGTGGAACTTCGACAAATGCATCAAACCATCATTCCGCTGCACCGGCTCAAAATCATCCACCACCACCAACAGAAGATGCATCTACAACGGTCGAAACCAATGCACCAACTCCATCAACATCATCTACATCTACTCCAGCAACTCCAAGTCTTCAAACAGTTTTACCAGCAGTTGATGAGCAAAACCAAAACATATCATTTCAAGAAGAACCTACTCAAAACCAGAACAATGCAACGTTAGATGATGACTTCTTTGAAAACCCATTTGCTACGGAATCAGCTGAATCATCTTCAAGCTTACGAGAACCATCTAACTCGCATACGTTTAACCAACGATATCCTTCTACTCTGAAGTGGAAAAAAGACCATCCAATTGAACAAGTTATTGGTGAACCTTCACGGCCAATTCAAAAGAGACGCCAACTTGCCACCGATTACGACTTGTGCATTTACATTTGCTCAATTAGCAACATCGAACAGAAAAACATTAGGGAGGCAATGGCAGATAACGCTTGGATAGAAGCAATGCAGGAGGAACTTCTTCAATACCGTCTTCATGACTCTTGGGATTTGGTTCCTAGACCAATTGACATTCGCGTCATTGATCTCAAATGGTTATGGAGGGATGAAGAGATGACAGTAATTCGCAACAAAGATCGTCTTGTAGCCAAAGGATATAGACAGGAAGAAGGGATAGACTTTGAAGAGTCATTTGCGCCGGTAGCTAGACTTGAGGCAGTCAGGATTTGCTTAGCCTATGCAGCTCACAAAAACATCACGGTTTATCAGATGGACATTAAGATCGCATTCTTGAATGGAACTCTGAAAGAAGAAGTGTACGTGAGTCAGCCAGAAGGCTTCATAGACATGGAACATCCAGACTACGTCTACAAACTCAAAAAGGCAATCTATGGTTTAAAGCAAGCTCCGCGAGCGTGGTATGATGAACTGTCCTCTTTCCTTATCCTAAACAATTTCACCAAAGGAACGGTTGATCGTACCTTGTTTACACAAAAATGCAAAAATGACATTTTGATTGTTCAAATTTACGTGGACGACATCATTTTTGGGTCCACTAATCTGAATCTTTCAAAACATTTTGAAAATCTCATGAAAAGCAAATTTGAAATGTCCATGATGGGGGAACTAAAATTTTTTCTTGGTTTACAAATTCATCAATCTACACGTGGAATTTTTACTAATCAAGCTAAATATACAACTGAGATTTTGAAAAATCATGGTATGGATAATTGTGACTCGGTCGGAACACCAATGGTAACTTCACCAAAAATTGGAGCCGATTTGTTTGGGAAACCTATCGATCCGAAGAAATATCGGAGCATGATTGGTTCTCTCATGTACCTTACTGCTAGTCGACCCGATATTCATTTTGTTGTTTGCTTATTAGCACGGTTTCAGGCAAAGCCTACCGAACTGCACCTCAAAGAGGTTAAAAGGATCTTTCGGTACCTGAAGACATCCATTCACAAGGGTCTTTGGTATCTGAAGGAATCCGGATTTGATCTAATCGCCTTTTCAGATGCGGACCACGCAGGTGACCAAGTTACAGCAAAAAGTACATCAGGAGGAGCACAATTTTTGGGTGAAAAGTTAGTAAGCTGGTCTTCAAAGAAACAAGATTGCACTGCAGTTTCAACCGCTGAAGCCGAGTATGTGTCTCTATCTGCGTGTTGTGCTCAAGTTCTATGGATGAGAACACAACTCACAGATTATGGCTTTACTTTCGATAAAATACCTATGTATTGTGACTCAAAAAGTGCCATAGCCATCTCATGCAATCCTGTTCATCACTCAAAGACTAAGCATATCAGAGTCCGCTATCACTTCATAAAAGAACATGTGGAAGAAGGTACTGTTGAATTATTTTTCGTGAAGACTGATTACCAACTCGCCGATATCTTTACTAAAGCCATTCCAAAAGAAAGGTTTGACTATTTAGTTCGACGAATTGAAATGCGAAGCCTAACCCCTGAGGAGTTAGAACGTCTTCTCGAATCTTCTTGAAAATGATTTTCCAAAAAGCTTCGCTGTAAATATTTTTGAAAAACAAAATACAGAATTTGAAAAACCAACAAAAGCAAAATATAAAAATATAAAACTTTCAAAAAACACAAAAACAATAGAAAATCAAAAATCCAAAAATATTCTTCTCACGACATGTCTCTTGTATAATCGATATTCTGTACGTCTCTAGAAATGTCATTCAACAATGGTACGGGCATGTACAGATGCTTGAGCGAGAGTTCTTTATATGTTTTTCTAAAACATGTCGTTTCTCAAAATTTCTTCAAAAATGGCTTTCGTATACTTCAGTACGAAACCCGGACAAAAATGATGACTTTTGATTATTTCAAATCAAAACTCGTGTTTTTAAAGAAAAATCAATTGTACGCCTCAGTGCACTACATTTAAAACTGGTGAGAAATCATCATCATCTTGAGCACCTTTTCCAAGATTGTTCAAAAAGATTTTCTAAATCTTTCAAAATATTTTGTGCTCAAGATAACTCCCTCTAAAACCCTTTAATTGATTATGCTTTATTAAAGGGGAAGTATAAAACAAAAATGTTCCAAATTCATGCTTAAATCAAATCCGTTTGTCTCCCCAAAAGATTCTAAATATGTTGTTTAATCCGTTGATAACAAAAATATCATGAATATGCTATTTTTTAGGGGGAGGAGACGTGATTAAAATGTGATAAAAAAGTTTAATGATCGTTGTTTGATTCTCAAAAGAGCTCGACTCAGTCGTAACCATTGAATTGACGAGGAATCAAGTACCATCTCGAGAATATTTCTATGGACTTGACCATGACGGGTAATAATTTCAATCTAGTTCTCTAGTGATGTGAACGTGTCTCGAATCGGTCTAGCTCATTTAAAGTCGATCAATTCAAAAAGTGCGAACTCTACCCTCTATGTGCAGATTTCTGTCAAAACTTATAAGCACATGTGAAGGGGGAGTGTTTCTGAAAATATAAAACTCACGGAGTGTTTCAAACATGTTTTCTATCATAAACACTTTGAGAGATTTTTAAGAAAAATGGTTTTATGGCAACATGGGACAGTCATGGAGTTATAAGGTGACTAAGGATAGGTAAATCCGTCCTATGATCCGCCAGAGCCGGAGGGATCTACCCAAGGACATCACAAATAGTTTGTATTAGAAGTCCTTAGGAATGATTGAAAAAAGGAGTAAGGTGAGAAAGGAGAAAGAAGGGGTTGAAGAATTAAAAAGAAAAGTAAAAGATAGAGTGAAAAGAAATAGCCCTCCATATTCAACCTTAGGGCAGAAACCGGGTTCAATTCATATGCTACTAGTTGTCACAAAGATGACCCTGGTATTGAAGACAAAGACGTCATGGACCTAGTGACGCACTGCACTAAACCTTCTAGCCACTCAATTCCTCTTAAAAGGGATTTGTTTCATTTTCACTGGTTACCCTACATAATCTATCGACTTTCTCTTAGAGATCATTGATATTGAAGAAGGAGACCCTCTCCCTAGTCTCTACTTAGGAAACCATAATGCACTAATCGAGTCTAGAGCCACAAGATTCATCAAAAGATCTCATAGGAACACTTGACATGACATCGCTTATTGTTCATCAATAAGGTCACAAGTGATATATTCTAGAGTCCTACGCAGATCTTAGCAATCTGCCAGAACATTTATGAGAAGTTTCACATCTGTGATCTTCAATGATTGAATGGAAACTCCTGCCAGGGTCAACATCAAGCAGCCCTGACAGCAGGTCACTTCGGTAACTCCTTGTGGATTACGCTTAGTGTGTCTCAAACGGTCTACAGTCGTGGAGTGATGCTTCGGTGTACTTCAACGACTCATCTGAATTGTAGATGTACTTCGGTATATCGCGTTATCTCACTTGTGGGACTCCAGTTCAGGAACGGCCTTTGTAAGAATTAGAGATGTGTTTTCACACTATGTTGTTAACACACTCGAAATTCAAACTTGTAAGCGCTGGATTCTTTCTAACCCGTGTTTTATGTTTTCTTCTTATGGATGCTCGCGGGAGGAAGAGATCGTGCAGATTCTCCACATGCTCATACCAACAACACATGAAAGTTCTCATCAAAATCAAAGGCAACAATAGTTTAAGATGATTCTTCATCAATGTCAAAGAATCTACAAAGTTTAAAGACTCAAGAACTACATCATTGGTAACTAAAAGACAAATAGAAGTGTGAGCATGGTGGAGAAAGGCGTGGAGACACATAACCAACGAAGTTGACAACAGCAGACAACCAGATTAACTGATCACAAAGCATGAAGGAACAATGAAACAAGACTATTCTATATCTACACACAAAGTTCAAGCTTGAGAAAAGTAAAGACCTAATCAAGTGGAGCATCTTTTGAATGACCACCCCTTAGGGGGAGATTGTTAGCCTTAATAGTTTTTATTAGAAGTGATGGCCATTCACATTTAGGAACTTTGTAACGTGTGTTAGATGTCGTATTAGAATAGTCAACGGGCTCGTGGATTGGACTAAGCTAATTGGTTAGAAGTTATGTTAAGCTAGCCTAGTATAAGTTCTTGTAACCCAATCCAATCCAAGTCCACCACGAGGCCCATGGAAAGCCCATTAGGGCATCTAGAATAAGGAGTATATATACCCCTCAAAGTCTCATTTGAGGGGTGTGGTTGAGTCTGTGTGTGTGTGTGTTTTCCTTTGAATATACAACATCTTGTTTTCATCCTTCCCTCTACACATACACGGTTTTATAACATTCAAGTCACCATCTTTCTCTTAATATTTCTTCTTTATTTACGCATAATGTTTGTGTTTGTTTCGTGTGTTCATCTTGTGATAAGGTGGTATACGCATAAGGTTGGTGTAATAAAGTGGTCCTACATGGTGCTTTCTCATTAATTTAACCTTGCATTTTGTATTACAACTCTCTAACAAGAACACCCTCTCATCTCTTTCTCTCTCTAAACCATGGCATACTTGATTCATCACCAACCAAGGCCACCCGAATCATCATACAACACAATATGTAAGATCCTACAGCATCACATTTAACCCTTTCCTCATCCCAAGCAGCTACTAATTCTAATGTTTTAGCTTCTTTCTCAGCAGCTTTTCTTTGTTTTTCAAGAAACTCTTGATTCTCTGCTACACATTTAGCACCTAATTCACGAGCCAGTTTATAATCATGCTTTTCAATCATCTCCTTGGACCAGAATTCTTCAGGTATCTCAAACTCAGTATCTTCAACAAGTTTTCCTTTACCCTCGTTTATATCTTGTGATGATGATTCTACAGCCTTAACAGGTGTAGAAGAAGGCTCTTGAATAGTAATACCCTTAACAGTTGGTTTTGATTTCTTTAAATCAATCATCACCTCTGCCACACTAGTCTCATCTATTACTTCTTTTGTAGCAGCAGTAGAAATATCTGCAGTAGCAATATCTTCTGCATCAGTAGGTAAATTTCTAATAGCACCAGTTTCTATTTGAGTAGCATTAGTTTTATCCCCTCCAGCAGCACTTTCTTCAACAACCTTTGTATATTCAATTGCTTTACTCTTGTGCTCCAAAACTATTTCTTTACCCATTTTATTCACTAGTACAAAGTCATGCTTATCACCAAACTTTCTGCCTCTGCTAAACTTTCTGGAAACTTGTTTTGGATCATTCTCTTTAAAACTTGCTTCATCAGCAGTAGAAATATAAGTAGTAGGAACATTTTCTTCAGCAGTACTTTCATCCGCTGCACTTTCTTCAACAACCTTTGAAGATTCTATCCACTCCTCTGCATATTTTATCAAATTTTCTTTATGCATATTAATCTCATGCAGCAAAATCTTTGTTATATACCTACTTCTCAAAACATCCATCTGAATTCGACGATTTGGGTCATTTTCTACTAAAAGATCTGTTTCCCATTTTTTGTCTTGATCCTCATAAAGTTCCATATGAATCATTGCATATAACACACAATTAACTTTATCTTTCCTAGTTTTCCATTTTAGTGGAAGTACTTCAGCCTTTGAATCCAGCAAAAATTCAATTTTTGGATGATGGTAATGCAGCAAATAGGATGTTAACAGATTTTTCTGTAAAAATAAAAAATTAATGAGAACAACACAAAAAATATACTGAACAGGAAAAAAATAAAGTAAATAAAAATAAATAAATAAATAAAAATAAAAATAAAAAAAATAATAAAAAAAAATCAATTCTTACCACATAATCAAATACGTGCTTGTATTTATCATTAATTACAGCACGACCATTTGTAATGTTGAAAACTATTACATAATAGTGCTCATATGCAAGGATTGGAAAGAAGACCTATTAAAAGTGAAATTAACATTAAATAAATATGAGTATTATTATGTTAATATTAATAATAGAGTAGATCAGTAAAAAAACGCTGTTTACAAAAAATATTGACAATATTACCAGTTCAATTTTCTCCATTGACATAGCTTTTTTTCATTATGAAACTGATGTTCAATGTAGCTTCGAAACATTTGAGAATGGCCTTCAATATCTCTTTCATATTCATTCAGATCGTTTGCCTATTAAAACAAAAACAAAGTGCAAAGTTTAAAAAAAAAAAACATATTTGTGTATAATTGAAGAAAAATTATACATAAGTAAATAAAATAATAAAAATTTTAAAAATGTTAACTTACAATCATCACTGTTTTGAAGTAATGTCTAAAACTTTTTAAAGTATCCTTTCTTAATTTTTCTTCAAAATTTAGGATATTGACAAAGTTATCTATAACTTCACGCTCGATCTCTGTGTTAGAAGCAAGAGAGTTGATATGAATTCTTAAAGCTCCATGTACTTTGCCATATCTGAAAATCTCCTCCCTATATAGTAACATATAGAAATTATATAGTAGCATATAGAAATTAAATGTAAAAATTAAAAAATTAGAAACTTACTTTTTACAAGTATAGTTTTAAAAACTTACATAACATCTTTCTCTCTATCGGATAAAATCATTTTCGGGAATAGTTTTTCAACCTGTGATTTGAATTTTGGTATAGTCTCAACTCTTTTGTTCATATATGGAGATTCGAAAAGGATGCATGATGTTTTTCTTCGTTTTAGAACAACAGTAGAAACAGCAGTAGTAACTTTTTTTTTTATCAAAAATAGAATTCTCATAAATATTTACTGCAGCAGCAGAAACCTCAGAATATGATCTTGGTTTGTTTAAAGTGTCTTGAGGTGCTTCAGAAGATTGCTTGGGTTTGTGTAAGGGATTTTCGACAATGTAGTTGTCGGTTTCCTTGTTTAGACGTTCTTCTTCTGCCTTGGCCGGTTCTTCTTCGGCCCTCTTTCTTTTCATTTCCTCTGCAGTCTCCAAAACATCATCATCTGTAACTCTTCCATTCTTATCATAATCGTCATCTCTAGTATCTAACATCTCATCATCTTCAACTTGCTCTTCTTCAATTGGTTGTTCATCATCTTCACCAATGTTCCTCAGTACCTCGTCAATTTCTTTGAAATCTTTTCCACTACATTCAACAGATATATCTAAATTTTTCTTTGGATGGTCACTTTCTTTCAATGATTGTTTTGGAGCATCCTCCCGCAAACTTTGTTTATCAAGAGAAACATCAGCAGTATTTTTTTTGTGTAGCAATAGATCCATCAGTAGGTGAATTTGTACCAGCAACAGTTTCTTTTTTAGTAGCAGCACATTCGTCATCTCCAGCATCTAACATCTCAACATTTTCACCTTGCTCCTCTTCAATTGGTTGTTCATCATCTTCACCAATGTTCTCCAGTACCTCGTCAATTTCTTTGAAATCTTTTCCAATACATTCAACAAATATATCTAAAAAAAAAGTTGGATGGTCACTTTCTTTCAATGAGTGTTTTGGAGCATCCTCGTGCAAACTTTGTTCATCAAGAGAAACATCAGCAGTAGGTTTCTTTTGAGTAGCAACAGATCTAGCGGTAGGTAAATTTGTACTAGCACCAGTTTCTTTTTTAGTAGATGCACGTTCGTTATCTCCAGTATCTAACATTTCATCATCTTCACCTTGCTCCGCTTCAATTGGTTGTTCATCATCTTCACCAATGTTTTCCAGTACCTCATCAATTTCTTTGAAATCTTTTCCAGTACCTTCAATAGATATATCTAAATTTGTCTTGGTATGGTCACTTTCTTTCAATGAGTGTTTTGGAGCCTCCTGTTGCAAACTTTGTTCATCAAGATAAACATTAGTAGTAGGTTTCTTTTAAGTAGCAATAGATCCAGCAGTAGGTAAATTTGTACTAGCACCAGTTTCTTTTTTAGTAGAAGCACTTTCGTCAACAACATTTGTAGATTCAACTACTTGACTCTGTTGTTCTAAAACAACTTGTTTACCAAAGTTATTCTTCTCAGTTTCTACCCCATCACCGATATTCACATCAAGATTATACATACTTTGTTCATCAGGGAATTTATCCTTTGTGCACTACCAACCTTCTTCAACCTCCTCAGTGTAGTTGTTTTTTTATCTCTTTACACCTTCCAAATATATAACTCTCTTCTTTAAACTTCTGACCTCTGCATCTTGAGAAGTTGTGATCTGTTGGAGTTCAAGAACATCTTTTGTCAATTTTGTACATTTTGCCATCAATTCCTTCATGATTTCTATACTATCCTCACCATTTCGGTATGTGTTACCTAGCCCTAGAGGTGGATCATTGGAATTGTCATTATGTACAGCAAAATCCATCAATTCATTAGTTCCATATCTACCTTCATTACTTTGAGATGCATTACTTTCTCTGATAGGTGAATCTAAGGATGTAAACTCAGTCTCAAATCTAGTTTGAGCATCAAGGCCCCCCCATATTAGCCATTTTGTTGGGGTTTCCATCATCTGCCTTAAGTTCCTAAGAACATAACACATCAGATGTTTCCTTGGGAGTCTTATTTATGTTATCACTGGCCTAATGTACATCTAAGCTAGAACAAGTAGTGGTAGCCCTCACCAACATGTCATTTTGCACACCTATGGCAGCCTCATCTGAAACCACACCAGTAATAGCCTAAGGAAGCTTAGTACCCTTTTGTTGTGATTTCCTACGGATATAGGTCTTTTTTTGTTGTGATGTTGAGTGTAAATTTTTAGATGTGGGTTGCGTATCAGCTTCATCCTATGTTTGTGGAACATTTACCATGTTTTGAAAAGTGGTGTAACCCTTCCAGAAAAACCTGTTCCTTTTTTTTCATAAAGGTAAAAACTTTTTTTGAGAGCATGGGAGTATTGAAAATTCGTTTATGAAACTTTTTCTTTAAAAGTTGTTTATCCACAAAATTTTGAACAAACCTTTGATACAGAAAGTAATTACTTGAATCATACAAATTTTTAATCATACCATCAAAAATCATCTTAGAAAAATTAAAAAGATTTTCCTTAGTCAAGCACACTATTGCAGAAGCTATAATTGTACTAAACTCATTCCAGACTGTTGTTGTAGGACTTATACAATGCAGGATGGTATGGATTACAAATTTCCATTGAGTTGAGAATAGCCTTTTGTAAAATTTTAAAGAACCGCTTTCCTTTTCATATCCCATTTTTTCAAGACCTTTGAAAATAGCAGGGGTTGGCAGGCATTCGACACCATTGTTATCTGCTAGTTCCAAGGAACTTCTAACAGATGACTCAGGGACAATTATCTCTTGATCATCTACTAAAGCTCTAATTTGTACTTCCCCATGAATAGTTCTAGACCTAGCAGTAGCCCAAAACTGCTTAATGATCAAAATATATATAGTAGGATTTACTAATAATGTATACGTTATAGGGCAAACGTTTAAAAAATAAATGATCTCAGCAAATCCTTCTAATTCTGGTAAGGGTTTTTTAAGTAAAGCAACCATGTTGTGACTATGAGGAAAGGCTCTTTTCAAAATTGTAAATGAAGGAGGTTCACAAATATTGAATAATGGATGATGAAGAAAGAAGATGAGAATGAGCAAGGGGTCATAAATAAGGAGATTCACAAAGGTTTGGTAATGGTTATTTTGGGTTTCGCAATTTGTTCGCAATAGAAGAAATAGGGCTTTTCTGGTTTGTAAGTAAAAACAAGTTAACTGGAGAAGACAAAATGTTACTTTTTTGCATATAAAAATTTATAACGAATTACGGATTAGTTTTTTCTTTTCTTTTTTTCAAAAATTTCTCAATTTTTTTTAAAACAAAATATATCAAAAAAGAACATTATAAAATAGCATATTTTTTTTTATGTTATAAACAAATATATATATATATATATATATATATATATATATATATATATATATATAAGATTAAAGTAATGAACCTTTTTTAACTATCTGAACATTATATTTTTTAGTAAATATGTTACAAACTTGAATCTACTTGCAAAATAATCACAAACATAAACATGAAAATCACATTAAGCTTGAATCACTTGAAAATAATTACAAACATTAAGATTGGAAATAATCACAAACACAAATATAAAATGATAAAAGACAATAATCCATGACACGATTATTAATGATTCTACGAATTTAATTTGTTTCTTTCAATGGACAATTTCTTGAATCATGATGACCAACTTGCCCACAATTTCTACACTTCCTTTCATCTTGATTAGCCAATACATTTCCACTAGATGAACACTTTTTTCCATTTAAAATCTGCATCAAAGAAAAATGCATAAGCTTTGTAACATATTGGATTTCACAAACACATCAAACCATGATCACTATGAGGCGTGCACTATTAGGTTTTAGAGAGAGAAATAGTTAGAGGTTTGGGAACTTAGTAAGAGAAAGTGAAAGTAATATTATGAGCTCCAACCCTCTACCTTGGGAGGTAGAGGGTATTTATAGTCTTACATAAAACGGCACCTACGGGCTATGGATCAGGCATACAGTGGGTAAAGACCCGTCCGTCCTCCACGGTGTTACTTAACTAAATACTACTTAACATTAAATGACTACGACTACGAGCTTTCTAACGATTACATATACTTGAGGTGACCGACACTTTAATGACTGGATTTACTAAATCCTAACAATCTCCCCCTAAGGGAGGTCACCTCAAATTATATTGAATACAAAAAAATATTACATTAAGATTGTTCTTGGATTCTTGATAATGTTCTTTCCTCTGTAGCCCGTAGTCATTGATTCTTCATTTTCGCATGTATGGATAATGCAAGTGAAGGTCTTTAACTGATCCATGTGATAATGAGTGTTGAGCCAGCTTTGAGATCATCAACTACCATAAATCTCTGACTCTTTCTTTGTAGTGTTGGTATTATATGAAGTTGTGACCTTAGGACCAACATGCTCACATTCTGGATCATGAAATCTTTTCATCATAGTAGCGGAAGCTTTAGTTGAATCATGATATTTACAGCAGTGTAGCAGAAGCATGGAGTGAAAATATCAGAGTCGTTGATGCACTTATTATGATTTCTTTAGAATTGAATGTGCTGTGTGAGCATTCGGCTATGGATTGACTTCTCCATTCTGATCAGCTGCAAACGTCGGGCGTACCTGCATACAACAGTTAGCAATAAAGTGCACGAAAGTGTCTTTGATCACTTTCGTTGAATTGAGGTGGCCCACGGTTCCCCGTTGATCAGTACAAGTACTGCCTGTGATCAGGTATAATTCCGAAGAATCTCCTTGACAGGGTTTCGCAGCTGCTCTAGCCATTCTCAAACCGGAACGTCTCAAAGAAGACAACAAAGAATGAGTGAACCAGTGAATTGAGATTCACTGATTGATGAAAATGATTTGAAAACAATCGTGTATTAAATATAAAGGTTTTTGCAAAACAACGAAGTTTTTATGGAAAATCAATTATCAATCATAAATATCCTTTTTGATTTTCAAAACATAATACACAGTCGACGTGCTAAAGAAAAGAATTTTTGAGCATACCGACTGGTTTTTCAAAGGAATCTGTCAATCCATTTTCCTGGACAAGGAATGTTAGGAATTGGAAATTCCATGTTAAAGTGTCGGTCACCCCAATTATAGTCTATCATAAGTTAGCTCGTAGACTTGTCGTTAGTTACGTTATTTAGTAGTTAATTAGTTAGTCAGTAGCGTAGAATAGTTTAGAGTAACACCGTGGAGGAAGGACGGGTCTTTACCCACTATATGCCTGATCCACAGTCTGAAGGAGGACGAGTAGTATGTAACTATAAATACCCTCTACCTCCCAAGGTAGAGGGTTGGACCTTTCATTCAATCTAACCTTTCTTTCTTTGTTTACTCTCTCTCTCTAGAAAGGCTCCCAATCTACTTTCTCTCTCTAAACTTTAAACCATACGCCTCTTATTCTGATTGTGAATGTGTTTGTGAAATCCAATATGTTACAAATGGTATCAAGAGCCATGGTTTGATCATCTCTCTTACATATCCTTGGATTTCTAGTGTTTTTAGATGGTTTTTGAGTTTAAAAAAGTTTAGTGGTTTTTGCATCATTTGGATCATTTCTAGTGTTAAAGGTTGAATTTTGGGTGTACTTTTGTGTTAAGAATCATTGTAAGTGCTTGGATTTTGATTTGGAAAGCTTGAATCACTATGGCTGAGCTTGTTTTGGATTGAAAAGTGTGTTTTGAAGTTTTTCTTGCTAGCGACTTGGGTCTCGTAGTGTTTTTCATCGTAGCGACTTGCTTCAGTAAAAGTTAGCGAGTTACAGTGTTAGTTGTCAGCGACTTGAGCCTAGCGACTTCTCTATTGAGACAAGCTGACAAATAGTACAAGTTAGTGGATTCTCCACTATGGCAAGCGACTTGGTGAGGTTAGCGACTTGCTTCTGAAAATGTTAGCGAGTTGTAGTGTAAATTGTTAGCGACTTGATACTAGCGACTTGGATCTTAGCGATTTGTTCTTTAGCAACTTAACTGTATCTTAGCGACTTGGGCTAAGCGACTTGATTCATAGCAACTTGAAGTCTAGCGAGTTGCTACTTAGCAACTTGGTGCTTAGCGACTTGTGTTCAGCGACTTGGGTTCATAGCGACTTGTGTTTAGCGACTTGGTTACTTTAGCGACTTGTCTTGCTAGCGACTTGTTGACTTCAAACGGCCATAACTTTTGAATCGTAACTCTGTTTTCAGCGTTTTACCCATCAAAATGACCGTGAGAACGAAGAGAATGGCACGCCGAATGAACTAGGGTCAACCTTCGAGGCCTAAATCCGCACCAAACAGAAGTTATTGAGGTTTTTATGTTTTTTTGACCTAAATTTCTCCTTAAAAACGGGCATAAACCAATCCAAATCTCAACACAAACAACATCTCTGCTAATCCTTCAAACAATCATGTGTCCTAACATACAATTGTCTTTCATTATGTCGATCCATCAGTCATCTTAACACATTTCATTGGTCATTTCTTAACGGTTTGGTCTTGATTTTAGTAAAATCCCGCGAAAGATTCTATTTCTCGGTTTAAATCATAGACTTGTAAAATCCCGTGCATACTACAACATCATGTCTTACACTACTGACCCAGTGATTTCGAAAGTACTTAAATTGTATGATGTTGTGGACAACAATGATAATGTATGCTACACTGAATGGTTAAAGATGTTTGAATTAATCAATGAGGATGTGAGATCTTCATGTTCTGAGTACAATGAGAATGAATTGCACCTGCTAATGCTACAGAATGCCATGCAAAAGGATTGTTGCATTATACCCTATCAACAACTTCACTCTCACCTCATGTCACTTCTACCCACAACAACGGAACGAACATGTATTGCCCTTTTCCGTCAAGATTTATCCACATTAACGGGTACATTACTGTTGAACTTAGAACAATTGGAACAACAACTTGAGAAAGAAAAGGTTCAAAAGGATAGTTCCAGTGCTGCACTTCAAGTGATCCACAACCAATTTCATTCATTCATCAGTGGGGAATTTACATCAGATTATGATCAAGACATGACTGAAATGTCTTTCAAGAGACACACTGGAATGGAAATTAGCGTGTTCAGAGAGACACTTATCCATCTCATGGATAATGTGGATAAGTATATTGAGGAAGTTACTCAGAAAGATGAAATAATAGATGAGAGTCTGGTGCTGTTGACAGAATGTTGTGATGAGTTGGGTAATGTATCAGTTGAAGAATCGGGTGTTGCTGAATGCAGAATAACAGAGACAACAAAGAATGATGCAACAAATTGTTCAGTATCTCATGTTACACATGATGTGGATGCAGATATCAGACAGATAAATGAACATGTGTCATGTGATGAGGTACCCTTAACTTTTCAACATAGTGCATCTGCTAATGTACCTAAACATACTGATCTTAATGTTGAACATGATTCTGATAAATGTTCCTTGGTTGAGGCTGAGTCTAATAATTTCAAAACAAATGATATGGTTGATAAAAAGGCTTTTGATGAACTTTCTAGCAAAATCTCAAAACTTGAAAAACATTGCATTTCACTTGAAATTGCGATACAGAGTAAAGAAGAAAGTTTTCAACTTAACAAACCATGTAAAAATCCGGAACTTCCTGAATTACGTGAACTTTTTGAAATTAGCACTTTGAAAGCTCAGCTTCAAGCCAAAAACTAGACTATCAACAATTTGAAGAAACATATTTCTGGTATGCATGTGAAAAGTACTTTGGTTACAAGTAATTCTGATGATAATGCTATTTATGATATTCAAATGAGAAATGATGAATTAGCAATCTGTGTGGCCAAATTACTAAAGGAAAATGAGTCTTTGAGAAAGCATCACATAGAACTAAGTGACTCTGTCAAAGAAGCTAGAACTAAGTCAATGGAACAAACAAATTCTTTGATAGCAAAAATTGATGAACTCAAAGATCAACTTCAGAAAAAGAGTTTCGCTATTGTTGCCTTAAAAAATGAGCGTAGAAAAACTGTAGGGAAAAGTGTGAACACTAAGTTTAAAAAACCATCAACCTTGGGGAAGCCAGTTTCTCATTCCATTAGAGACCGGTCTATTGTTAGGCAGCCTACTGCATTTAAATTTGAAAGAACAAAATTTTCAAATACACGGTTTGCCTTCCAAGTTGATGTGAAACAAGTTTTGTCAAAACTAGTCACTTCACCTGAGTTACCTAAGAATAAGGCTTCTAGCTCCGTTAACCCTCAACAAGTAGCCACTTCTACTCCCAGCACCTCTAGGATTAGTTCGAAAAGAGTGTCAAAACCAAGCATTAAAACCCAGAATTCATATGATATAAATGACTTGTGGAAGAACTATTATCTAGAACAAGCTAGGAAAAAGGCACAGATTCGAAAATACGGAATTTTAGGTGCAAGACCTAGGATGATGCATTCCAAGAGATTTCAAGGCATTGCTAGTAGTTGTAAACCATTACCTAGGAACACTCAAAAGACTAGGGGTTGGCTTGCATCTAAGAGTAGTTATATGAAGAAGAATGCTAAGCATGTAGAAAATGAAACTAGAAATTCTGAGTCTTTTCCGAATATGAAACATTTTCCTTATTCACATGCTAAGGTACAATCCACTAAGACTACTAACATGGCCAAGGTTCAACATGTTATGATCCAAAACAAACCTAAAACTCCACCTAGATGGATCCTAACTACTAAATCTTTGGAGTCTAAGAATACCAATAAGTCTTCGACTGTGCATAAGTATGTCACCAATCCTAGACCTTGCCATAAGTGGATTCCGTCTGGTAAAATGTTTAAGGATGTTGGACTTATGTGGATGCCTACCTGAAAGCTCTTTACCGATGACAAAATCAAGGTTGACTGTGAAACCCTAAAGGGTTTGGATACTAATGTCACTAACCAAAATATATGCAATCAAGTTTGTAATATTAGTGCAGGTAGTCCTTACTCAGTTGCAGATATTTTGATCCTTCACTACATGGACTGGCTTAAAGTATGGATTACAAATGGATTGATATCTCATAACTCACGGGTTCAAGTAACTCAATCTTGATATTCATTCGGCTATGACGTCTGTTCACATCAGTTCAGGCCTCGTACTTCATCATTATGGCGTCTGTAGATAACACTTCAGGCCCCGATCCCAAAGAAAAGAAAGGTGTACGCTTTAGTGCGCTTTATCTTCAAAAGAAAAGAAATCTTCATGTTTATGACCATTCTCATCGACATTATTCATCAACAAGCTTCATGTTTTTCCCACGCTCTTTCAACTCTCAAGTGGATCTACGTTCATTGGTGTATATTCTTATTCACTTGTTCAAATCAAAAATGGCAACTTCAGATGCAATTTTTGAGGGGGAGAAGAGTGCATATACTACATGTTGATGGATGCTTGAATTATGGTCATATGATTCTCCTTCAACGCCTAATGTTTCACTTACTAAGGATAACCGGGATTCATTGTTTGGGATTCATTGTTTTTCATAGATATGTTTGATGAGTACTTCCAACCTCCAACGAATGTTGATCATCCAGTTTCTGAAGCTCATGCTCCGGTTCCTACTGACTCAACTGGTTCACCATCTAAGAAGTACTTCTCAGAATTCTCAAGAAACCTTATCTCCAGTTACTTCATAAGGCGTTGATAATGACTATCATGATATTGTAGTTGCACTATTGAATAATGATCCGCTCTTTGGTATTCCTTTGCCAAATCTTCACGGATTATTGTTTATGAATGATGATCCGCTCTTTGGTATTCCTTTGCCAAATCTTCACGGATTATTGTTCCTTTCATTGTGCACGCTATAAATCAACCACATGAACATTAAGGAAAATGACTACCTCATCCACTCGAAGACATTATTGGTGAATCTTCCATATCAGTCTCTACATGTATACCTTTAGGAAGCATGCATTGATGTTGAGGAATCATTTGTTCCGGTTCATTCAGTGGGTCAATGTACATCTGATTATATGTTTATTCACGTGTTGGGCATTTAAAACAAGTTGATTACTTCAGAGTTAATCATTTATCACTTATTTGAGATTGACGTTGACTTTCACAAAGGTGTGTTCTTATTTGATAACTTGCTCGGGCTTAAGAATTTGAGTTGAAGATTTGGTTTATCTAGTTACCAGCAGTCGAGGTGGATGGTTGAAGACCTGGTTAACTATCACTATAAGGAGTTACGTTGTTTTACTCAGTGTCACACGCGGATGACGGTGTGGATAAACGCAAGAGGTGTTAATGTCTCATACTTTCATTGGGTATTGAGTACTTAGAAATTTGCTTAAAGCATAGATTCTCAACACCGTTCTTCCATTATTAAGTGCAAGCTTAAGATACAAATGTGCGGAATTCGACTTCAGTTTCAAGTTTGGTTTATCGGGTTTTTCTTCCTCAGTGGTCACTTCAAATTGTCTACATGTGGGTTGGTAAAGATAGTCAGGGAGAGTTTCTGTAGCAGTTGATTCTCACAGGATTCAGTTGAGCTAATTGTTTGTTCTTCTCTACTTCAAGAGTATTTGGCATGTATAATGTGTTGCTGATTCTGAGGTATCAAAACCAGCAATGGGGAAGGAGATATACATCTAAACACACAACGAGTACACGTGATGAACTTAATACTTCTTCTCTATTGAAGTAATCCCGGGAAAGACTAATGTCATAACCACAGAGAAACTCAGTGTTTAACTCGTAGCCTTTGGTGTGTTATTCCAACTATTTGGGGGAAGGATATATTATTCCAACTATTTGGGGGAAGGATGCGTTATTCCAACCATTTGGGGGAAGTGGTCTATGGATACTTTTGGTATGTGTTATCTCAGCTTTCAATAGGAAGTAATATGAGAAGAATATGTGGAGCGTGAGATGATATTGCTTATCGACATCTTCTATATGATTTATGATAAAGTGCTTCCGGTTAGTGCTTCATGTACACAATGTAATGATGATTCCGATGAGATCGCAACCATCAAGGGAGAGATGTGTGTACATCTGGGTCACACAACATATTCACATGATCGAGCTTAATCAGGTATTCCGAAGTTGACATCCGCAGAGAAGATCAGTGATTCAACCAGTTATTGTGATTTCATTGTCTCTTCTCTTGTTGGGTACATGTGTACGTTATGGGCTGATTGGTTATATGTTAGATAACTGGAATGCATCTGGTGTAATGAAGGTGTTGATATATTGTTCTCCTGAATTGACAACTGCTCAAACTCGAAGAGTTATGTGTATATCGAGGATGCACAACAAGTTCATGTGATCAGGCTTAATCATTTATTTCGGGTTTGATAACCAAAGAAATGATCCATGTTAACTTGTTACTTTGGTGTTATCGTCTTCTTCGGGTTCTTGAGCTTCATAAAATTAGATGGTTTGTCGGTTTGGGGGGAAGCTACCAAAGATTCACTTTTTCAAGGCTCAAGTTCTTGCGATGATTCAAGAGCCTCGAATGCTTTGGTGGTGAAAGTTTAAGAGATGATGACTTCTATCTTCTACAAAGTGCTAAACGATTTCCTTATCTTGGTACTCGTATCATCATCTTCTTAAACTATTTCTGTATCTTTGTAAATATTTTTCAAAAAGCAAAATACAAAAATATAAAATCAACAAAAACAAAATAGAAAAATATAAAATCAACAAAAGCCCATAAAAATCAGAAAATTGAAAAGTACCAAAAATATGTTTTTCTCAAGACATGTCTTCTGGGATCGATAACATCTACGGTCTTAGAAATGTCATTCAATAATGGCACGGGACTTTAGATGAAGTTCGAGCGGGAGGTGTAAATATTTCTTTCTAAACATGTCTAAAAATATGGCTTGCAGTTACTTCAGACTGTGACCCGCGCTTAAACCATGGTTTGCTATTATTTCAGATAGCAACCCGCTCTTTTAAAGAAAGGAAAGTGCTGCGCTAAACCAATTTTCAAAATATTTCATGCACTTATCCTAAAACAAAATGAGGAAAGTATGTCGAAGGACTGCTGTTCCTACTCAAATATTTTTCCTTCAAAAATTCTTCAAAAAAATATTTGTTTTAACTTAATGGTGGTAAATGAGTTGCTTTAAAAACAATCAGATTCGGAGTTTTTATAAAATTTGCAAACTCAATCAATGACTTCAGCGCTTTTAAAATTTTCAGAAAATGAGTCATTGATTGAGGGGGAGAATGTTTTCAAATCTATATCATCTAACGGGCTTTCTTAATTATCCTATATGCTTAATTAAAAATCATGTTAACCTACGTTGAAGGACTAGGTGCCTAGGATATGATTGTTAGGATTAGATGATTAAAGTTTGATAAACACATTATTCCCATACATTTGAATGATCTGGCTGATATGTTGAATTGACTTTTATTAGTCGATTGCTGTTTGGGTGATGTAGACCACCATATATGTCTATCTGTGTTCACTAACGTATGCAGATAACATGGTTTATAAGAATGTTCCCGATCCGGATCCCACAATTGATGATTTGATGCCGAAAGGAAAGCGTAACTATATCTTGGGTTGACAAATGAAGAAAAGAGCTTAATTTAACCTCAGTTGGCATTAAAATGCAACGTAAGAAGTCTCACTGCATCAGCAGGCGGTTTTCTTCCTGCCCTACAGCAACAACAGAAGCTTCTAAACCACCTAACGTATCTTTGTGCAGGATACCATTTTTAAACAATTTTGAAAAAATTTGATTAAGCTGTTTTAAAAATGGAAAATATTGTTTTGAAAATTAATTGGACTTAAATTTGAAAATCACCGGACTTCATGTTATCAAAACTCAAGTCACTCAATCATCGACTACGGTCATCGATTGAGGGGGAGAGTGATTTAAAATAAAATATTTTCAAACAATATTTCTTCATAAAAGTCCGTTTTGTACAACAATAAGTGGTGATCTAAAGATTTAATGTTATGTCATGGTATGATTTTCTTTAAAACCCAAAGATCTTTCAAAATGAAATTTTTTCTGTTCTTGTTTGATTGTGAAATTGTTTTATTTTACCTTAAGATCTCTTAAAATAATCATACCTGACACTAACAATCTTTAATGTCTAAATATGTTCCTTATCTGTCATTTTTCAAAATTAAATCAAGCTACATCTTTCCCCAAAACTTTTCTAAATGATTTAAATCAATTGGGATCACAAATCTCAAGTGGTTTGATATTTGTGATCGGGGGAGAGATCGTGATTTAAATCTCAAATCTGTTTTAGTCCTTTAAAGACACTCCTGCGTCCATGTGCCAAACGATTTCAAATACCTAATGCACATGTTGAGGAGGAGGATTTATCCAAAAACAAGATGAGCTTTTAAATCAGGCACATATTCTCCCATGTTTTCCAAACCGTATTAAATCACTTGGGATCCAAAATTTCAAAGGGTTTGATATTTTTTATCGGGGGAGAATTTGTGATTTAATATGAAATTTGATAAAAGATGATTGTTTTGATTCAAAGTGCAAGTTCTCTCTAATATGTGCCAAACTATTTCGTATATCGATGCACATATTGAGGGGGAGCGAATGGTTTCTATTGGCAATCGTGAAAAGTACTTCAAAAGAACTCTTTCCTCTATGTGATAAAATGATTTCAAATATCCTACGCACATATTGAAGGAGAGAATTTACCAAGAAAATCAAATGGCTTTTTCTATGAAAATTGTGATCAAAGAAAATATTTCAAAGTCCTCTTGCCTCCATGTGCTAAACAATTTCTAAATCATATGCACATGTTGAGGGGGAGGTTTTCTAAATGATCAAAACTATTAAGGTACAAAATGCTTTGATCTCGTATCAAAAGTACTTTGATTGAGTTTCCAAATGATTTTTCAATTGGTTTTGAGAAGGAATGAACTGTACCAAAAGACCGACCATTTTACTTTATGCATGGAGTTATAAGGATGGTGAGGTTAGGTATTTGTTACCACGATCCGCCAGAGCTGGAGGAATCTACCTAGGGACTAGATAGTGTAGAGTCCTTAGGTATGATGAAAAAAGGAGAAAAATGAGAAATGGGAAGAGTGCGGACTGAGACTAAGCTAGTACTGGAATAAACCCAACAGGGTTCTAGTAATGAAGTCTCGGTAAGCACTGAAGGGGTTGAAGAATGAAAAAGAATTAAATGTGAAAAGGGTGAAAAGAAATAGGTCTCCAATAGTTCAACCTTAGGGCAGAAACCGGGTTCAATACATATGCTACTGGTGTTTACTAAGGTAACACTGGTATTGAAGACAAGACATCATGGACCTAGTGATGCACTGCACTACAACTTCCCAAGCTACTCAAGTTCCTCTTAAAAGGACTTGTTTCATTCTCACGGGGAACCGACATTATCTATCGACTTTCTCTTAGAGATTGTTGATATTGAAGAAGGAGACCCTCTCCCTAGTCTCCGACATAGGAAACCAAAGTGCAAAATTGAGTGTAGAGCCAAGAGATCATCCACAATATCTCATTAGGACACTATTCTTAAAGTCTTGTTGTTTCACACAATGTGGAAAGTAAGAATATATTAAGAGTCCTACGCATTATCCTTGTGGTATTGCCAGAACATCTGAGTGATATGTTAAATATTCACAATGAAGATGGAAATCCTTCTAGAGCCAACATCAAACAAGCTCTTGGTGGGTGACATGTGAGATCTTTTCTAAAGATCAAACTTGTGACAACTGGATAGAAACAATGGGGCGATTCACTCGTGAATCAACCTTGGTCCAGGATTGGAATTGACGAATACTTTTGGAAAAACCGTTCGATGTGCAAACCTTCTTTTCTCTAGCACGTTGAATGTGTATTCATATTTTTAAACACAAAAAGTATCTTTGATTGAAAAAATACTTTTGGAAAAACCGTTCGATGTGCTAATCTCTTCTTTTCTCTAGCACATCGAATGTGTACTCTTTTCAAATACAAAAAGCATTTATGATTGAAAATTGATCTTTCTTATAAAACCTTCGTCGTATTGCAAAACTCTTTCTTCTAAGCAATACGCGATTGTTTTCAAATCAATTTTTCATCAATTAGTGAATCTTAATTCGCTGGTTCACTCACTCTGTGTTGTCTTCTTTGAGACGTTCTGGTTTGAGAACAGCTGCGAAGCCCTGTCAAGGAGATTCTTCGGAATTCTACCTGATCACAGGCAGTACTTGTACTGATCAACGGGGAACCGTGGGCCGTGTACCTCAATTCAACGAAAGTGATCAAAGACACTTTCGTGTGTTTTATTGCTAACTGTTGTTTGCAGGTACATTTGGACGGTTGCAGTTGATCAGAATTGAGGAGTCAATCCAAAGCCGCATGCTCATAGCATCCATATTTAATTAAAGAAATCATGACTTGTGCATATCTACAGAACCTGGCTCTGATATTTCTATACTATGTTTCTGCTACGCTGCTGGAAATATCATGAGTCAGTAAAGCTTTCGCTACTCTGATGAAAAGATGTCATGATCCAGAAAGTGTGAGCATGTCGGTCCAAAAGTCACAACATCACATGATGGAAACACAATAAAGGGTGATCCAGAGATTTACTGTGGCTGATGATCTCAAAGAAAGCTCGAAGATCATCAAAGATGTGGATCAGTTCAAAGACCTCCACTGAAAGTACAAAATATGCATTTGGACTTTGAAGAATCGCTACTAAAGCACAAAGAGTGTGGAATTGAAGAATTGAAGTCTATGAGCTCAAGAACAAAGTCAAGAATAGAATGCTAGGATGCAAAATGTATTTCATGGGGTGACCTCCCTTAGGGGGAGATTTTTATGAATTGGAAATTCCATGTTAAAGTGTCGATCACCCCAATTATAGTCTAGCATAAGTTAGCTCGTAGACTTGTCGTTAGTTACATTATTTAGTAGTTAATTAGTTAGTCAGTAGCGTAGAATAGTTTAGAGTAACACCGTGGAGGAAGGACGGGTCTTTACCCACTGTATGCCTAATCCACAGTCCGAAGGAGGACGAGTAGTATGTAACTATAAATACCCTCTACCTTGGGAGGTAGGGGGTTGGACCTTTCATTCAATCTAACCTTTCTTTCTTTGTTTACTCTCTCTCTCTAGAAAGGCTCCCATTCTACTTTCTCTCTCTCTAAACTCTAAACCATACGCCTCTTATTTTGATTGCGAATGTGTTTGTGAAATCCAATATGTTACAAGGAACAATTCAATTTGGAATCGCTCCATTGATGAAGTCCATATGACACAACAAGTCTTGGCAATACCGCAAGGATAATGCGTAGGACTCTCAAAATATATTCTCACATTCCACATTGTGTGAAACTGTGAGTCTTCAAGGATGAAGTGTCCTAATGAGATTTATAGATGATCTCGTGGCTCTTAGACTCAATTGTGCACATTTGGTTCCTATGCAGAAGACTAGGGAGAGGGTCTCCTTTTTCAATATCAACAATCTCTAAGAGAAAGTTGATAGATTATGTAGGTTTCCGGTGAGAATGAAACAATACCTTTTAAGAGAAACTTGAGTAGCTTGGGAAGTTTAGTGCAGTGCGTCACTCGGTCCATGACGTCTTGTCTTCAATACAAGTGTTACCTTAGTAACCACCACTAGCATATGTATTGAACCCGGTTTCTGCCTTAAGGTTGAATTATTGGAGGGCTATTTCTTTTCACCCTTTTCACATTTTATTCTTTTCATTCTTTAACCCCTTCAGTGCTTACCGAGACTTCATACCTAGAACCTTGTTGGGTTTATTCCAGTTCTAGCTCTATCTCAGTCCGCACTCTTCCCAATTTTCACTTTTCATGGGAACTAATACCTAACCTTATCATCCTTATATCACCATACATGAAGTAAATTTGGTCGGTCTATTTGGTATTGTTCATCTGCCATTGGAACCAATTGAAAACCATTTGAAAATCAATCCAGATACTTGTGATATATTATCAAAGTATTTTGTACCTGAATTGTTTTTGATATTTTTAGAAAAAGAGCTCCCCATCAACATGTGCATCATGTATTTGAAATCGTTTTGGCACACAGAGGCAAGAGGAAGAATTAACTTCTTTGATTACCATTTTCTAAAAGATATCAACATCACTTCCCTGGCCAAATCAAGTATATAAAGCATATTGGGGAAGGATGAGGTTTTGATAAGTTTGCTCCCCCTCAATATGTGCCTCGAGATTTGAAAGAGTTTTGCACATATTAGAAGGAACCTGCACTTAGATAAAAATCAATCACGTTTTAATTCTTTGTGGTTTAAAAAGATGCTCCCCCTCAACATGTGTATGGAAAATTTGAAATCGTTTGGCACATGTGGGGAGGAAAGCTTGCTAAACACTTATGAAACCATTTATCGAATTATCAGTTTAAATCCAATTTAAATCACAAATTCTCCCACGATCACAATTTTCAAATCATTTGAGATTTGTGATCTCTGTAGATTTAAATTGATTTTGAAAGTTTTTGAGGGGAGATGTGACTTGATTATGAGAAACATTTCACCGATATGGATCAAGTTTGAGACTTTAGACTCCAAAGATTAAACATGATTGAGTATCTTTTGAAAATATAATAATAACAAAGGTCTTGTACCAATTGTATACAAAATTGTAAAACATTGTTCTTTTTGATTATTCAATAGTAGACCTTTCTCGATTACGTGCCAATTGTTTGAAAAATACTCTTTTTGATTGAAATAATTCTCCCCCTCAATCAATGACATATGTTGTTGATTTATGGATAGAGATTTTGACAAATGAAAAGTCCGGATGATTTTCAAAAGTAGAGTCTGAAGTATTTTCACAGCAATTTTGTTTTCATAAGATGACAAATAATTTTCTCTCAATTTTTTTTTAAGCAAATTATGTACATTCGAGGATCATCTAAAAACCCGTGACATTCTTTGAATATCAAACACAAAGTCCGTAGATGATATCGAACATGAAAAACATGACAAAATAACAATATTTTTGGGATTTTTCAAGATTTTATAATAATTTTTTTTTTCTTATGGATTTTGAAAATTTTATATTTTTCTATTTGCTTTTCGATGGTTTTGAAATTTTGTATTTTGCTTTTTTAATAACTATTTACAAGAGATGGATGAAGAAAAACCTTTTACTCCTCTTTTACTCCTCTTCTTCCTCTTGAAGACGTTTAAGTGTTTCCGGTTGTAGACTCTTTAGACCAAGTCGAGGGAGGATAAACTCAAAACGTTCTCTAGGAAGAGCTTTGGTGAAGATGTCTGCTAACTGGTATTCAGTTCTCACAAAATAAAGTTCCACCACACCGTTTTCCACTTGCTCCCTGATGAAATGATGTCGAATTTCGATGTGCTTTGCTCTTGAGTGTTGTACGTTGTTGCATGAGAGAGCAATGGCACTTTTGTTATCACAATACAGAGGGATTTTGTTGAATTCAAAGCCATAGTCAGATAATTGGGATCTCATCCATAGGATTTGAGCACAACAAGATGACATGGCTATGTATTCAGCCTCTGTAGAGGATATCGAAGTACTCATTTGTTTCTTAGAAGACCAGCTCACAAGCTTATCACCCAAAAACTGAGCACCTCTAGACGTGCTTCGACGTGTATCTTGACATCCTGCATGATCAGCATCTGCATAGGCTGTTAGTGACATACCGGTGTCCTTCGGGTAACAAAGTCCCATATTGATGGTTCCTTGGAGATACCGAAAGACCCGTTTAACCGCTTCAAGGTGCTTTTTGGTAGGCTTAGCCTTGTATCTAGCACACATGCAAACCGCGAACATAATGTTTGGTCTACTGGCGGTGAGGTACATCAGGGATCCAATCATACTACGATATTTCGTTTGGTCTACAATGATCCCTGAGTGGTCCTCATCCAGTTTAGTATGCTCTATCAGGGGAGTGTCAACAGGGTCACAAGAATCAAATCCAAATTTCTTTAAAATCTCATTAGCATATTTAGATTGATTTATAAAAATGCCTCCGGGACTTTGTGAAATTTGTAATCCTAAGAAAAATGACATTTGTCCCATCATAGACATTTGAAATTTGGAACCCATCTCATTAGAAAATTGGTCACATTCATTGGGGCCAGTCGAGGCAAAGATAATATCATCAACATAAATTTAAACGTGAATTAAATGTTTGCCTGACATTCTGGTGAATAGTGTTGGATCAACTGCTCCTTTGCTGAATCCGGTAGATAGAAGATACTTTGATAGCGTATCATACCATGCCCTTGGAGCTTGCTTCAAACCGTAAAGGGCCTTCTTCAAGGGATAGACATGAGTAGGATGCTCTGGATTCACAAAGCCTTCCGGTTGACTGACGTATATGACTTCTTTAAGATCTCCATTAAGAAAAGCCGTCTTTACATCCATCTGATAGACTACCATGTTCTTACTTGCAGCATTAGCCAACAAAATCCTGATTGCCTCGATACGAGCAACTGGATCAAATGATTCTTCAAAGTCAATACCCTCCTCTTGACGGTATCCTTTTGCAACCAATCGGGCCTTGTTCTTTAATACATTACCATGCTCATCAAGTTTTACTTTAAAGATCCACTTTAGAGCAATGATCATAGCACAGTCTGGAGCAGGTACTAATTCCCATACATCTATTCGATCAAACTCATGAATTTCTTCTTGCATGGCATTGAACCAGCTGTCTTCATTCATGGCAGTTTTAACGTCTTTTGGTTCTACCTTGGATAGTACGGAATTGAAGAAGCACTATAAGGTATCAGTTGCAAGTTGTTTACGAGTGGATACTGGACGAGAGGGATTTCCAATGATGTTGTCCAATGGATGATCATGTGTCCATTTTCTAAGGTGTTCGTGTGGTTGATGTTGAGGGACTGAAGTAGCAGAGTCAATTTCTCCTGGTGAAGATGGTTCTGATGATGATTCAGGGGAAAATATGTTCTCAAATGGGGCATCTTCAGGAGTAGCAAAGGGATTATCTCCATCATAGGTGCCAGACACAATTCCATGATGTACACTCGATGATTGATGATTTGTTGATGAGACAGAGTGATCAGCAGCAGGCGCTTCTTGACTTAATGACATAGAAACTGAAGGGTTAACTTCGTTGACAGGGATAGGAACAGCCTCTGTTGATGGAATTGACAGATCATTAGAACTTGGCTCATATTGTTCATCAAACATTGGATCAAACATATTCTTCAAATCATCTTCTGAAGGTGGTACATAAGGAGTTGTTGGTGAGGGATTTAGAACAAGAGTAGAACTGATAGGACTACTTGATGAAGTTTGAGATGCGGGTCAAGAACTGGATTGTCCTGGAGCCATTTTCCCGGACAGCTCATCGAACGTGACATGAATAGTTTCCATGATATCTCGAGTTCTTTTGTTGTAGATTCGGTAACCCTTCTTGTTTATGCATAACCTACAAAAACTCCAATGTCCGCCTTAGCTCTTAATTTACCTAAATCTTTACCGTCATTCGTTGGATAGCACAACACACCAAACACACGAAGGTAGGAAAGATCAGGTTTTCGTTTATGGACAAGTTCGTATGGAGTTTTTCCATGAGATGTGTGTATGAGGGAACGATTTTGGGTGTAGCAAGCAGTGGCAATGGCTTCAGCCCAGAGAAACATTGGAACCTTTGAATAAATTAGCATCGTTCTTGCGGCTTCCACAAGAGTTCGATTTCGTCTTTCAACTACACCGTTCTATTGAGGAGTTCGTAGAACACTTCTTTGATGACTGATTCCAATACTTTCATAAAATTGACTTAAGTCTTTGTTAACGAACTCTGTGCCATTGTCTGTTCGAACAATTCTAACAGCATTGTTAAGTCGAACCTGAAGCTGCTTGATAAGTTTGATTATGACATCTGGAGTTTCATCCTTTGTCCTTAAAAACTTTACCCAAGTAAATCTAGAATAGTCATCAACAATGACTAAAATATATTTCTTCCCAATAATCGTTTGCACTCTCATTGGTCCGCACAAGTCCATATGAAGGGTATGCAGAACTTCCATTACTGAGTTTGTGGGTTTGGGTTTGTGGGCATATTTCTTGCTTTTTCCCAATTGGCATGCTGAACAAAGATGATCTTTTTCATACTTTAATCTGGGTAAGCCTCTTACAAGATCATTTCTGGAAAGATTATTAATGGTGCCGAAGTTCAAGTGATTGAGACGACGATGCCATAACCATGATTTTGTTTTTGAAGCCTTTAACAGCAAGCAGATTGGAGAAGACTTCATCATGTCTTTGATAGAGATGGTGTATAGATTTGAACCTCGAGTTCCTCTTAACAGTTCCACACCATCGAGTTCTCTAACGAAACAAGTATGTTTTCTAAATGCCACTTCTAGATCGGAATCACATAATTGACCAACAGAAAACAATTTATGACCAAGACCTTCAACATAATATACCCTGGAGATTACACTTTTGCTAACAACATAGTCTCCATAACCCATAATTGCTCTAAAATGGTCATTCCCGAATCTAACAGTCCCGATGAATTTACTCACGAAGTTCATGAGCCGCGAGCGATCACCAGTCATATGCTTGGAACAGCCTGAGTCCAGATACCATAGAACGATTTGAACGATCTGCAGTTGAACACAGGCAAGAATGGATAACTGGATAATTGGGATCCCCATGCAAGAATGGGTTCCATTTGGTTAGTAACATTGATTAGAACACCCACATCAGAAGTAGAAACAATGGAATCATCAGTGATAGATGCAGTGCTAGTGTCTGTATTTGACCTATTCAAAGTATGTTCACTTCTTAAAGGAATAATTCTACCAGTAGGCATCCATTTCCTAATGGGCATTGATCTAGATAATTTAGAACACATCTCATTAAGATTGAATTTGCGGCTAGTAGGTATCCACTGATAACCTATGTTACTAAATTTCCTTCCTGTGGGTTTCCAATGTTTTCTAACCTTCTTCCGCCATTGCTTTCTAGCCTTCTTAGCTTAATTTTTTGCATTAACTATCTAAACAGGGCGTTTAACAGCATTAATCAAATCATTCACACCACATTCAAGATTAGTAACAGAAACCACGCAATCATCATTATATGTTTTGCCAAAAGTAGCAGAATTCGCATTAATTATAGTAAGCTTAGAGCTAACACTAGAATCAACATGATTCATTTTATTCAAATTCTCCCTAAGGTGATATTCTACTCTCTTCCACTGAACATTCCTAGCTTTCAAGGTCCTATCATTCTTTGTGTTGCCTTGAGGCTTTGACCTGCTCGCTTTGTGTCACTTTTTACTCCTGTAGAGGGAATTGGAACATTAGTTGGTTTTGCTACTTGTTGCATTCCTGAACTAGAAGTGCAGGGATCTGAACTACTTGAAGGCACTCTAGAGTTTACTTGCTTAGTACTGGGCATAGAATGAGTTGCATACTTATCACTAGGCATCGAGAAAGGCATCACAGCTTTACCTTTCACACCTAAGGATTTAGGACATGTTGCTATTAAACATTCTAACAGCTCTTGAGATGGTTTGGCCTGAATGCAAGCAAACCTAATTTCTCTATCAAGTGGCTTATTTATGAAATCCTCTTCTACAATCTCACGGAGACATTCAAGACTATCCTTAAGGTGAGCAAAATAGTTATGAAACACAGGTTCGTTATTTCTAAGATGAGGAGGAATGTATTTAACAGTCACAGTATATTTGCAGTCTGCAGATGACTTTGATGCAACATTCTCATTAAAGACAAGTGGCATTTTTCCTTTTTCCTGACTCCTCAGATTCTCAATTTCCTTTTGTAAAGATGTTATTTTTTTGTTATTCTTGTCACGAGTGACTTTCATTGAATCATATAACTCTTTAAAGTGTCGTTTAACCTTTTCATTTTCTTCTAGAAAACTCTCATTTTCCTTTTGTAAAACATTAACCAAGTTTTGAAGATGAAACATTTGAGAACACTGAGAATCTAAAGGAGGAGGCATTTGGGAGCCAGTCACGTTGTTCTTTTCACCCTTTAACTGTGAAATTTGGGCTTTCAACTTTCTGATCATGTTAAATTGAGCTTGAATCTGTTCGTCACGTTTGTTTATTTCAAAAAGTCCATCAAACTCTGGAACATTTGAGGGATGTCTTGAAGTTTGAGGTTTTGACATTTTCTTTAAGATGTTGATATTTTAGTTGCAAATTAAAATGTTCAACTTCTAGCTTAGAAAACTGTTTTACCAAATTATCGTGATCATCCTGATCAATTTTCTCATTCAGTTTTGAGTTTTTGATTTCAAGCTCAATGACACGATCATGGGAAAGTTTCAAGGCAACAGTTAATTCATGAAATTGAGAGGCAGTAATAGAATGCTTAGTAACAGTATAAAACACATCTTGAGCCATACAACTTAATACTAAGTTCTCATTTAAGATATGCAAGTTCTTCCATTCAATTTCATTATATTTGAGCTCCCGTTCATAATCATTAACCTCAACAATCATTGCATCAAATTCCTTTTCCATTTCTTTGATATCTGAGTTAATCCCCTTTTGAAGATTCTCAAATTGACATTTTAATTGTTTAAAGAAGGGCGTGGCCTCAGTTAAATAACATTCTTTAGTTTGCTCAAAACCCCTTTCCCCTTCAGTTATCCCTGTAGGTGTGATTCTCTTCTTACATGTCTTCTCAAAATCAACGAATAGTTGATAAACAACATACAAGCTGATTAAGGTCTTGCTATTAGTGGCAATAGTTCTTGGAACTAAGTGCATTGGTGTATTTGGAGGATACACAGTAGCTGCAGGCATTTTCCTAAAGGGAGTGTTTGTTTCAACAAGTACATTAACTTTTTGTTTATCCATATCTTTCTTCCAAAAAATCTGTTCTGGGGTTAATTAAGTTTGAGGCTTAAACATGTTCAGGGAGATCCAATTTTCTTTTGTGTAATCATGGGGTTTGAACGTAATGTTTTGCTTTTTACACTCAGGATCTTTTAGCTTCTTATCCATTTTCTCCCTATTGACTTCTTCAAATTGCATATCTTCCTCAGTGCACTTAGCACAACTAGGTTTCTGCCTAGGCTTAAGGATTTCATTACCATCATATATTACCTTCTGAGCCTCTCTAGCTATTTTACCATACTTAGGATTGGGTTTCTCTACTAGAGGAATACTATGCTTATCGCTTAAGACTCTATGCTTAGTGATCATGTGAGCAGTCTGAATGGTATTCCCTTGTGCGTGCAACTTATTTTCAAGCTTGTTTTTCAAAGTTTTTAGATTGGAAAAATCATTCAAAAGTTTTGATTCCTTAGCACTGAACTCTTGTTTAAGCACTTTAACATTATCTTGAAGTTCTTGCTTTTGCTTAACAGTTTTAGAAAGCTTTTCTTGTAAGGAATTTAACTCTTGTTTTAACACTTCTTCTCTAAAATTACTTTTTCTAATGGTTGTACGCATTTGGTCATTCGTTTCCTGCTCACGGGCGGTTAACTCAAACTTAGCAAGTTGTTCATAAATAGCAACTTGTTCTTTATAGGCATTCAGTTCAGAGATAACAAAATCATCAGGAGCACATGCAGTGTATTCATCAAAAACATAGTCATCATTGACTGCAGAAGATGCATTGCTTGGTACAATCTCACTTTCACTTTACATCACATATTGATCATAAGAGACAATATTGCTATTACCCTCATTATCAATATCTGATTCACAAGTTTCAAGAGATTGTACTTCATTATGAATCTTTTGCACATCAACTTCATCGTATAGTTTTAATACCTCTGTAATGATTGATTCTTTGGATGAACCAGCCTGTTATGGTGATGAGACCTTTGAAGAGACCATAGGTGAGATGCTAGCCATGAAGATTGTTTGGGAAGTAGGTTCATCATCGACATCAGAGTCAAATGCATCACAGTCAGCTACTTGAAAGGCATTTTGATGATTGTGACCTATTTCCTGAATTGGCTACTCATCAACATCAGCATCATAGGTTTTGGCATTTCCCTCAGCAAGAAACAACAACTCCTCTTCATCCAAAGCTGCTCCATTATCCTGAGCTTGCACAAGTAACATCTTGTCTCTGAAGTATTCTGCATTCTATGGACGTTTTGGAGATGTGCGGTTCCTCGCAATGTGTCCATCACCACCACAGTTGTAGAACTTGATTGGCTTTACTTGTCCTTGATTGGCATTCCTTCCACGATTCTGATTAGCCACATACCCTCCACCAACTCCACTTCTTCCTTGTTCATACTGCCTTTCTTGAACTGGTTGTACCATAACATTTCCATCTCTGACAATAGCATGATTGTGTAGATTGGATGCAGTTCTGATTTCATTGTTAGTGTGAAGACTGTTAGTATGTGGAGTAAGGGTCAAGTTTTTTTTAACCATAAGAGCTAGTTGATTGATGAAGTGTTCCATGACTGCATCAGCATCAGATTGTTTGAACTTCGGATCAGGAATGAGCTTGTAATTACCATTACCCATGGGTATGACTTGAGAAGCTTTGGTGGTGATTCCAACATTGGTGTAAAAGGTTTTAGAGTCATTTGATGAACTTGTTTCTCCCTGCTTAGATTTGAACTGTTCAAAAATCCTTCGTTCAAACATAGCATGTCTCGCATTCTGAAGAAGTAAGGCATACAGTTGCTCATAGTTGGTATTCTTCAATCCTTTGGTTAGCTTCACCGAGGTGACAAATTTGTGTCATTCGGGATTCATGTTGTTCACAAACTTTGAGTTCAGCTGAATATTTGGCATGGTCATTTTGATATTCCTCATATCATTCACAAGATTGTGGAATCTCACGTAATATTCATAGACACTTTCTTATGGTTTCATCTTAAAGTGCTCAAATTCATCATACAGTTGTGATTCTCTGTCTTCCTTAGTTAATTCAGAACCCGAGAGAAGCATCTTGACATTATCCCAAACCGCCTTGGCTTTAGTGTTGTGATTCATAAGCTTGTAGATATCTTTTGGAAGACCTTGAAGTATAATGTTTGAAGCCCTGATATCAGCATCGAATCTCTTTTTCTCCTTATCACTGAGCTCATCATACGTCTTTGGTCTGTCCAATCCAAAGATCATTGTTCCATCTGCAGCAGTATCGAGTATGTCTCTAGTAGTCTCAACTTGATAAGGTCCTTCATCAATTGACTTGAGAATGTTGACTCCATTATCCTTTCCCAGACAATACAACCTAATTCGTTGAGCCCATGAGTCATAGTCAGTTCTGTCAAGCATAGGTGGACGAGTATCTGAACCAGCTGCTTGAATGTCCTCAGCAACAGAAGAGATGATTGTAGGTATGTTGGTAGACATGATTACAGATTTCACGGGATTTTAAAACTCTATGATTAAACCGGGAAATAGATTCTTTCACGGGATTTTACTAAATCAAGAGAAAACCGTAGAATGTTAGCAAGAAGAAAAAGCACTAAGTGGCAAGAGACAAATCGCTCAACAAGACAAATCGCACAAACAGCAAATCGCTTAAACCATCAACTCGCTTCAATAAGCAAGTCGCTTAAACCAAGACAAATCGCTTAATTAAGACAAGTCGCTTAAACTTACAACTCGCTTCAATAAGCAAGTCGCTGAAGAAATGACAAATCGCTTAAACAACACAAATCGCTTAAAGTCTTAACTCGCTTAAATAAGCAAATCGCTAAAAATGGCAAATCGCTACTCCGAATAAATCGCACAAGTACAGCCACTACCCGGACAAATCGCTTAAATAAGTGATTTGAAACTGACATAAATCGCTTCCAAAACAGGGACAAATCGCTCACTTGAAATGCTTTACCGAGACTCAAATCGCTAACATGCAAAACACACAAACCGCCACTTTATATTCCAAAAACAATCCAACCACAATGATTCAAGCCTTCCAAATCAAAACCTGAACACTTATGATGATCCTAAACACAAAAGTACAAACAAAATCCAAACTTTAACACAAAAAATTGTCCAAATGATGCAAAAACCACTCAACTTTTTCAAACCCAAAAACCATGCAAAACCACTAGAAATCCAAGAGTATGTAAACGAGATGATCAAACCATGGCTCTTGATACCATTTGTAACATATTGGATTTCACAAACACATCAAACCATGATCACTATGAGGCGTACACTATTAGGTTTTAGAAAGAGAAATAGTTAGAGGTTTGGGAACTTAGTGAGAGAAAGTGAAAGTAATATTATGAGCTCCAACCCTCTACCTTGGGAGGTAGAGGGTATTTATAGTCTTAAATAAAACACCACCTACGGGTTGTGGATCAGGCATACAGTGGGTAAAGACCCGTCCATCCTCCACGGTGTTACTTAACTAAATACTACTTAACATTAAATGACTACGACTACGAGCTTTTTAACGATTACATATACTTGAGGTGACCGACACTTTAATGACTGGATCTACTAAATCCTAACAAGCTTAAAAATAAAATTAAATAAACTTAATTATTAAATACAATACTTTTTTACCTTTTTTTGAATTATTTAATGTATATAATTCAGTCTAGATCATAGTGGAATGGGGAAGGTAAGTAAAAATATATTCAGATCTCTTTTTATTTTTAGTGTTATATAGATCATAGTGGAACGGAAGCCGAAAGTTTATAAAGGCAAAATTTAATAAAGCCCAAAGTTATTTTTAAAGCCCAAAAGATATGAAATGTGAATATTTTTAAACCCAATAAATAATTATGTAAACGTGTCAATAAATGCACAAATATAACAACGCCAATAATAGAAGTCAAGATCAGAAAACAAAACAGACTTCACAATGTTAAATCAAAGAGATGAAGTTGTCGCATATAATGTTAAATCAAAGATTGATTCAACAAAGTATCAAAATGGTAATTTTTTACTCCTATTTTTACGGTGTTAGTTTGTATCTACTTTACTAAACATATAAATTATTGAATTATTAGTATATTTGTTAGTTGCATATTTGATTTATATATTTTTACGAAGACATAATTAAATAAACATTTTTTAGCTTTCCTTTAATTGTTTATATTGTTATCTACATTTTCTTATTCTTCTTCTTCAAAAAATATGATAATGTTATTCTGATATTAATATTGTTATTCTGAGTATGAGGATAGTTACACTTCGATTTTTCTTATCGTTAGTATGATAGTTATTCTGATATTAAGTTTGTTATTCTGATATGAGGATAGTAATTCTTATATAAGGTTTTTATTATGATTTTGATATTTTTGATAATATTTTATTTTCATTTTCATTTTTCCAGCTGATAATATATGTGAATTCAAAAAATATGAAGACAGAATGACAAGGAAAAGAATTCAAATAATGAGAAACATAGTCAATTCAACGAGAACTTTTAAAAACAAAACGGATTCAGCTATTCTAAAGAGGAAATCAGTAGTTAGAAGATCTGAAAGGCTGAGTCTTCAGAAAGAAAAAAATGATATTAATTCAAGGAGAACATCACCAAGGATTATAAATAAAGTAACATCAATTTCTAGTGATATTGATGTTGAATATCATATTTGTGTTAACAATGAAAGTACACTAACAATCAGAACTAGGGGATCTCCCAAGTCAACTTTTTTACCTTCTTTCTAATATGTCAGTGCAGCAACGTAATGTCGTGTCAAAAATGGGATTCAGTTCTTTGCTTGGAATGAAGATCTGTGTCATACCTTCTAGGCTTGGGTTTAAAGTTGTTGATTGTTTTGATGAAGATAATATGACTTTGAATTTGATGTGTGGAAACATTGAAATCAAAAGAGAGACAGTTAATGCAATTATGGGATTTCCAATGGGCAATTAAAAGAGTACGAACAACCAACCTAACTATACTCTCTTAGAGAAACCAGTTTCATCGATATAAAAATTCGAAAGAGACAAATATTCGTGTTACTGAAGTTGTTAATAATATTTTGGATAATGGTAACACTGATCGAATGTTTGTGTTAAACTTTTTGGTTGTCCTTTCAAGCTGTCTTTTTTTACCTGGGAGTGTAGCTTTCCAAAAGATATTGTCACTCATTCCAGATTCTGATGATGATATCATAAAAATGGATTGGTGTTCATATCTTTTAGATTGTTTGAAAGATAGTAAAAAAAATGGAACAAATACGACACAAGCGATGCAAACTATTATTGTAGACCTATTACTTTTCTATCGGTATGATTTTTATTTTTATTTCATTTTTACATTCAATAGTTTATATTTTTATGTATATTTTTTTTTCTTTTTACAATTGTTGTATGCTGAGTCAATCTACGAACAACAAAAGACAAAAAGGCAAGACGGTCCTGCTATTGAATACTGGACTTCTGATTTGCTTTATGAGGTTCAAAAAGTAGACAGACTCTTAAACGAAGGTTATGATTAATATGACTTTTTATCTGTTTAATACATTTAACTTTTTTAAAGTGAAGTTTTAAATATGTTTGTTATATTCAATACATTGAAGATGAAGGACCAGTCAATGCAAATATTAAAGGAAAGAAGGGTGTGAAAAGTTATGAAAGATGTCATACTTATAGGAAAATTAAAGCTCCTCCAATGGTTTGTTTTTCTAAACTTATGATATACATTTTTTAACAATTTTACTATTTTTTTAAGTTTTTTTTTTTTTTTTTTTCAGGATGATTCAAATAAGGCTTCAAAATATCATATTGCAAATGAAGGTGTAAAAGAATCTGTTAATGAGATAACAGAATTAGATTCAGAGAATTTAAAATTGGAAGAGTTCGACATTTCAAGGCCAATGAAAAGACAAAGAATGTTTCGATCAAGAAAAACGAAGGAACATCTAAATGGAACATCCAATGATAGTTTAAAAAAAGTTTAAATTCAAGAAAAGCTGCTTCAATGTTCAGTTGTTTGAATTGATATTTGATATTTTTAGGAGTTGTTCTGTTTTGGTGGTTCTGTTTGAATTGATATTTGTTATGTTATGACAATGCAGTTTGTTAGTTCAATGTTTTCTAAGTATCTTAGTTTTTTTTATCTGTTGATATTTATAAGTCAAAATTGTTGGGAATAATAATTGAGTTG
Source organism: Chrysanthemum seticuspe (assembly GCA_019973895.1). NCBI lineage: Eukaryota > Viridiplantae > Streptophyta > Magnoliopsida > Asterales > Asteraceae > Chrysanthemum > Chrysanthemum seticuspe. The sequence goes on from BPTQ01000009.1 coordinate 189,975,460, forward strand.
ATATGACAAAATATGTGAAAGATAAAGCACTATTGAAGAGAATGGACCTATTTGTTATTTTAGTATTTATTATCTAGTCCCTAGTAGTATTTTTCAAAAGTTTTGAGCCTGAAAATAATGGAGGACCCCTAGTGTCAGTAAGCTGCTTATTGACAAACCCAATCAGTTGCTCTGCAGTGGTCATGTCAGTTCCCACCATATCAGCAGGAACTTCCAACTTCAGTTTGAGCATGAAAATGATTATCCTAAACTGAATAATCATCCAGGGATTATTTACTCAGATGTTAAAGCTACAAAAACCTTTTGATGATCTAGCTTACAGGTTACTAAGGAAATATGAGAAGATAGTTAATCCTTATAAGTGTTTGGAACCATCCTCCAAATACCAATAATTAAGAATAACCAATACCAAAAATTAAGTATATAAAAAGAAAGATTTCTAATGAATATCAACAAAATATATACATCTCTCTTTATTACAGTTACAATGAATCAAATATATATTCTCTTTCAAGATTCAACGTTCCCCAAAATTACATTAAAAAGAAAGTAAACTTTGCGAAGATTTCAAAACCTTCAATGCATCAACCACATTGTTTTTCAGCAGTTTTGTCTATTTTTACAAAACGACGTAAATCTCATTCCGATGAATTTTTCTGATTTTATCTTTAAGCGAATATTTTTTCATCTGCTGAAAGATTTAAAAATTCATTCGATTCAGATTTTTTTTTTTTATGAATATTATTATCAGAAAAAAGCATTTTAGAAGCATATTTTTTTTCTTAAAGTCTTTGTTGATCCCAGTTGAGCAAACGATCTAATATAGAAACTGACTAGTAACAAAAGCTTATCAAGTATTATGCGGAATTTAACACTTGATCTTATGAAAAAGAACAGTTAACTTTCAACACCTCAATATTATTAATACGAATACTCTTACAGTATTAGGGTTTTGCAACCTTGAAGTGAAAACGACTTTAGATATAAAATATACGTATATCTAACCTAGCCAAGGACCTCCTTTTATAGGATAAGGAGTCCTATACAATATACAATACGTAACCTACAAGATAAATATCTTTTCCATATTTATCTGATACAATAAACTAACCGACTCTATAGAACTAGCAGTGCTTACAATACTATCAGCAGTTACTCAATACTACTAGCCGCGGTTATCTTCATCAGTGGTTACTCTTCTTCTGTCCGTGGTTATCTTCAAGCTTGTCCGCGGTTCTATCACTTAAAGTAATTCATCATACAAGGAACCTAAAACCTAACAATCCTCCCCTAAACTTGACAAATTCCAACAGAATTCTCAAGTTTCTTTTAAGCTTAAAACATCTGATGTGGAGGATGTAGCCAAACACTTACTTTTAAGTATCTTCTCATACTTCTTCAGTAAGTCATAAGCTTGACTATCATAGGACAATAACATCTTGAAACAACCTGGCTTCAACATCTGAGTAATTATTGTTGGATGATTATTCAGTTTAGGATACTCACCTTCTACAAGCATATGAATAATCTGTCCAGAAACAGTTAAGACATGAACTCCACAAGTTTGATATAAAAACCAACGAGTAACTTGACCATTGTAGAGTCCTTGCCATTCTGGTTCATCATGAGTAGGCTCAAATAGAATCTTCAAATTATGATACATCAACCTCTCATGATAATCATCTGGATGTACTTCACCAAAATATTTCTTGTAAAGAACCCAAAAATTCATCAAATCATCTCTATCAAAATATTGAAGCATTTGAGAAAATTTATTTTACTCAGAAACATCATTATTGAGCCTTTGAATCTTCCAAACTCCTTCACTGCCATCTAAAAGATTAAACTCATAAGAAATGATTGGATTTACTTCATCAACAACTTTCAACTTCTTAGAATCAGATGTCTCCGGAACTACAGATTTTCTTTTTCGTTTACTCTCCATCCATGCATCATGATCTTTTTCCCACTCTTTTTCCTTTTGAGAATCCATCGGGCAGAAATCATCATTATTAATTCTCATACATCTCTCATAGAGTTCCACCATTCTTTTAAACGAACAGGTACTAAGATTATCAGAAACATATATACCAGAATTCTTGACAATCCTCATCAAAACATTCCTCAACTGAGCAATAGAAGGAGGTTTCTTTCTTACAATTTTCTTCTTTCCTCTACTAACCTTCTTTGCCATCATTCCCAGAAGTCTAGCCTTTTCTTCATCATCGAACAAAGCCCATTCTTGTACTGTATATTCATCATTGATCAATTCTGAAGCTTTAAGATAATTTTGAGATTCATACCATATAGCTAATATCTTCTGACTAGCTTCTTCTTCATCATTCTTTCTCTTTTCCAAAGCTGCTCTATCCTCCTCTTCTATACTTCTAGCAAACTCTTTATCATAAGCCTCTTGTTCTGCTTTGTTTTTGAACTTCAGTACTACTTCTTTGCCTTTTCCAACATTAGATTTAACCATTTTCTTCTTAACAGGTTCACCAATAACCAAACTTTTACCTTTTGGTTTACCTTTTGATTTAGTAGCAGTAGACTGACTAGATAAAGCAGGTGCAATAATTGATGTAGGTATTGATAATGTTTTGCTCAAATTAATCAATGTGCTTGCAGCCTCTTTCTCTACTTCTTTAGGCTTAGATGGTAATGCAGAAAGAGTGGTAACAATAGTAGAAGGAGTTGTAATAGCAGTTGGTATGACAGTATGAGAATCAATAGCCAAATCTGAAACAACATCAGTGGTTACAAAATTACTAACCGGGGTTTCAGATATATCATCAGTGGTTGTGTTCTGTACTATATCAACATTCCTCAATTCTTCAAGAACAACAGCATTCCCAGCTTTATCAGAAACTACAAAGTCTTGATCTCCACTGTCAACATCTTCATCCATAGTAACACCAACAGATACATTCCCAGCCTCCCCTGAAGTCATGCCGTCACTCCTCCCCTGTTTGGATACATCATCCACATTCAGAGTAGGAGAAGAGTTCACCTTCTTTTTCAGACGCCTCAAAGCTTTCAAAACTGCAAGACCAGGTCTTTTCACTCTTTCCAAAACCAAGACCCTATGCTTTAACCTCCGAATAGTTTTGCCCTGAAGCACAGTTAACTCCTGAAGACCAGAAATCTTATCCTCCATCTTAGCACACTGATCCGTCAATTCATTTACACGTTCAAGTATATCCTCCCCACTTCGACCTGTGTTAACTGGTCCGAGAGGTGGATCATCGAAAAAGTCATCATGTACATAATCATCAACCGTCAATTCATTATCAGGTTCCAACCTATCCTCATCACTTTGAGCTGTGTTAACTGCTCCGAGCGGTGAATCCTTGGATACAAAAGACATAGCACCAGACCGAGCCTGATCATCTATGTACCCTGTAGTAGCCAGTTGGCTAGGGATACCTCCACCTGTGGTAAGCTCTAAAGAACTTCCCACATTAGGAGTTGCCAAAGGTTGGGTCTTATTGATGTTTCCACTATCCTGACCAGCATCTAAGCATGAATCAGTAGTGGAAGCCCTTCCAATCATGTCACCTCCACACCGTGTGACAGCCTCATTAACCAAACCACTAGCACTAGCCTGAGGAAGCTGAGTGCCCTCTGTTCTGTTAACCTCATGTACCTCAGAATCAGTAGGAAAATTTAACATGTGAGGAAACAAAGGAACATCTGGAATAACAACGTTCTGTGGCGGATTCCTCATATATGCAAACACTCGAGGAATCATACGATTTATTTCATACTCTCTTACATGTTCAATAGGATCCTGAATTTGTCGTTCCACAAGCAATTGAACAAATCGAGGATACAAATAATACTTTCCCTTCTTCCTAATATTCTGCACTAACCCCTCATAAATCATCCTAGACCAATTAAATTTCCTTCCATCTGACAAACAAATAATAGCAGTAGCAATCTTGGAAGGAAAATCATTAAATCCTGTGGTCTTATTGCTCATACACATTAATAACGTGTGAATCAAAAACTTCCATTGGGGAGAAAACAGATTCTTAAAAAATTGTACCTTTTCACCTCTGTGTGTGTATCCTAATCGCTCTAAACCAGCCACAATCTCAGCATCAGAAAGATTATCAACACCATCAGCATCATCCAGCCGCAAAACTTCTCGAATAAGTTCCTCAGAAACCGAAATAGCATTGTCATCCACCCTAGTACTAAAAACCTCCAACCCATTAACCTCCTCAAGGGTAGCATTCTTCCAAAACTGTCGTATATAGGTTTTGAAAATGGTAGGTTCAATCGTTAAAGCAAAGTGAATAGGACTATGAACAAGGAAATCAATCATTTGATGAAACCCTTCAGAGCGAGCATCTTTGGTGAGAAGAGCTAAGTGTAGTAATTACCTAAGTGTCTTTTACGGACTCAACATGAGATGAAGTGTATTAGAACAACGAGAAGAGTGGTTTCTACGAGCGAGACTTCCCAAAGTAGTTTACTAACTAAAGGAACAAGTATCAGGATAAGTGAAACGAAATTGCTAACTTGGATGGTAAAAGTTTTGGATATATGCTGTCAAAACCTTCTTACGATGGGAACTCCTCCAATTACCCAACCTCCAAAAATCATGATCCCACCTACTGTTACGATAAAGCCAAAGACTCCTTGAATAAGCTCTTCAAAACGCCGACCTACTACGACTACCACAACTATTAGAAAGACTACGACTCTAACACCGACCAAATCTCGCTAATCCTATGTGTGTGTCTCCACTTTTCCATGTTAAAAAATTCTTAGACAAAAGAGGGGTT
>BPTQ01000009.1:189980262-190102175 GCA_019973895.1 Chrysanthemum seticuspe
TTTTTTTAACACAAACATAAGCAGCAAACACACTAGCTCCTTATGCAAAGACATCCTTCTTTCCTGCAAGACAACACAAAACAAACACAAAGACAAAGATTATGATTGTCAGTGGTTAGAAATAGCCAGAAGTGGTTACCAATGACCTATCCGAGGTTAGAACAGTAAAGTCAACATAGTCAACTTCTAGAATATATCTCAGTCCAATCCCCAAGAATCTCATTAACTCTCCAACCACATTTAACCTGCCCCTTAGTTACTTCAGTAACCCTAATCCTCACTTATAAAAAGCACCCATATATCATATAACGCCCAAACCAATCAAGAGATAAAACCCTAATTGCTCCAAAAATTCCCAATCAACCAAAATGTGGAACCCTAGTTGGAACAAACCAGAAGTGGTTGATCTAACCACTACCTCATCCTCTTCATCATCTTCATCATCAAGTGAAGATGGAAACCCATGGCTAACCTATTTGCCTCCACTACAACCAAGACCAAGAAAATCTCCATTTCTCCCATCATCTGAAGATGATAGTGTTGTGGATCCAAGTGATGCTTCAGAAGACTCTGATGACTCTTCGAAGAAGAGAACTGCAAACTCCAAACCTTCATCTTCTAACCCCCAACCAAGACCTCGAGCAAGAAACCCACCACTCCCTAGTGACAGAGAGGTGGTTCTTGGTCTTAGGGCACCAAATCATGGTGCTTCTTCACATATCGTAACCAGGAAGGGAAAAGGAAAGATGGAGTAAGTTGCTGAATGATGGTAAGAGAAGATGGAGCACAAGAAGAATATCATATCATCCATCTATCTACCACAATCAGCTTCAGCTTCTTCATTTTCATCAATCCATCCTTTCCATTTTGATCCTTAGCTGCTTTGTTTGCATATGATAAATGCATATCCAGCATTCAAACGATATCAGCAAGGATAGTAGTAGTAGAAATATTAGGAGAAAATCATGTATAGTTGTAGTCGTTATTCAGCACTTGAAGTTTCATTGTAAGCTGTAAGCTGTAAACTGTTTTGTTGAATGAACAATGAAATTTCAGTACTTCTTGCATCTCTGTAATGATTTAGCATTTTCCTGCACAATGATTAGAGAAAACACAGAACAACTAGCAGAGGATAGACCAACTCTATCAGTGGTTAGAAGCAACACATGTCCATGGTTAGGAACACCACTATCAGTGGATATAAAAGAGATAGCAATACATAAGATTACATAATAACAGTCCAATACTTTTACAAGCTTGTACAAAACAAGTTGAGTATATTAGAGAATTAGCATTCCAATACTAACAACAAGATACTGAAACCTCCCCACATCAAAAGCTTTTGTGAGAAGATCAGCAACATTGAAATCAGTATGGATTTTTACCATTTGAATCAATCTTTTCTCATTACAATCTCTAATAAAATGATGTCTTATCTCAATATGTTTAGTTCTAGAATGTAAAACAGGATTTTTGATAATGCAAATTGTACTGTTATTATCAATGTAAATCTTAGTATGCATAAAATTGTACCCAAAATCCAGCAATTGATTCTGAATCCATAGAACTTGACCACAGCAACTAGCAGCAGCCACATATTCAGCCTCAGTTGTAGAATTTGCCACAATAGTTTGCTTTTTACACTGCCAAGAAATTAATCTGCTTCCCAAGAACTGACATCCTCCAGTGGTAGACTTCCTATCCAGACTAGCTCCAGCATAGTCACTGTCAGTGTAGGCCACCAAATCAAAAGGAGAATCCTTAGAGTACCAAAGGCCTAATTTAGGATGACCTTTCAAATACCTAAAGATCCTCTTAACAGCATTCATGTGTGATGTATTGGGTGTTACTTGAAATCTTGCACACACACATACTGAGAACATAATATCTGGCCTAGATGCAGTCAAATACATCAAAGATCCAATCATGGATCTATACAACTTCAGATCAACTTTGGGACTCCCATCATCAGGTAGTATAGGTTTCTGAGTCTCCATAGGTGTACTAGCACTTTTGACATCTTGAAACCCAAATTTCTTCAACACATCTGCTACATACTTGTCTTGACTAATGAAAATACCATCAGTCCTTTGTTGAACCTGTAGCCCCAAAAAGAAAGTGAGTTCTCCCATAGAACTCATCTGAAACTTATCATGCATAAGTTTCTCAAAATCTCTGCATAGCTCCTTGTTTGTAGACCCAAAGATGATGTCATCGACATAAACCTGAACAAGTAAAATATCATCTTTGTGCTTTTTAATGAACAAAGTTTTGTCAATCAGTCCTCTCTTAAACCCATTGTCCATCAAATAAGTAGATAGGCATTCATACCATGCCCTAGGAGCCTGATGCAGTCCATACATAGCCTTCCTCACCCTGTAAACCTTGTCAGGATGATCAGGATCTTCAAAACCAGGAGGTTGACAAACATATACCTCCTCATCAATAGTGCCATATAAAAATGCACTTTTAACATCCATCTGATACACAACAAAATTCTTGAATGAAGCATAAGCCAAAAACAATCTAATAGCTTCTATCCTTGCAACTGGTGCAAATACTTCATCATAGTCCAAACCTTCAGTTTGTGTGTATCCTTGAGCAACCAATCTTGACTTGTTCCTCACTACAATTCCTCTTTCATCCCTTTTGTTTCTGAATACCCATTTAGTTCCAATAGCCCTCTTCCCATTTGGAAGATCAACCAATGTCCAAACTTCTTGAAGTTTGAACTGAAGAAGCTCCTCTTGCATTGATTCTACCCATCCTTCTTCTGTTATAGCTTCTTCTATTCTCTTGGGCTCCTTTTGAGATAGAAAACAAGCAAACAAGCAATTTTGCAGATCTTTATGACTGTTTCTTTTGTGAAGAGATCCTGCAAAGAACCCATGTTCAGGAAAGGGTTCTGAATTCTTAACTCTGCTTCTTGTTTGAACTGGAGTATTCAAATTTCCAAGAATCTGTTCCTTGGGATGAATTTTGTGAATTCTGGTAGAGGTAATTGGACTTTCATTAATAACAGTGTCCAAATTAGTCAAATTAGCATTGAAGAATTCATCCAAGTCTTCATCATCAGTAGGAGTATCCATCTCAATTAATTCAGGCATATCAGGATCATGTGGATACTCCTCATTAGGATATAGTGGCTTTGGATAAGGTCCAAAGAAAGTACTATCATCAGTGCTTGTAGCAGGAATAGTACTTGAACTATCAGTGGTAGAAGATGGCTTGTCAGCATTTACAGATGGCCTATCAGTACTTACAGTAGGCTTAGCCGTGCTTGCAGACTGCTTTGTCTTCTTTTCAATTTCTTCTACCGACACTGAGTTATCTTGCACCAACTCATCTTTATCTTGATGATGATCAACTTTGCTTCCAGTATTATGTATATCATCATCCGAGGGACCTTGCTTGTGAATGATGGAAGGAACAGAACCAGTTTTCCACTTTTCAACCAAATAGAACTCTGTTGGAGAATCAGCTTCCTTTGAAGATTTATCTACTTCAGAATCCTTTTGTAAACCTGCATCAGCATTAGTGGATGTTCCTGCAATGATAGGCTCATAATTCATAGATTTGGTTAGCATATCAATGTTAAACAACCAGTCTGGTCCTTTGGTCTCAACACTAGGAGTCTTTTCACTGCATTGAACATGTAGGTTCTCTTCAACAATTCTAGTCCTAAAAAGTATCCATCATCTGCTTTCTCTAAAGGCTTTACTATTAGTGGAATAGCCTAAAAAGTATCCATCATCTGCTTTCTCTGAAAACTTGCCTAGGTAGTCTATGGTATTCAAAATGGTAACAGGACACCCAAAAGGTTTTAGGAATGCAATCATTGGCTTCCTACCATGTAACAGCTCATAGGGGGTCTTGTTATGAGGCTTCACTACCTTACTTCTGTTTTGCACATAACATGCAATTCCTACAGCTTCAGCCCAAAAGGTAGTTGGTAACTTAGATTCTGACAACATAGTCCTTGCAGCCTCAATTAGTGTTCTATTTTTCCTCTCAGCTACACCATTCTGTTGTGGTGTTCTGGCAACACTAAACTGTCTTTCAATACCTTTATCTACACAAAACTGATTCATCACATTATTCTTAAACTCAGTTCCATTATCACATCTGATTACTTTGACCTTATGACTTACTAGATTTTCTATCTTAGTAATGAAACTCTTAAGAATCTCACTAGTCTCACTCTTAGTAGCCAAAAAGTATACCCAAGAAAATCTACTATAATCATCAGTGATAACTAGGCAATACTGCTTATGGTTCAAGCTTCTAACAAAAGTTGGTCCAAATAAGTCCATATGAAGCATAAACAGTGGTTGTGTTATGGTGTTTACAGTTTTGGTCTTACAAGAGGCTCTATGTTGTTTTCCTTTTTGACAGGCCACACACAGTTCCTTACAGTATATACTTTTGAAGGTAACCCTCTCACTAAGTTTCCTTTTACCAGTTTATTGATTGTTTTGAAATTTAGATGACCTAGCCTTCTATGCCACAATATTGACTCATCAACAGATGCTTTAGCAAACAAACATAAGGACCTATTAGGAAGAACATTTTTAAGATCAAAACAGTATATATTTTCCTTCCTAGGTACCCTAAGTTGTATAAACTTCTCATCAGGCATCTTAAACTCAGGAGATAACACCACACACTCAGTTTCCCCAAAAAGTACCCAGTTTTTCTTATCACACATTTGAGAAACACTGAATAAATTGTACTTTAGTCCCTGTACCAAATAGACCTTCTCAAAGTCTAGCTTCCCTGTTCTGATTGTGCCTCTGCCAAGAATCTTTCCTCCCTTTGGATCATTGCCAAATGCCACATATCCTCCATCATAAGCTTCAAAATCTTCCAAATTGCTTCCATCCCAAGTCATGTGCCCAGAGAAACCACTATCAAATACTCCTTTATCTTTTAGCTCAGTTTGAAGATTGCCCTGCACATAAGATTTCAAAGATTAGTTCCTCTTTTGGACCCAAGTCAGTACTGACTTGGGTCTGCCCTGTGCATCAAAATATTCAAATTTTGTTAGGTCCATTGATGCACAGTTGACATATGGTAAAACCTTTGTCTTAGGCTTCCATTGCCAACTTGCTGAGGCCTTAACAGCATAAAAATGATTTCCAACCACTGTATCAGTTATCACCTTTGGAATTTTTAAAACTTCTTTTGAATCAGTGGTGATTTTTGGCTTATCAGTGGTTTGACACTGCTTAGCCGCGTTTACATTTTGCTTAGCCGTGGTTGGAATCCATTTTTGTGTAGCAGTGACAATAGATTTTGTATTCCCATTCCTCATCAGCACTGCTCTTGGAATCATGTTTCTTTTAGGATGAGGGTGTGTTTTATTTGAAAAGTTTTTATAATTCACCCTCCTCCATTGATTCCAAACTTGTGGTCTGTTTTTATCACAATTCCTCTGTAAATGGTCAAAACTACCACACACAAAACAAGCCTTGTTAACACATTGAAATTCATCACCTAGTCTGTTAGAAATTAGACCATTTAAGCTTCTTTGATTTCCCCTAGGTTTAAATTGTTTCATGTGTTCCCTAGGTATTTCTCTGTACTCTACAACTTTCTTGGTAACTTTAGCTCCAAATCTAGGTACAGGATAGACTTGATTAGAATCAACTTTCTTAACAGGCTCTATCTTTTCAGACTTTGTTGATTCAGTACTAACATCCTCAGAATCTGATTCCCAATCTTCAATTATGGGAGCACCAGATAACTTAGCAGAACATATCTTAGGTAATTCAGTCTTATTTACTTCTTCAACAGGTTTATTAAAACTGAACTCACTACTAAATGACAGTTCTTTAACAGGTGGTGCATGTTTCATTAAAGGGGGTGGTGGCATATCATTGTATCCTATACCAGTACCATCTCTAAGCTGTTTTTGACCAATTGGTTTCTGTACAAGATCAGAAGCATATTGTAATTTAGCAACCCTAACAATATGTTTTTCTTTTTCCTCTAGGGCCTTAACTTTTACACTTTCTGCTTCTGCTAGTCTATCTTTTAGCATTTTAATCTCTCTGTTTTTAAGATCAATTTCACCACCTAGTATATTAATCTTTTCTACATACTCAAACTCACATTTAATACAGAATTTTAGCTTCTCTTCCACACCCTCTAAACCAACTCTATATCCTAAGTTATCTAGAGTCAATCTTTCTACTTCTTTTCTCATACTTTCAGTGATAGCCTTTTGAGACTCTAAGATTTCAGAACATGATTTAAAAGAACAAGTAGATGCTTTAGAATCATTAGATACCTCAGAATCTGAACCAGAAGATGAAGCATAGGCCATTAGAGCAAAGTTATGCTCTTTTGAAGCTTCACTAGCAAGAAAAGCTGCATTTGGACCTTCTTCAATCTGATCACTCCAATCATAATCACCAAGTCCATCCTGAGCAACCAAAGCTGAAGAACTAGTAGGTTCTTCTGTTGTCTTCTTAATACCCTCAAGTCTTTTAGGAGCTCGACATTCCCTGGCAAAATGACCTTTCTTCTTGCAGTTAAAGCACTCCATCTTGCTTTTGTCGAATCCAGCTCTCCTTTGACCATCATACCTAACATGTCTTCCAGTCCTCCTCAGAAACTTCCTTGCCTGGAGAGTCAGCATTGCCATTTGCCATTGAAGGTTAATTTCATCAAGATCATCAGGATCAATTTGATCTAGATCTTGATTCAAAACATCAACACTAGTAGTTAAATCTGACAGAAAAGCACAAATTGCACCATCACTGACATTATCACTGACAGTGGTATTGTTTGCAATAGCCGTGGTTATACCATAGGCAGCAGTGGATACATCTTGTGAGCTTTTGTGATTTGTGGATACAAAAGCAATGTTTTGATTAGAAGAAGACGAGTTGGAAAAGTTATTCTCAGACTCATAAACCTTCAAGTTATTGAAGAGATTGTCAAGAGTCATAGTAGCAAAGTCTGTCTTATTTCTCCACACAATTGTATAAATAGCCCAATCAGATGATAAACTCCTTATGAACTTTAAATTAATATCTTCTTGAAGGAACTTGTAACCCACTGCCTTCAGTTGACTGATGAGTTTTTGAAGCCTATTGTATGTGCCATCAATCTTTTCTCCACTTTGAGCAGTGAAGGTTTCAAACTGATGCTTAAGCATGTTCATCCTTGACTTCTTGGTAGCTTCATTACCAGCAAACCTCAATTCAAGAGCATCCAATAGTTCTTTAGCCGACTCATACTGATCAAAGTCCAATGCAAATTCATTAGGTATTCCCATGGAGAGAATACTGTGAGCTTTGATCTCCATTTTCCTCTTAGCTTTATCAGGTTCACTAACAATGGTAATCTCCTTACCATCCTCACCCTTCAAAGGAAGAGTATCTCCTTTTTCAACAACATCCCATAGAGCATAATCAATCATGCGAATGTATTGCCTCATTCGCATCCTCCAGATTTGATATTCACCATGTTTGAGCATGGGAACCTTAGAAGCAGTCACCATATGAGTTTCTTCAGACATCTTAACTTCCTTGAGTACAAATTAACAGACTTCTTCTTGTTAACAGTTTCTAGATCACAAGCTCTGATACCACTTGTTGATCCCAGTTGAGCAAACGATCTAATATAGAAACTGACTAGTAACAAAAGCTTATCAAGTATTATGCGGAATTTAACACTTGATCTTAAGAAAAAGAACAGTTAACTTTCAACACCTCAATATTATTAATACGAATACTCTTACAGTATTAGGGTTTTGCAACCTTGAAGTGAAAACGACTTTAGATATAAAATATACGTATATCTAACCTAGCCAAGGACCTCCTTTTATAGGATAAGGAGTCCTATACAATATACAATACGTAACCTACAAGATAAATATCTTTTCCATATTTATCTGATACAATAAACTAACCGACTCTATAGAACTAGCAGTGCTTACAATACTATCAGCAGTTACTCAATACTACTAGCCGCGGTTATCTTCATCAGTGGTTACTCTTCTTCTGTCCGTGGTTATCTTCAAGCTTGTCCGCGGTTCTATCACTTAAAGTAATTCATCATACAAGGAACCTAAAACCCAACAGTCTTGATTTGGCCTTGCTGTTCTGTACTTTTATTTTTAAATCGAGACTTCTATTCTTCAATTCTTTGACAATAGTAGGTCTCCATATATCTCAATGCAAAAATTGCACAATCGTTTGAATTTTGTCTTGTTATCCATGGCATTTTCAGTATACTTGGTTTACAGAACTTCATATATCGAACTTTTGAATGTTATTTTCTTTTCAAATACTCACAGAAGAAGTTCGTCTGAAAAAATATATACAGGAATGTAAATAAATATTAAAAGAAAAGTATTGATGACAAGGTCATTCATTCTAGATTCTGCAAAGACTCGATCACAGAACAGAAGAAGTAGATTCAAAGTTTTGGGTCATATGTGCTAATTGTAATAAGGAAAGAAGTCCACCGATCTGCAGGGTAAGACATTGAGCACCACAGCTTTTTGAAATAAATTTTAACCATCTAAATTACTTTTGGAAATGATATTAAACCAAGAAAAGATTGAGATTGAACTTCAAACTAACTCAAAAACCAGTTTGCAAACATTTTCAACATCATTTGATCCCTTCATAAGTGCAGTATATCAGATATGTACATGAACTTTTTTGAAATGAAATTTTAACTTTTAGTAAAATATTATAAACTGACTTATGTGACTTTTTGAAGACTGAATTAAGCTAATACAACTACTAATGTAACTATATTATTGAACTAGTATTAACTACTACAACCTACTGACTCTCAAATACACAGCTTAATCCAAACACCCCTTATCAGGACAGTTTTGAGAAATTTTGAAGCAACTATATGAAATAAGCTATAAAACTTTAAGACACATTAACAATACTTATATTAAAGTAAAATATAGCTTAACTAAGCTGAATCTAAAAACAATAACGATAGTATTTTGTTAAACATAGCTCAACTAAGCTTAATCTGGAAGGCCAACTTCCTACCCCTGTACCAGGTTTATGTGACAATATCTCCACCAAAGCCTAACCAACTTGGGCACTTGCAGAGCTTTAAACTTCCAAAGGGTCTAAGCAAAGTTTTACAAAGTTGGGCATTTTCAGCTGTCATCTATAGACTATCAAGTGTTAAACAAATTCCAAAAGTGGACATTTGCAGTAGTTTTACAATTCTAAAGTCTAATCAAGTTGGACATTTGCAGCTATCAGCAATGGAAAACTAAAAGCTTAAAGTAATGCAAGCTAAACATGATTACTTACAAGAACCATCGGTAGAGTTCCATATAATTTCTTTATTAGCTCTAATTCAGAAACTTTGGAACCTTCAGAAGTTTCTGTATCTGTTAATCTATTATCGATTATCTCAATCTTCTCATTCTTTAGATTGAAACAAATGATGTAGTAATGAGATTCCCGAAGTATATTGAAAAACACCTACCGAAAAAAATAATCTAAATAACTTACCAAATCAACGTTTAACAAATTTGATAAACAGTTATTTGATTTAACAAATTTGCTAACAGAAAAAAATAATCTAAATAACTTACCAAATCAACGTTTAACAAATTTGCTAAAGAATCATCTTCAAGGCATGCAGCTAAATACAAACTTTGTTGAAAATATGCATATCCTTCGTCTTTTGATATATTTTCAATATTCATAGAAATAGGCTGTAAAAAATATATATATTAAAATTTAATATTTTTGAAATTTTAAAATTCACTTATCTATGATATTAAAATAAAAAAAAAAAAAAAAAAAAAAAAAAAAAAAAACAAAACAAAACAAAACACACAATACCTTAACTTGTGTGTTACAGAACAATCTTTTTGGAGCATTACTAGATAGTCTGAATTCTTTGTAATTGAGCAAAATGCACCACATATCCACGATATTAGAAAATATCCATTGTTCATAATAGAAAGATTCAAATTTTGCACGTTCTACTCAAAAAGGAGAATCTTTTAGCTGGAATATTTTTTTCCCTATATATTAATAAACAAAAACAAAAACAAAAAAAACAAAAAAAACCAGAAAAGTTATATTTATAAACAAAAACACTAAAAAAGTTATATTGATAAACATAAACAAAAAAGAATATTGTTTAAAACTTACATTGGGTTTTTGCTCATACTGAATAACGCATTGGCTGCATTGAATTCTTCTGTTGATGCTTGAATTTCATCAAATTCTAAATCGTTTGACTTTCTTCTGCAGGTGTTAAAAGAGAAACAATTTCTACATTATCCAGATTAGGTTTTTCTTCTGGTGGTGTTAAATTAACCTTTTCTAATGAATTACATAGTATTACTTCTTCATCTAGATTTGAATAAAATTTAAAACCCAAATCTAAAGAGGGTATTTCATCAAAAGTTTTCTTCTCTTTTTCATGAATATTTGATTCAGATTTCCCAAAATCAAACTTCTTTTCTTGATGACTCAAATTTACATGACTGTCTACAATTTTCAAAAAAAAACTGATTCAGATTCAGATTTTTGAAGTCTTGAATATTCTGTATTAAGTCTTTACTCGTTTTGCTTCATTTATCACACGATCTCACTCGTCTTTTAATCCTTCGACTTCTTTTGAATTTGGAAAGTTTGATAATCCTTTCTTCAGTGAATCCTTCATTTCTATTATTAAAGTTTCCAACAAAAACAAGCTATTCTTTGTTTTGCGAATAAAGCCCTGTTAAATTATCATCAAAATATAAGATTAGTTATGTTTTGTTTATAAATATAACTTTTTAATTAAAAGAAAATTATAAAAATGTATTTGTATAAAAGATATACCTTTTCATCATCAACTTTTCTCAAAATATCTTTTTTGTCTTCTTTCATTTCAATACGTTTCTTCATAAAATCTTCACTATGCTTACTAACACGTTGGATACAAGTACGTGTTGATACATTTCCTTGTTTATCCTTAAATACCCGTAAGTTGTAGATAAGCAATGAAATATAATAGTTGATATCAAAACATACTTATGAGAAAACATTCTTATGAGAAAACCAAACATACTTCCATTCAATTTATAAAATTTCAAAATCAAAGAAAACAACAAAGAAATACACCAGGTTCTTGCATGCAGATGCAACATGTGATTCACCAGCAATTAATCTTTTTGCATTTTCCATCTTTTCCTAATACCAAACAAAAAAACGAGTATAACATGTAACTTTCTTTTAAACCAACATATGTTTATAGCAGTAGAAACTACATCACTAGCAGTAGTAGAAACTCTCTTAGAGGAAATACACTCTTGAGCTTCTCATACTTATATGTGTTGTATGACCTGATCCTACAGATTGTGAAAGAAGCTAGAACATCTTATAATAAGTCCAAGTTCCAATTGATCTTAACAATAAATCTACAAGTTATAATATGCAAACAAGTATGTTGAGTAATAAGCACACAAGAGAGGAATCCTATAAAATGGTTGCCTAGCCTATAAATTGAAGTTATGTTGAGTAATATAATATCTGATATCAAAATTCAAAATCAGAGAAAACAACAAAGAAACACACCAGGTTGTTGCATGCAGAAGCAACATGTGATGCACCAGCAAATAATCCTTCTGCATTTTCCAGGTTTCCCTAAAAGCAACCAAAAGAAATATGACATGCAATTTTTTTTAAGCAACAAATGACATGCAGTTTTCTTTTAAAGCAACAAATTTTCTTTTAAAGCAACACTTTAAATCAATAGGTTTTTTAACTTCAAGTTTCTCATTCTTTTGTTCTTTCTCCTTATTTTCTTCTCTAATCACTTCTTTAGTCGTTAAGACATTTACTCCATCTTTCAGCTTATCCTTTGATACCTCTCCTCCAGCTTTTGGCTCATCATTCAACAAACTCTTTTCATTAGACATATTATTATCACAGTGACTTCTATCCACCAAGTAATCAAACTCTGATGCTTCTCTAATTCTAAGTAACTCAGTATTCCATGTTTTCAATGGTGGAAGAGAATAATCGATATCAATGAAATTGCACCAGATCTTTTGAACATAAAATAGCTGCAAAAGGTAAATGAATATTTGTTTATATATTACAAAATTAAAAAATAAATAAATAAATAAGTAAATTTAAAAAAAAAAGAAAAAGAAAAAAGAAAGAAGAGTAATTACCGTAAGGAATGTCAAAGGTCCACAATAATACGATTTTCTGTTGTTCGGATCCCATTCTTTTTTACACTTCTTCAAACAATCGATTAAATATCCACACCAATCCATTTGATTTATCTTTCCATGATCAGATGAAATAGAGTACAAAATCCTTTGATTTGAGGTTCCGTCTTTCATTGCCTCAAACAATACAGTAGCAATCAAAAAACAAGCATATTTATCATAAACATTTTTCCTCTATTTTTTGTTTGTTTAATTCTTTCTACAACAGATTTTGGCTTCACCATATTTGTATCCTTCTCCAAAACTATGAATTGCTTTCTCCAACTTTTAACACATTTATCTTCACTTTTCACTCTCTCTGGTGGTCGTATTTGCATACCACCGCATGGAAAACCAAGGATTTCTTTAACTGATTCTTTTGTAATTTTAATGTCTTTCTTACAATGTTTCATTGTCATGGTTGATTCGTCAAAGTTTTGTACTACATGTTGTGCCAATCTACTTGGAATGATATTAATTTTTAAATCAAGTAAACTTTCGAATCCCATCTTTTTAAAAACTTTGCACGCATTAGCATCTGATCTTAAGAATCGAATAACTTTAAATAATTGAGTTGGAGACCCCCTGTTCTTAAACACATCCTTACTTTTAACCAATTTTGGATTAGAACATTCACCTTCAAACACTTTTTCTTGATGCTTCATACTCTCCAACTTCTTTTGTTTAACCTTTGATGAATCATTTCTCCAACTTCTTTATTCTTCCTCTTCTGTTATATTAAATTCAAAATCTTCTATTCTTTAGCTGCTTCATACTCATTATCTATTTCTCCATCATCATCATGATTATGATGATGATCATCATCATCATCATCATCATCATCATTTTCAGACTCTTCTTCATCGCTATCAGTTTCGTCATCAAAGTTAAATTCTTCCTCTTCATCATTATCATCTTGTATTTCCTCTTCAATATCATCGGCAAGGTTATATTCATTAGGTTCATCTTCTTCTTCATCATCAGTATGTTCGATGTCAATTAATATATCATTATCATCAGATAAATTTGTGTTATATGTTTTTTCTGAAATAAAAAACATAAAGATTTTCAAACATATGTACTTATTAATAATTTTATGTGTCATTTATCTTAAGGTGTATGACAAAAAATCAATTGAAATGCACACAACAACAACAAACGCAATCACGCGTGGGCAGGATATTGGATAGACGGTTGACAGAGCAAAGAAATGATAGCAAAAGTCATTAAGCAACATGAGAATGCAGACAAATGACATATTGCAAAATTAGCAAAGAAGGCAGTAAGAAAACAGGAAACCGCGCAAAATCAAAAGAAAAAGTGCACAAAAGCAAATCGTAGACTAAAACAAAGACCATGGACTCAAAGAAGAGTAAGCAAAGCCAAGTGATAAATACATAGCAATGCAAAGGAAAGCATTAGACCTAAAGTTATGGCAAACCAGATTTAAAAGTATAACTAGTTATTTGAAGATTACAATTGGGGGTAAAGGAGAAACTCTTTGATGATTATTGGTAAAAGAAGTTGCAATTAAGTTTGACTATTGATACAAGTATTTGAGTATTTGGGCCACATTATCATCATTAAAAGGAGTGACTATTGATACAAGGAAAACTAACAATTGGCGAATAATTCGAGTTTGCTAACATCTAAATACAATTATAACCTAACGACTAAAAGCTTCACCATCTTCATATTAACATATATATATCATTTTTCTAACTAATAGCAATGTAACTATATTTTCATCATGTAAAATCACATAATTTAATGAACATAGCAGATTTCAAAATACCTTTCTCTACTTGTCGTATTCTTCTTCTTCTTTTTGTTCTTCTTCTTGGAGGATCATCTTTTTCATAATAAGATTTTAGTAATTTATTGATAAAATTAAACTTATTCTTCCTTCTATTACTTCTCGCTTTTGTTAAAGAAATCAGCACACATGTAATAACAAAATAATAATAATAATAATAATAATAATAATAATAATAATAATAATGATAATAATAATAATAATAATAATAATAATAATTTCTTGTAAATCCTAGATTCTTCTAATAAAGTGATGTTTCATAATAAAAAATTAAAAAAAAAAATAATAATAATAATAATAATAATAATAATAATAATAATAATAATAATAATAATAATAATAATAATAATAATAATAATAATAATAATAATAATAATAATAATAATACTAATAATAATAAAAATAATAATAATAATAATAATAAGGTGAGTTTTTAATAAAAGTGTTGTTTTTATAAAAAAAACAAAAAATAATAATAATAATAATAATAATAATAATAATAATAATAATAATAATAATAATAATAATAATAATAATAATAATAATAATAATAATAATAATAATAATAATAATAATAATAATAATAATAATAATAATAATAATAATAATAATAATAATAATAATAATAATAATAATAATAATAATAATAATAATAATAATAATAATAATAATAATAATAATAATAATAAGGTGAGTTGCTACTTCTCCGTGCATGTGCTGGCATTTCCAAGCTGTATTTCTCTATGCGCACATGTTTCCCCCGTGTCTTTGAACATGCTCAGATTTCGTTTGATGAAGCACTTCACTCCTCCTTGGAGCGAATTGTTACTGCCTCTGGACCTGGGTCTGGAAATTGGCAATGGAGACTGGCCACTCTTCCTTTTGAATTTGGGGGACTTGGTGTATACGCTGCTGGTGATGTTCTAAATTATGCCTTCCTTGCTTCTAGACTCCAATCGGCCAGCCTTCAGACTGAACTTCTCCGGCAGTCTGGTATTGGTGCTTATGGATCTTCCTTTGACGATGCCCTGCATGTTTTTAACGAGAAAATGGAGACCAACCTTTTGGGTAGCTCTTGTGAGATTGCTGCCCCCAAACTCATGAAGAAATTGGTAGATTTATATTTCACTCGTGTCACCAAAGAGGCTGAATCCACCTTCTGCTTATCTGCTAGACATATGGCCCTTTGGAGATCGAAAATGGAAGACCATACTTCAGACTGGCTCAGAGTAGTCCCGATAGTTGGGCTGGGGTAGACTATGAATGCTAAAACCTACCGGTGTGTTTTATGCTATCGTCTAGGTGTCCCCCTTTTCTCCACTCAGGTGTCATGCTCTGCTTGTTCCAAGGTTTTTACGGGTGATATCTATGGGGATCATGTTGTATCATGCGCAGGTATTATTGGTATTAAACATCGACATAATGTGGTGCATGACACTCTAGCTGATATCTGCTCCCGGGGTAGGGATTTCGGCTCGTAAAGAAGTTGATATCGGGCTCTGTGGAGAGACGGACCAACACCTACGCCCAGCTGACTTGTTACTTTACTCGTGGGAGAGAGGCCTTGATGTGTGTGTTGATCTTACTGGGTCATCGCCATTGACGCAAACTGGCATGACTGACTTTGTGGCAGGGCGTGCCGTGATTGAAGCTGCACAGCGCAAACGTGCCAAGTACGAAACCAAATGCGCTGATATTGGTTATAGGTTCATCCCCTTCTCTTTCTCTTCTTTTGGTGAACTCGAGAAGGAGGCGGTGACCCTGCTGAAACAAATCTGAAAGTTCTCGGTCACTCAAGATATTGGCTCACGTGGTGCTAACTATATTTTTCAAGGTTGTCAAGATCGGGATTCTACCCAGGATCGTTTTTTTCTTTGCAAGATCGTGATCGTAAGATCGGATCGGGATCTTAAGATCCTACTCTAATGTTATTTCTTAATAGTTTATGTAATTTTATACAAATCTACAAATTCTAATACATTATAACCACAAAATACTATGAATGTTTCATATAAATGTTGTCATAAATTAAGATTATAAAATGTTTAAAAAAATTAACATGTTGTTTTTTGAATTCTACAAACAAACAACCCATAAATTTGTAGTTTTTTAGTTTATAATCCGAGAAGAGTAAGATTGGATCGGATTAAATCGTAAGATCGTATGGTCAAGATCGGGATCCTATAAGATCTTAAGCTTGCAAAGATCCTATGTAGGATCCGGATCGTTTTTGCTTTACAGTATCGTAAAATCGTAAGATCCTAAGATCAGGATCGGGATCCTGACAACCATGATATTTTTAGTAGGGTTTGTTTTGCTATTGCTAGAGGAGTGGGGGGCCAGTTAGTCTCTCGGCTCCCCACTAATTTCTTGTAATTTCCTATGATTTTCTAATGAAGTGATGTTTTTATAAAAAAAAATAAATAAATAAATAATAATAATAATAATAATAATAATAATAATAATAATAATAATAATAATAATAATAATAATAATAATAATAATAATAATAATAATAATAAAAATAATAATAAAAATAATAATAATAATAATAATAATAATAATAATAATAATAATAATAATAATAATAATAATAATAATAATAATAATAATAATAATAATAATAATAATAATAATAATAATAATAATAATAATAATAATAATAATAATAATAATAATAATAAGATCTCGTCTTCATGATGATCTGATCCTCCATGAAGATCTCGTCACCATTCAGATGGATTAGCGTTCCACAAAACGGTTTTCTTTCTCCATGGTCCTCCTTAATTCTTCTTTGTACAGTCGTTATTTCTAGGGTTTCATTTTGAGGCTCGATTCGTTGCGGTTACTGCTGTGTGCATTTTGCTTCTCCAAAATGTTGTAGGGTTGCGTTTGATTCTTTCAAACGGTTTTTAAGATTGCATTTGCTGCTGTGAGTGTTTGGTTTTACTCGATACCGACCTTCGAAACTGTTCTTGGTTTTTTTTTTCTTTTTCCTTCGCTGTGGTTGTGGCTGCTTTGCTTCTTCCAAACGTGGTGGTGGGGTTACTTGTGATTATTACTATACAGGTTTCTACAGTACTTTTTAACAGCGTGTTGGGTTTTCTTGGGATCATTACTATGCAGTTTTTTTATGATTGCATTTAACAATAGTGTGGGCATTTTGGCTATCCTCGAAACTGTTTGGCTTCGTTGTAACCGTTTCATGTTTCAGTTTTTGACTTGGTCGCTTTGGTTGTTGATGTGGTAGCTTTGCTCCTACATGGCTGTTGCTTTGCTTCTTCCTTACAAGTTTTAAGGTTTTCATATCGAGATACTTTTCTCAATCTGCTTGGTTCTTCAACACTAGGGTTGGGATTTGATACTGTCGGTTGGATATATCGTTGGGTTTGGTTGATACTGTGGGGATTTTTACTGTTGAGAGTTTTCATTTGCACAGTTTATGGTTTCTAATGCTGGTATTGCCTACCTGGTTTTTTTTGGGTTTCCATTTTGGTGTTTCTTTGCTCGAGGTTTGGTTACAAGGGGTTGTGGTTTAGTTTGTTTTGCTTCAATGCCTGCTGTTAGATGTCCCTTTGTGGGTCTTAGTGGATGTCGGGATGGTGGTGGAAATGGACTCACTAAAACCTCTTTGATCACACATCTTCGCGATCGGCACTTTAGTGGTGAGGCTCAAGCTATCACTAGGCATTCTCTTTTGTCAGATTTGGCTATTTTCGAAAGGGCTGAGGTTAATCTTAAGCGTATGGGTTTGTGGTTGTGTGGTGGTTATTTCAAAACGCATACCTTCCGGACTAAGTGTCGTCATGGTGCGGGGTCTGATTTTGTGTCTCCTCCTGATTGTGGTGATGGTATTGTTCGGTTCGTGTTATATGATCTCACCAAACCATAGGTTCCCTCCCATGTAGCCCTTGTTGAGGATTTGGTTTTGGACGAGCTTGGTGGTTTTGATTTACCTCTTCTTGATACTTTATTCTCTAAAGGGTTGCGGACTGTCAAATCCATCCCTCCCAAATGTCGTTTGGAGTTCTCTCGTGTTTTGAAAAGAGCTCTTGATAAGATGATCTGCGCGCCTGATGACATTTCTTGTTGGGTTGGTTTGTTAGTCTTGCCTCTTTGTCTATTTAAAACCTTTTGCCCAAGGAGTAATCAAGAGTGTAGGTCGGCCACTAAGCGTCAATGCCAAGAAGAGTATATTGTTAATGCTATTCATGCATGGGGCACCCCTGGTGGCAGTTTGCAGGTTGTGCATGAGGTTTTAGCCGAACCATCCCCACTATGGTCTAATATTGATGATGATAGCTTGGATTTGGGTGACCGCAATGTCAAGCAATGTAAGAGGAAGATTTATGATGGTCATTATACTGCTGCGGTCAGAGTTCTTTCGTCTTCTGGTATTGCACCTTATGATGTTTCTACTCTTGAGGACTTAAAAGCTAAGCACCCTTTCTAGTCTGCTCCTCTTTTACACGATATACCTATTGGTCATCATCACCTTGCCACATCTCCTGCTACGGTTCTTGACATGATCAAGAGTTTCCCTCGAGGTACTTCATGTGGACGGGATGGGTTGCGTGCCCAACACCTTTTGGATTGTTTAAATGGTGCAGCTGTGGCTATTTCTGATGAGTTGGTCGCTTCTATCGCCTAAGTGGTGAACCTTTTTCTTGCTGGTAAATGCCCGAGGGTGTTGGGTGAGTACATTGCTAGTGCTCCTCTCACACCCTTAGTCAAACCAGGGGGTATCCGTCCTATTGTTGTTGGGACTGTTTGGAGGCGGTTAGTTTCCAAGGTTTGTGCATCCATGATTGGCCATTCTTCAGATGGTTATTTAGATGATTTACAATTTGGTGTTGGGGTATCGGGTGGAGGGGAGGCTATTCTCCAAGCTGTAAATCGTTTGATTGAGGATCGTGGGGGTGATGTTGGTCTTTCTATGTTGTTGGTTGACTTTAAAAACGCTTTCAACATGGTGGATCGGGCTGTTATGTTGCGTGAGGTTCGGCTTCATTTCTCGGCTATTTCACGGTGGGTGGAATTCTGTTACTCCAGTCCTGCCAGATTATATTATGGTGAGCATACTCTTTGGTCTCATCAAGGTGTGCAACAAGGTGATCCGCTTGGGCCTCTTCTCTTTGCTTTAGTGTTACATCCCCTGGCATGTAAGATTAGAGACTCTTTTGACCTTTCTTTTCAAGCATGGTATCTGGATGATGGCACTATTATTGGCGATACTTTGGTTGTGGGTAAGGTTTTAGAGTTGATTATGATGGATGGACCTTGTCGGGGCTTACACCTCAATGTTGATAAAACTGAAGTTTTTTGGCCAAAGGAGGATCCCAGAAGCAGGTATGTGGGTGTTTTTCCCCCCAATATTTCTCGTCCCTTACACGGTGTTAAATTATTGGGTGGGCCCGTTAGTGTGGATTTTGAGTTTGGTAGTAAGCTTGTTCTGAAAAGGGTTGCTAAAACTATTGAACTTATGGATGCTGTTGCCAAACTTAATGACCCTCAATGCGAGTTGTTTTTACTTCGTGCATGTGCTGGTATTTCCAAGTTGTATTTTTCTATGCGCACATGTTCCCCTCGGGTCTTTGAGTGTGCTCAGTTTCTTTTGATGCGGCACTTCGTTCTTCTTTGGAGCGTATTGTCACTGCTTCTGGGCCTGGTTTTGGTGATTGGCAATGGAGACTCGCCACCTTACCCTTTGCTTTGGGGGGGCTTGGTGTATATTCTGCAGGTGATGTCTTGAATTATGCCTTCCTTGCTTCTAGACTTCAATCTGCTAGCCTACAGACTAAGCTTCTCCATAGTTATGGTATTGTAACTGCTGGTCCCTCTTTTGATGATGCTCTATGTACTTTTAATGTGAATATGGATATTGACCTTTTGAATAACCCTAGCGAGGTCGCTGCCCCCAAACTTATGAAGAAATTGGCAGATATATATTTCGATCGGGTTACCCAAACTGTCTAATCTACATTCCATCTATCTCCTCGACAGATGGCGTTATGGAGCTCACTAAAGGAGGATCATACTTCAGATTGGCTTAGGGTGGCTCCGATATGTGGACTGGGACAAACTATGAATGTCAGGACTTATCTATGTGTGTTGTGCTATCGGTTGGGCATTCCTCTTTTCACTGTTCAGGTACCGTGTTCAGCTTGTTCTAGGGTTTTTACTAGAGATATTTATGGGGATCACGCTGTTTCGTGTGCGGGTATTGTTGGCATTAAACATCGGCATACCATTGTGCGTGGTGTTCTTGTTGATATTTGTTCTCGGTCTGGAATTTCAGCTTGTAAGGAGGTGGATATTGGGCTTTATGGAGATAGGGACAGATCCTTACGACCGACTGATATATTACTTTATTCTTGGGATGGTGGGCGTGATGTATGTGTTGATCTCACGGGGTCGTCGCCCTTGACGCAGTCTGGGATGATTGATTTTATGCCAGGGCGTGCGGTTATTGATACCGCACAACGTAAACGTGTCAAGTATGATGCTAAATGTGTGGATATTGGATATGGTTTCATCCCCTTCTCATTCTCTTCTTTTGGAGAACTTTTGAGAAGGATGCAGTAACCCTACTAAAGCGTATTCGACGATTCTCTATGACTCAAGACATTGGGGCACGTGCTGCGGTTCATATTTTTAATATGATTGGTTTTGCTATTGCTAGAGGTGTGGGGGCCCAGTTGGTTTCACGGCTTCCCACCAATTTCTTGTAAATCCTATGAGTTTTAATTAAAATACATATATATATATATATATATATAAAATAATAATAATAATAGTAGTAGTACCAGTGTTACTATCAGAATAACTATCATATTAATGATATTGTTATTAGAGTAAATATCGTTATATAATATTATCAGTTTTTAATATCAGAGTAACTGTATTAAAATTAAATATAAAACTTTAACATAGTAGTTATTCTGATATTTAAACTGGTAATAAGCAAATATACCTAACAATTCGGCGATTTGAATAACAGAATTTGTTGTCAAATTATGATTTCTTTTTTTCTTCGCCATCAATTTTTTTTTTTTTCTTTTTCTTTTTTTTTTTTTTTTTGTGAATCTGGAATTTGATTTTTGAGGTTTATGGTTTTATGAATTGAAATCAAATTATGAGAGAGAAAATGCATTCATTTTAGTTTTAATATTGGGTGGTTCATTTTAACCCGATCAGTATGAAAACATAAAACCCGAACAAATTATTTTTTTCTATTTTATGTGATATTTAATTTTTTTACATTTTATTTTTTTTATAATGTGATATTATTGAAACTTAAAGATTAAAAATGTGATTTCGAGGAATCTTATTTTTATAAATATGGTTGTTGGATCACTTGAGGTTTGTTAAAATAAGAGTACATTTTTTGTATTCTACTTAAGGCTGAGCTATTTGACCAGATCGATTGGACCGACCGATAAAACCGACCAGACCGGTATTTGTCTGGGTATTTTCATTATTTCAGTCTCGGTTCGAATCAGTCCGGTCTGGTTTGACATACAAACAGGACATTTAGCGTATTTGGACCGACCACATTCGGTTCCGTCTCGGTCTTCGATTTTTGCTTAATTAGGCTAGGTTTGGTTCGGTCTTTTCCGGTCCGATCCAGTTTTTAGACCGTGAGCACCCCTTTAGTTATACTTAGTTGTATGTTTAGGCTTATATAAGAACGAGATGGGCCGTCGTCCACCGCGTTACGCATTGTGTTTAAAAAAATTGTAGGTTTGGTCTCTTAAAACTTTAAAAGTGCAACAATAGTCCCCATTTCTTACAAACCTTGTCTTCTTTGAATAAGGCAAAGTGCATTTTAGTCATTTCATTTTATATAAGGGACCAAAATTGCAATTCAAACTTCAAAATGAGAACTATCATTGCGCTTTCAAAGTTTTAGGGACCAAAAATGCAATTAACTCATTTTTTTACATACCTTTTCTTTTTCATTTTTTTTTCTTTTTTTTTCTTTTTTTGTTTTTTTCTTGTTTGCTTTACTTTGTGAATATGCGTAACCAAATCCATTGCATTTGCATGCGAATAAAAAAGATGCATTAAATGGTTTATTAGCTTTGAGTGTCTCGAGGAAACTAAAATCATTTCATTGCCTCATCTTTGTTACTGTATCAAATCAACACACAGATTCAAAAAAAAAAAAAAAAAAAAAAAAAAAAAAAAAAAAACCTAAATCTCTGCACACAAAAATGCCGACTTCAACACCAGTATGTGATCAATTACGAAGGATTTCTCATTCAAGACTGCCAAAAGATATGATGATTGTTTTTTTTAGGGGTGAAATTGACGCATCTTTGCGCGTTGTAACCGCTATGCGAAAGAGGTCCAATTACATGATCGATCGTATTAAGCGCAGGTGTCGGCTTATTGGAGAGCTAGAACTGATTTGTGGGTGGGACTTGTGTAGTAAGTGTGTTGCTGTGCTTTTAGAGTTGCAAAATGAAGATTTAGGAGAACTTTCTGGTTTGGTTGCTAATGTTGTCAAAAAACAGACATGTGTTCGCAATTTGCTGGATGTGGTTCAAGTATTACAAGCCTTAGAAATTTGATGTGAAAGTAGGTGGATGCTTTTGTTATTTTCTTTGTATTTTGTGGTTTCCGTTGATAGGATCTAATGGTGGGTAGCGTTTTAGATGGCTGTAATTATGTAAATAGTAGATGTTTTATGTTATGTGGTTTGGTAGCTTGGTTATGGTGTTTTTTGATTGGTAGGGTGATATAGGTACTTGCTCTGTTTGATGGTATGTAGACATATTGTGCGTGAAGAATGGCATCGTTGTAACAATCATGGTCTAGTAGTAATTAAAATCTCTTATGGTATTTGATAATTCTAGTTAGTTAGTATCGGTGTGTGCATATTGAATACGTGATTCACAATAGTAAAGAATCTGTTGGAATAAGTATAGATAGCAGGACCAGTGAACATACATTCATATTGTCGAATAGGTCATAAAATATGTGGCGTACATAATTTTGCATAATTCGTATTCCAAATAGTGGAACATATAATTTTACAAAAAGTATAATAGTTGTAGCTAGTTTAACACACTTGATATTTCGGTTTTGACACGAAAAGTCTAGGGGTTGTGTTTTGGTTTTTCATCATATTGTTGCTTGAAAGGATCCTTGTCTTCTAACTTTTGCATCAGATTGTTGCAATCTGGCACAATCTGATTTTTCTGATTTTCATTAAAACCCCTCATTATAAAACCACTCATTATAAAACCTCTCATTGTATTCTTCTTCTCAATATATAATTAAAAAAAAAGTTAACATAAAACTCCTAATATTAAAACTTTTGACTTTATAAGACCCTCAAAAAATTATAGATTTTTCTGAGTTTCATTTTTGGTACAGGTTGGTTCGGTCCGGTTTGAGAAAAATTCAATACAACCGAAATCAAACCGAAAATGAACTGAAAATTGACAAAATTTGAGTAATTTTGTTTTGTTTCTCAGATTTGTCGGTTTGGTTCGAGTCTAGTCAATTTTACCCTATTATCACCATTATCAACTTTTTTGTTTTATATGACCAATTATTAACAAACTAAAGTATTGAATACACAATAATTTTGTTATTGCATTGAATTATTTTAGTTTTTTTAACGATTGAATTCTACTTTTGTTTTTGTTTTTAATTGAACTAAATAAACTCAAAAAAATTAAATAGCCAATTAACATAACAAAGAAACATTCATACTAAAAACTAATCTCAGAATAAACGTTAACAAATCTTCTTTTTATTGTTGGATAAATTGGCTTAAAACGCTTTTTATCTTTTCCATTTGTTACCCAGTACGATTTTTCTTTTTTCAGAGGTCAATATCAGAAGGAGACATGTCAATGATTAAGGAAATGGGGGATATTCAGGTTATCTTAAGAGTGTTTGTGTTTGGGAGAGTCTGTGTAGTCATAAAAATTTTATGCATTTGGCGTACTTTTAGGGACCATTTTTGCAATTTAGCATTTTTTTACAAAAATTAAAAATCATATTTTCAATATCTCATGTCTTATATCAAAGTTAACTTAATATAAATTAACTTGATTTAAACAACGGGCCTCTTTTTTATACAAAAGTCAATAATGGTATCCATCATTTTGTTTAAAGCCCTAAATAATAGTCTGTTATAAATGTGATGAACAAGAACACAAGAATGAGAGAAGAAGATAATTCTTATTATTGAGATGTATTCATATTGTTACAATAGGAGGTATTTATAAGGCATAGGAAAACCCTAACTTGTTAATCAAGATTAGGATGAATAGACATAAGCCCATAAGCCCATAATATTGTACAATACTCCTCCTTGGATATTCATTGTTCATTATACTTCATATACTGCCTCATCAAAAACCTTATCAAGAAAAACCCAATGGGATAAAAAAAACTTGATGAAGGAAAAGAGTGCAGTGCGTATAATGCTCCTCCTCCTCAATTTAATGTATATATTTCAAGCATCGCTTGCTAATCTTCTGAACGAGTTGCTCATATACTTTTGTTGGCAACAACTTTATAATGAAGTCCATCAAATTGATGATGTTACGAATAAGTCCTGCAAAAATGACAAAATATATGTGTAGCTTCCAACCCAATATCAAATCAATTGGTTGGAAAGTATACAATGCATGTACAAATATTAAAAGAGACAAAAAATACACTCTCGTGACGCATATTAATTACAAAATTGGCATCCAAACCTCAATTGTACTTATGTATGGTACTTGAGGACTAATTATTTCTTTTAGACATGTGCAAAATCAATTTATATAATATGCGTCCAAAATCATTTTGATCCATATACGGATTCATTCAACTTTATCAAATAAAGTTATTGAGAACTTTATTAATCATATCTAGAAGTTGAAGTTGTAAGCCATGCTTGAGACGATACATATCCTTCATAGAATACAAGAGCTCTAATAAACCCAATTTTAAGGAAAAATAGATACTTATCTCATAAAATATCAATAAGATATTTACATCCACCTCGAGATAATTTGTCCCTTAATAATCAACTTATTGTTTTGTGAATTTATTTATTTCACAATTCAAGTATTAAGACACATAAATTTAGAGCTCTTATTTCGGTCTAGCACAAAAACCGATTTATATCCAATAGATTTTACACATTGACGTGTACGAACTTCACGTTTCAAGACTTTTAGTATTTGCAAGATACTAAGTCCTTTTATGTTGGCCAATCATTTTGTTGAGCGCACATTTGGATATTAATTGATATTTGATATTCATCATGCATAATAGCAAGCAATATATTGTATGAAGACAAATTTATCGACGTCGCTTTGTGTCGATTCCATAATAATTCAACACAAGATAGAATTTACTGAGATCTCATTATCTATCTGAGGTTCTTTGGAACCTTAATGTCTAGTGTCTCTTTATGAGACTATCATGGAGTCTTTTATACCTCGAACAACCATCTCGTTTTCATGCTCCATATTTTGCATCGATGATTTTATTTGGAATCGATTTGTCTACCATGCTTGAGGCATGTCATAATAAAATAGTGTCCTTGAGGGACAACTGCTAATTAGAGCATAAGTAGCTGAATATTTTGTTTTTGGCCAATGTTTATTTATGGCTATTAGATTATCCATTGAATAATCAATTCATAAAAACAATTCTTTCGAGGATCAACAGAATATGATAATTCATTCTGAATTTGCAGCTACTTCTCTCCTCCTGAAGGAATTATCCATCTTCTATATCCCATATATGTGCATTTAGGTGGAGTATTTTGCACACAAAAAACAAAAATGGGATACGTTTGGTTTATAACCAAAACCAATTATAAAATGGAGGATTTATAATAACATATTGGCATGATGCTAATTTTGTTGTTGTGCATATTATAATATGGCCCCATACAACAAAACAAGTTTTTCACTCAGTTTCATTTGATAATTTAGAAGTAATTCATCGCATTTTCATGAAGAAATACTTATTCTAGAATGTTAGGCTCGCATTGAGGTATTAATCATGCAAACTTGAGGTTGCGATTTAATGACAATTTAGACGATGCATCGATTTTAAACTCTAAATAGTTCATACAATGGATTTGTATGCTTACATATATCCATTTGTTTTCTTTCCTATTAAAATTGAGGAATTTAATCCTCAATCTAGTTGATATAATAATAATCAACTTTCTTTGAGAGATTATAACATTAGATTGAAGAAATTTATTCTTCCATAGCTTTCGCATCATTAATGACTCCTAATATTAAAACTTTTGACTTTATAAGACCCTCAAAAAAATATAGATTTTTCTGAGTTTCATTTTTTGTACAGGTTTGTTCGGTCCGGTTTGAGAAAAAACGAATACAACCGAAATCAAACCGAAAATGAACTGAAAATTGACAAAATTTGAGTAATTTTGTTTCGTTTGGTTCGGGTCTAGTCAATTTTACCCTATTCTCACCATTATCAACTTTTTTGTTTTATATGACCAATTATTAACAAACTAAAGTATTGAATACACAATAATTTTGTTTTTGCATTGAATTATTTTAGTTTTTTTAACGATTGAATTCTACTTTTGTTTTTGTTTTTAATTGAACTAAATAAACTCAAAAAAATTAAATAGCCAATTAACATAACAAAGAAACATTCATACTAAAAACTAATCTCAAAATAAACGTTAACAAATCTTCTTTTTATTGTTGGATAAATTGGCTTAAAAACGCTTTTTATCTTTTCCATTTGTTACCCAGTACGATTTTTCTTTTTTCAGAGGTCAATATCAGAAGGAGACATGTCAATGATTAAGGAAATGGGGGATATTCAGGTTATCTTAAGAGTGTGTGTGTTTGGGAGAGTCAGTGTAGTCATAAATTTTTTATGCATTTGGCGTACTTTTAGGGACCATTTTTGCAATTTACCATTTTTTAGAAACATTAAAAAATAAAATCATATTTTCAATATCTCATGTCTTAAATCAAAATTAACTTAATATAAATTAACTTGATTTAAACAACGGGTCTCTTTTTTATACAAAAGTCAATAGTGATATCCATCATTTTGCTTAAAGCCCTAAATAATAGTCCATTTTGTTAGAAGCCTAATTTCTCTTTTTTTTAGACCCAAATGTTTTTTTAGACCCAAATGTTATAACGCCCAAAAAAATGGTCCAATATCACAGTCACTTTTCTTCTAGAATATCAAACATACTCTGATAGCTTCACAAAACAAAAATTAACGACTCAAAAATTTCCAAAAGAAATCAAATTGCATTCAATGGATCATCCACTAGATATTCAGAATACTTCAGAAAACAAAGGAATTAAAAAATGTAACGAATCACGTAGTGTTTGTTATAGTTTTTGTTAACTTCTTATAATGTTTATTCTAATATATTTTTTATTATTATTTTTTTCAGTTAAAATCTTTTATTCTCGTTCTAGTAAAATTAAAACTGCATATTAGTTTTTATTTTTCTGTGAATATATCTTTCAGTTTAATTATTTTTTTATTATAATTTTTTCTGTATTGTTACTTATATAGGTTTTCATTTTTTTTTTATTTTTTTTATTTTTTTTTTATTTTTTTGAATAACTGTTTAGAATTATGATTTAATTATATATTATTATTTTTGTTTATGTTTTCGTAATCTATGTAACTGTTTTAATTTTATTTTTTATAAAAACAATAGCGGTTATGTTTTTGGTTTTATGCATGTATGGAATGTTAGTCTTAAGAGTTTGATATTAATATTCTATTTTATTTTCTTTTTTAAATCGATCATTATGAACTGTGATATTAAACAGATTTGTATGTTAATAGTGTTTTTTTTTTGTTTTTAAATGTAACTTTGGATGTACAGAAGAATAAGAAACGTAAAACGAGTATAGAGCGTCTTACTGAAGGTTATCATTGATATATTTTATAAATAATTATATGCTTATTTTCAATTTTAATTAAATAATTGTTATTATATATTAGGTGAACCACAATATTTATGCAAATAAGATAGACGAAAAAAGAAGGAGGTAAACTATGCAGTTCAAGGTATGTTAGTGATTTTATTTGTATTATATTTGACTTAATTAGCCAGAAAATTTGATCTATATTCTGTGTGTGATTGACTTTCTATTTTAGTTGAAGGTGTAATTGGATATCTAGCAAATGATTCGTATATTTAGTTTTGTAACTGTCCTCCTAGATTCAGTTCATGACATTTAATTGGGAATTGAACGCATTGTATATGTTTACAAGTGCTAGTAAGATTGATTAGACTTGATTTCCAACTATTGTTATATGAATACAAGTAAAAATCAAAATATACTCAAATCTTGTCTTATAAGTTTAGATAAGCTCCTTATAGCTTATTTTTAAGCCTTGATTAAGTTTTCAATCAACTCTACTCAGTTTATTTGAATTTTAATTAGCTCATTAGAAGTAGCTTAATCTGATTTAGAAGACTAAACAGTTTGTCTCACTCATTTTCATCATAAAGGAGTGTTTGGTTATGGTTATGATTCTGTGTTCTAGGGTGTTTGAGTAAGTCATATTGGTTTAGATAGTTTACTCTAGTTTAGTATATGGTCAGAAATTGCATAATATCCATAGTTTATTTCCTTAAAAGTCAAAATTAGGATCCATCAATAATTTTTGCATCATAACAGTTAGATGTAGTTGCATAATCATCAATTTAGTTGCATAAGTAGTTCAAATAGCTTCATTTGGTCTTGTTTTAGCTTAAAACTTCATTTTCAGTCATTTAGATTGAATCAAAGTTCATTAAAGTCAAGTTTGCAAGTTTTCAAAAAAGTAAAAAAAAAAATCAAAACAGTTTTCAAATAGGGTTATTTATATATTTTTATTTTCTTCATTTTAAGTTCAAATTTGCTAAAACTTTGGGATTCTAGAGTCTGTAAAGTAGTCTTTAAGCTAGTATCTTTGTTTTATTTTTATGAATTTTCTTTCAAAGCTTTTAAATAGCTTAAAGTAAGGATGCTGGGAAAAATTTACCCTACACTAGTAGCCTTCTGTCCACAGTAGCTATTTCATAAGCTTCTAACAAGCTCCTTAAAGATTCTTGAGGTTTAAATTTAGGTTTTATAAGCTTTTTACATAGATGGCTTAAGTTTCCAATTAAACTTATTTAAGAATTAGAGTCTTTTTTAGAATCATTAATTACACTTTATAGTTTTACATAGTTAATAATTTTACAACTAGTGATGGAAAAGATTAACTATTTTTACACGTAGTTTTATCTGCTTTAACTTAAAGATCAGGTACTATACAGATTTAACTATACCTGGATTCCTGTATTGTGAGGGGTTTGCAAGATTATAAAACTATATTAGCTTTGAACCTATCAATCTACCCATCTGATTTAAACTTGATTCTGAACCCTGGGCATAGAAATAATATATGTTGACTATGGTTCTTACTGATAATGGCTTTGTTTAGTCTAAATATGATTATTCATTTTTTAACAATACATCTGCAAATGTGTTATGGCTTTTTGCTAGTATGGCTCAATTTATATAATGTTAGTTATTGTGATATTAAAACTGTTACTATCATTTAAGTATAGTTATTGTGATAGTTAACAAAACAGTTGTTCAAGGGTAGTTTTTCTGATACTTTATCTTCAAATCAATCATAAACTGAGCCATACTAACATCATCATCTACCAGCACTAGAAATAATTCCTTCAGTAGTACTTTTTGCTTGTATGTGCTCATGATATTGATATGTTCGCATAATTGATTTTTTTTTAAATTCTAATTCAGAAGAACATGATGAAGAAGACAAGTTTGTTTTTACTGGAGATACAGAAAAGGATCTCTCTGTTGTCAAATACAAGAAATCAACAAAGAAGAGTATGTTTTTAATAACTCATATACATGTTACATTTTGATTTACAATTAAATTTCATTCTTATGTATGTTGATTGACTCTAAATTGAAAATGATTTCCTTATTAAATACTCACATGTTTAATAAGAAAATCAGTTGCAAACTCATTTATTTATTTTTAAAATTAATCAAACTTCATTTAATTTTTCAGGAGCGTTAAAAACGACTACTTCATCTTATAAATTTGTGAGGAAAGAAATTGTTCGTAAAGAAAAGAAACCATTCACAAAGAAGGGGAAAGTTTACCTGACTACAGAAGAATACATCAAACCAACAGATCTCAGAATAAGAAGCGCTCCTGTCAATTTCTATGAGGCAGTAAAGCATATATCAAAAATTGCTTGTCTGAAAGATTTTGTAGCAGAATTGGGTTTTAAAAAGATTTTTAATCTTAATATTGCTCTTATACCATCAAACCTAGCTTGGAAAATCCTAAGTTGCTACAATGAAAGAGAAAAATCACTGGTTTTTAAAGGAGAAGAAATAAAGATCACAAGAGACTTGGTGCATGATGTTTTAGGATTTCCAAAAGGAGATTTAAGAATTAATTATGTAAAAAGAGTAAATTACAAGAATTTGAAGTTCAATCTTGAATCTTTTTGGAAACAATATGTTAAAGAAATGGAAAGCTTATTGTGGAATTTGATAAAAGATCTTTTTCTAAAAACCTCAAGGACTTCATTCTGGAAACTGATACAGTTAATGATGTTTTCAAGTTAAATTTCATTATTTTGTTGGTCACGACAATGATTTGTTCAAGCGCGGGAGGAGAATCGAAGATGAGATTTCTACCATCACTTTTTTATCATTATAATAACATTATTGGAGTTGATTGGTGTGGTCTAATGATCGAAACTCTAGATCTCAATCCACCTAATCTTGATACGAATTCTGCAAACAAACAATATTGTGGTCCAATAACATTTCTTACGGTATGTTTGTATTTCTTTTTTTAATATTTTAGTTTTATTTTTAACAAATATCTGAATTATTTTGTTGACAATTATTTTTTTTTTCACAGTTGCTGTATATTAGATGGCTCTTTAAAAGAACCAAATCGAATGAAGATGTCATACAATATTGCTCAACAGAATTGCTAAGGAAAGTGGACTGTGAACATATAAGACTTAAAAAGTTTTCTAAGTTTTTTCAAGATGACATGGTTTTCTTTAGTGGGGAAAATAATGATGAAATTGATCAACCAATATTTGAATCTAATGATGTTTCACTATTAGAGAATAAAAGAGTGTCAGAAGATGAATATCAACATCTGAATTCTGAAGTGCAACAGGTAATCTTAAAAGTTTGATTATACTGTTTTTCAAAAAACATAATATTTGATTGTTATAACTCTTTTTTTTTAATCAGAACGAAATTTGTGAAAGTTCAAAAGCTATAGCAGTTGAAAGTGATAATGATAATTCATCATCATCTGAAGAAAACCATTTTTCAATTAATGCTACTGCGATGAGGAATGAGAATTTTGGGAGTTCATCTTTGTTGGATGTTGTAAATGACCCTTCAATTAATGATGATGACAACTGCTTCAATTTTGATTTTGAAAATGAGGTATTCATTCATTTATAATAATATATTAATTTATTCATTTAATAATAATATATTTTTTTAACGCAGAATAACCAGCTCCAGAATCAGCATTTTATTAATAATACTTTTGAAAGTTCAAATTTTATAAACGAAGTCAACGATGTTCATGAGACCGAATTATCAATAGATAACAACTTGTTTGATGTTGATGTTCAAGAGGTATTAATTTATTCAAATTCATCTATTAATAGCAATATCAATTTATTGATTTTGTTAAAATAACATATGCTTATTTTTAAATCATAATGAGCAGATTGAAAATAACCAATTCAAAAGTTTTAAAGGAAAACAAGTTCTTGCGGTTGATGATTCAATTGAGGTATATATTTTTAACTTTCTTATAAAAACGAAGTTAACATTTTCTTATGTTAATTTATTCCAACTGAAATATCTTATACTATTACTTTAAAGTAGGAGGAGGAGCTTCATATTAGCAACTTTGAAACTTCAAAACAAAAGCAGGTCGGATCGCCTATACTTGAGATACATATAAGAAAGTTATTAAATAAATTTTTTCTTAAGAAATGAATAACTAATTTTGTTAATTTCTTAATTTTTCAGGAAGTTATTTCTGATCTAAAAATAGATGTATATCACATTTCTCATTGCATGATGATATTCTTTCAAAAGATGAAGAAGTTGTTAATCTTAAGAAAGTGCTTTTGTCGCTTTTAATATGAAAAGAAGAAACAGAAATACAAAGAAGTGAAGGTGTAGTTTCAAATGAAGTGAATCATGCAGTAGTTAATGATGAATGTGAAGGAGAAGAATATGTGTTTGAAGAATCTGATAAGATACTTAATGATGTGGTAAAAGAAGAAAAAGATAGTGATATAAAAATGGAGACAGATGGCATATTATATCATGATGTGGACAAATCTTATGATATCATGAACCAAATGAACATGAAGGTAGATGAAGTGCTTGTCAAAGAAAGTAATGTTAACGTGGGATTTGCTGCAGCTTCTCTAGAGACATATTCTTTTCCAATACCAGATGAAAGACATGCCAAAGAAGTTAATGATAACATCCATGATGAATATCTTGCTTCTTCTAAAGATGAATCAGAGAATACAAGTAATATTCAAATGATTTCACGTCAAGTGGTAGAATCTTTAAAGGTTGTTGAAGAAAATGTTCCTACTGCTGATGTTTCTATTGCTGATAAAGCAAGTTTGCCGGAGGAAGCTCCCAAATAGTTCAGGAAGGATAGCACATGTTCTGTTGATATGCAAACCCAAGGTATTTCTTACTCATTCAAAAATGACATTTCAAAGAAAGATTCGAAAGTAGTTGATGATTACACACCCAAGGAATTGCTTACTCCTTCGGAAGAAGATGAAGATGGTAAAAACATGTCACAGATACCAGTTGAAGGGTGTCCTATTGAAGATGAAATAGAGAATTCAAGTAATGTTAAAAGCAATTCAGTTGAGATCGACAAACACGAAGACACTGTAAGGTCTGAAAGTGCTGCTGCAGAAAATGTTCCTGCTGCTGATGTTTCTATTGCTGATGTTCCTACTGCTGATGTTTCTATTTCTGATGTTCCTAATGCAGCTTCAGAAGATGTTTAAGATTTTGATGGTACAAGAATGGATAATATTGATGAGAATATGCTTGATGTGGTAGAAACTGATAAGCATGACTTTGTAGAAGTTGATAAAATGGATAAAGAAGTTGTTTTGGACCAGCAAAGGAAGGATGGCACATGTTCTGCTGATATGCAAGAAAGTGACATTTCAAAGAAAGATTTGAAAGAATTTGATGATTACACACAAGGTATTGCTTACTCATTCGGAAGAAGATGTACAAGCAAATGACCATGGAATTGCAAGCACAAAAGCATATGAAGAAATGTCACACATACCAGTTGAAAGGATTTCAGTTGATATCGAGAAACCCGAAGACTTTGTTAGGTCTAACATGCAGATAGATGAAGGGCTTGACAAAGAAAATAATGTTAGGGTTATGGTACAGAAAAGTTACTAAAGTTTCCTAAAATTTTGTCCTAAGTTACTATAGTTTCATTTTGCTCATCCAGGTTACTGAACTTTGAAACGTTGTTCACTCAGGTAACTGAACTTATAAAATTATGCATTCACGTTACTAAACTTTGATAATTTATTCACTCAGGTTACTAAACTTATCAAAAAATATACGTTCAGGTTACTCGGACTAACACTGAATTTATCGAAGTGTATGCTCCCGGAAGTTCAGTAACCTAAGTGAATAAAATGAAACTATAGTAACTTAGGACAAATTTTTGGAAAACTTTAGTAACTTTTGTGTACCATAACCCAATAATGTTAACATGGAATTGGCTGCAGTTTCTCTAGATAGTGATTGCTTACGAATTAAGAAAGATGTCTTAGTAGTAGATGAGATCGAGAAACCCGAAGACTCTGTTAGGTCTGACATGCAGATAGATGAAGGGTTTGAAAAAGAAAATAATGATAACATGGAATTGGCTGCAGTTTCTCTAGACAGTGATTGCGTAAAAACTAAGAAAGATGTCTTTGTAGTAGGTGATAAAGTGGTTAAAGAAAGTGCTGATGCATGGGC
Source organism: Chrysanthemum seticuspe (assembly GCA_019973895.1). Taxonomy (NCBI): domain Eukaryota; kingdom Viridiplantae; phylum Streptophyta; class Magnoliopsida; order Asterales; family Asteraceae; genus Chrysanthemum; species Chrysanthemum seticuspe. The sequence continues at coordinate 190,014,377 of BPTQ01000009.1, forward strand.
TAAAAGTATTGCTGAAAAAAATGTTTCTACTGATGATCTTTCTACTGCTGATGAATCAAGTTTGCATGAGGATGCTCGCAAAAAGTTGAGTAAGGATGAAGGTGCTGACAGAAAGTCGGAGTTAGGAGACAAAGGGAGTAAAGAAGAAAGTGACATTTCAAACAAACATTTGAAAGAAGTTGATGATCACAAAGACAACGAGAAAGAGAAAAGCCCAACTATCACAGAGTTAGAAGAAGACATTGATGCATATGAATCTCTTGATGAAAGCAACGAGTCTGTCAAAGAGAAGAAAACTCTTGAGGAAGAAGATCAAAAAACAGCTGGCTTTGCAGGTAATCAACCCGATGGGCCAGGGGGTTCTAGTAGTGGTGATCCACTCCCAAACGAATCTCTTGATTTTACACAACCCCAAACCAATCCGGTTAATCAAGTTGGTAAGGGCACGGGTGACACTACCAAACGTACCCTTAAGGAAGAACAACTAATTGAAGAACAGAAAGGTGAAGATGATGAGATGTTAGATACTGGAGATGATGATTATGATAAGAATGGAAGAGTTACAGGTGATGCTGTTTTGAAGTGGGCCAAGGCTGAAGAGGAACGTCTAAACATGGAAACCGAGAATTACATTGTCGACAATCCCTCACACAAACCCAAGCAATCGTCTGATTCACCTAAAGACACTTCAACCAAACCAGAATCATCTTCTGAGGTTTCTGCTGCTGCAGTAAATATTTATGAGAGTTCTACTTTTGATTAAAAAAAAAGTTACTACTGCTGTTTCTACTGAAGTTAGTATGGAAGATTCTGTTATTGATCTTGAGAGAAATCAAAACCATAATCTTGACAATCAGGTACACTTTCATATCTAATTAATTAAATTTTAATTTATTAGTGAATAATAGTAAAAAAATAATATCTGACATAAGTGTACTTTAATACCCTTTCAGGTTTTTCAAAAACATGATTTGAATATCAAAGGAAATGAAGAGAAGCTAAAACGAAGAAAAAAATCATGCATCCTTTTCGAATCTCCGTATATGAACAAAAGAGTTGAGACTATACTAGAATTCAAATCACAGGTTGAAAAACTATTTCCGAAAATGATTCTATCCGATACAGAGAAAGATGTTATGTAAGTTTTTAAAACTATACTTGTAAAAACTAAAGATTTTATTTTTTAATTTTTTCATGTAATTTCTATATGCTACTATATAATTTCTATATGTTACTATATAGGGACAGATATGGGAAAGTAAATGGAGTTTTAAGAATTCATATCAAGTGTTTTGCTTCTGAGACAGAGATCGAGCGTGAAGTTATCGATAACTTTGTCAGTATCCTAAATTTTGAAGAAAAGTTAACAAAGAATACTTTAAAAAGTTTTAGACATTACTTCAAAACAGTGATGATTGTAAGTTAATATATATTTTTTTATCTTAATTTTTCTTTCATTATACACAAATATGTTTGTTGTAACTTTTGCATTTTGTTTTTGTTTTAATAGCCAGAAGATTTGCATGAATATAAAAGAGATAATGTAGGCCATTGTCAAAAGTTTAAAAGCTACGTTCAAGATCAGTTTAATAATGAAAAAAAACTATGTCAATGGAAAAAATTGAACGGGTAATCTAATCTATCATTAATATTAACATAATAATACTCATCTTTTATTTGATGTTAATTTCATTTTTAATAGGTCTTCTTTCCAATCCTTGCATATGAGCACTATTATGTAGTATTTTTCAACATAAGGAATGGTCGTGCTATTATTTTAGACAACAGTAAGTCAGATGCTTCATTTGATGCAAAATACAAGCACGTTTTTGATTATGTGGTACGAATTGATTTTTATTACTTTTTTTTTTCCTGTTCAGTATATTTTTTGTGTTGTTCTCATTAATTTTTTATTTTTACAGAAAAGTCTGTTATCATCCTATATGCTTCATCACAACCATCAAAATATTGACTTTTTGCTGGATTCAAGTGCTGAAATAATTCAACTAAAATGGAGAACTAGCCAAGATAAAGTTAATTGTGGTTTATATGCAATGATTCATATGAAACTTTATGAGGCTCAAGATGAAAATTGAGAAACAGGTCTTTTAGTAGAAAATGACCCAAATCATCGAATTCAGATGGATGTGTTGAGAAGTAGATATATTACAAAGCTTTTGCTGCATGAGATCAACATACATAGACAAAAATTGATAAAGTATGCAGAGGAGTGGATAGAAGAATATCCAGATGAATTTGAAGAAGAAGGTACGAAAGCAAAAGTTAGGAAAATCGTAAAAGGAGAAGGTATGAGTATTCAACAGAGAATGAAAGAAGAAAATCTACGTTTGTTGGAATATAATCTTTCGTTAAATTCAAGGAATATGGAAAACGTTTTGAAGTTATGCAAATTCATAAAACACTGTGGATATAAAAAAAATTGAAAAGTTGATGCCGAGGAAGTGAATGGATCTTTAATATTCAGTGACGTTAGATTACAATTCAAAAGACACACTTTGGCATCACAATCTTCCTTTTTTAGGATTCGAAGAGTGGAAAAATTTTATTTTCTCTATTCACAAAAGTAATATAGAGTGCAAATTGAAGGAAAAAATCATAGTAGATGTTCAAAAGATTTTCATAAAAGCATACATGCTGAATAAGATCACAGTTGACGAGTGTTATCAATCATATATTGGGTTGACTCATTTCACATCCTTTGATGATCAACCGTATTTTGTAGATTGTTGTAGGAGAGTTTTACCTGGAGATCAACCGTATTTTCAAAGAGTTCCAGATGGTATCATCTTTCAAGACCTTAAGTATTACGAAGAACCTGTTGTAGGTCTTTGTTACTTAAACAAGGAAAATAAGAAATGCTTTCAAAGTTATTCTGGAATAACTAATCTTTCGATTTTGTATATGGTTGCTTTTTACAAGTTGTGCATAACGGATCTGTTATACCCCTTTATCACTTATACCTTATCCCAAATACTCACGTTACCAACACAACAAGAACACGTATAATATAAACCACGTTATAGACAAAGATGTTGTGCGTAATATGAAGCAAAGAAAGATTAAGAGATGGTGACTTGAATATGAATTTGTATGTATGTTTAGAGAGGTAGAGAGAAGAAAGATGAAACAATAAGATGTTATATTGCTTCAAAGGAAAACACACACACACACACACTCAAGCACACCCCTCAAATGACATACTTGAGGGGTATTTATAGTAAGAGAGGATGATGCCCTAAGGCTTGGCCATGGGCCTTGAGATGGACTTGTATTGGGCTTGGGTTTCACGAACTAGACAAGGCTAGCTTAACATAACTTATGCCCAATTAGCTTAGCCCAATCCACGAGCCCGTTGACTATTCTATCACGATATCTAACACGCGTTACAAAGTTCCTAAATGTGAATGACCATCACTTCTAATAAAAATAATCAAGGCTAACAATCTCCCCCTAAGGGGTGGTCATTCAAAAGATGCTCCACTTGAATAGGTCTTTAATCTTTTTGAGCTTGAACTTTGTGAGTAGATATAGAATAGTCTTAATTCTTTGTTCCTTCATGCTTTGTGATCAGATAATGTGGTTGTCTGTCGTTGTCAACTTCGTTGGTTAGGTGTCTCCACGCCTTTCTCCACCATGCTCACACTTCTATTTGTCTTTTGGTTACCAATGATGTAGTTCTCGAGTCTTTAAACTTTGAGTAGCCTTTGATTTTGATGAGAACTTTCATGTGTTGTTGGTATGAGCATGTGGCGAGTCTGCACGATCCATCCGCTCCGGAGCTTCCATAAGAAGAAAACATAAAACAAGTTAGTAATAAGCGGATTCCGGCACTTACAAGTTTGAATTTCGAGGGTGTTAACAGCATAGTGTGAAAACACGTCTCTAATTCTCGCAGAGGCCGTTCCTGAACTGGAGTCCCACAAGTGAGATAACGCGATATACCAAAGTACATCTACAGTTCAGATGAGTCGCTGAGGTACACCGAAGCATCACCTCACGACTGTAGACCGTTTGAGACACACTAAGCGTAATCCACGGAATTACCGAAGTGACCTGCTGTCAGGGCTGTTTGATGTTGACCCTGGCAGGAATTTCCATTCAATCATTGAAGATTACAGTTGTAACTCCCCTCATAAATGTTCTGGCAGATTGCTAAGATCTGCGTAGGACTCTATAATATATCACTTGTGCCCTTATTGATGAACAACAAGCGATGTCATGTCATGTGTTCCTATGAGATCTTTTGATGAATCTCGTGGCTCTAGACTCAATAGTGCATTTTGGTTTTCCTGAGCAGAGACTAGGGAGAGGGTCTCCTTCTTCAATACCAACAATCTCTAAGAGAAAGTCGATAGATTATATAGGGTTCCCAGTGAGAATGAAACAAATCCCTTTTGAGAGGAATTGAGTGGCTAGAAGGTTTAGTGCAGTGTGTCACTGGGTCCATGACGTCTTTGTCTTCAATACCAGTGTCATCTAGTGACAACCAGTAGCATATGTATTGAACCCGGTTTCTGCCCTAAGGTTGAATATAGAGGGCTATTTCTTTTCACCCTTTCTTTTACTTTTCTTTTTAATTCTTCAACCCCTTCTTTCTCCTTTCTCACATTACTCCTTTTTTCAATCATTCCTAAGGACTTCTAATACTAACTATTTGTGATGTCCTTGGGTAGATCCCTCCGGCTCTGGCGGATCATAGGACGAATTTCCTATCCTTAGTCACCTTATAACTCCATGACTGTCCTATTGTTGCCATAAAACCATTTTTCTTGAAAATCTCTCAGAGTGTTTATGATAGAAAACATGTTTGAAACACTCCGTGAGTTTTATATTTTCAGAAACACTCCTGTGACAACTCGCAATTTCAGGTCATTTCTCAAGTTTCACAATTTCATCATTTATCGTAAACTAGGTTTGCGTGTTCCAAATTCGCGTAACCTTAAAGGTTTAGCGGCGAATTCATGATCATATTATCACGAACATTTCATATGGACTAAGTTTAGTCTACATTTCATTAGCATCATTTGCATTATGATAGTTCATTCATGATTTTGCATTTCACATTAAACGCATAAATTTCATATTAAATAAACGCTATCGATTAAGTTATTATTTTGAACATTTAATCCGATACTTCCAAAAATGATCCCGATATATTTTTATACTTACATTTAGTTTATAAAAACAATATTTTGAGTTTACCTAATGTTCTAAATTTATTTTGTATATAAATCGTTATATTTATATTATTACGACGTTTTTCTTAAAAACTACACGATAATTATTATATCACTCAAATTTTACAAGAAACATATTTTTACAATTTTTATAACTACAATATATTTTACTTTGGCCTATTAAAACTTATTTGTAGTCAATACTACTCAAATTTCACCAATATATACAAGTTACAACCTATTTACCTTAACTACATTTTTGTTCTTACAAACAAATACTTACACAATATATAAAAGAAAAAAAAATATGTATGATTGAGGTGCAAGCCCCCTTGGCCGACCAAGGGGGGTACCTCATTAATGGTTTGGTGGAAAATTTTTCTTACAATTTGAGACTTTTACACAAGCTACTTTCATGCTTTCATTCATAACAATAATTCATAAGATAGCAAAATTCTTCTCTCTTGTTTTTCCTTCTCTCTAAAACCGGTTCTACACAAGAATTAGAAGAAGACATCAAAAAATTTCAAGATCAAGTTCTTAACAATCTAGTATACACTCTTGTTAAGGTTTTGAAATAAAAACCTAGGGTGTTTAGGTTTAATCCCTTGTCCTTATCACCTCATCAAGTAACTAGTAAGCATATCATTTACATTTTACATCTTTCATTTTCATTTCATATCTATTTCATCATTTTTGAGCAAAACATGCAAGACATATGAATATTTATACCATTTTTACATTGTTTTTAGAGTTTTATATATAAAAGTCATCCTATAATTTGTCCCTTGTTATATATTGGTCTTGATGATGTTTAGGAACCCATGACACCCTAAGAAGGTGTATGGTAGGATTAGAATAGCTTTGGAGTTGATTTGAAGGGATTGGAATAGGTTTAGTACGAGAAAAACTCTTTTCGACAAGTATATAAAGTGGTCTGATCTTATTTTGTTTTTCTGGAAAATCCGACAGTAGACATGAGTTTTTGGCCTAGATAATTAGAAAATATACTTTAAAACGAATCCGTGGCCGCTTGAACGGATTAAAACGGAGTTATAACGAAGAAGTTATGAATTTTTCAAGTTTGACGACGAAATATATATTTTCTGGAAATTTCAGCACACTATTATTGTTTTATTCGAGTCAAAAATGAGTCTTAAGCTTTATAAATTATTTCGACTTATCAAAAATATATTAGTGTACTTTGATACGAAGCTAAGGACGTATAATACGTAGAAAACGGATTTATAACGACTAAAATATACACGTTTTCATAAAATTTCCGTAACTTTATTATTTAAGAAAACTATATTATTTTTAGTTGACAAGTGTTACGGTAATCAAAACGACCATGTTGAAGGCTATTTTTAACGTTGACGTGGAACTTTTTGTAACGAGATGTCTTCTAATAAAATCAAGATCACCAAGCATATTTTTCAAAATGACCAACCGTTTGTATAGCGGAGTTGTAATAAATTATTTACGGTTGCTTAAACTTTGCCGAAACTCATTTTTAAACCACATTTGGACAAAAATCACCATATTTAACCTCTATTATCTTTATGTTCGAGACCTCTATGACGAAAACTCATGTACTAAAACTTCTAGATTTTGATACAAGCTTTCCAAAATCGTTGAGTTCGTTTCCTAACGTTCGACGTACACCATTTTACGACTAGCTTTTCGAAGCCATTTTTGTCACTTTCATGAAATTTCCAACGACATTATTTTACGACGAAAAGTGATAATTTCACAATAAATCATTAAGAAACTATTGTAGGATGACATTTTGACGTAAATACTTGTAAAGTAATTTAAGAATGGTCAAGACGTCAAACGACATTTTTTTTTCGACGATAAGTATATTTTCAAAACTCACAAATGGTATAAATAACATACGAAATGCATGCATAACATTACATCATAACTCAGTACGTATCATATCATTCATAATAGGTCAAGGTTAAAGCATCACACTACATCTCAGTGTACTCACTCTTGTCATCATACCAATTTATCAAGTGAGTTTTCATAGCCCCACTTTCAATTGTTTTGTACTATTTTGGGGGAGATACATGCTCAATTATTTTTCACAAGTACCTTAGATTTTTAAGGCTAAATTCTATCATGATCACCATTGTTTCTAAATCAAATGTTATACTATATCAATTGTTCTTGTTTGCGTGCTATAGTTCTACGTCGTATAACGTTCTAAATCAGTTGACTACTGATACATCGTCGTATAAAGTTCTATGTCAGTTGACCACTGATACATCGTCGAATAAAGTACTATGTCAGTTGACTACTGATACATTGAGTTAGGTGCTATTGATTATGTGCTACAGTTCTACGTCGTATAATGTTCTAAATCAGTTGACTACTGATACATTGAGTCATGTACTATTGATTAAGTGCTATTGTTCTACGTCGAGTTAGATACTATTGTGAATTCATTTGACATCATGTGTTTGAACATAAACTACACATATTTTGGCAGTGGGTTGTGAACACACAGGTTGCAAGTTTTGTATGGGCGGAACTTGGAACTGGGTGGATTTACAATGCCTTTGCTGCATAAACGATTTTTAAAGGCTTTACATTTCAACACAAACTCTATGAACTCACTCAACCTTTGTGTTGACACTTTTTAGCATGTTTTATCTCAGGTATCTAAGGCATTCACTTCATGGCATGCATTTGGACATATCATAGAGTCGCGGTGACGACGCGTCTCACATGGGATTGATACACTTTAAAAACATCGTTTGACTTGTACTAAACTTATTTCCGCACAAGATGATTTCATTTGGGACCTATACTTTGTAAACTCTGATTGTTTTATTAAATCAAACGATGTGTTTTCCAAACGACACTTTAGGTCGTTCAATATAACTGTGATTGTGATGCTATGACAGTCAATCCCCAGGAATTCCATTCCGCTGCAAAACAGGTAATTTGGGGGTGTGACAGATTGGCATCAGAGCTTCGGTTATAGAGAACTAGGTTGCATCATTGACCCTAGACTATAACTACATCATCATAGCATCTCATCATTTCATCATAAGTGCATGTTCACTTTACATGCGGTTTATACGTACATTTTTCGAGTTATTTACTTTCATTTCATATCGATTGTCACATGGATGCCTTTAAATGCCCATTCCATTATTCTTTCTTCATACTCTAATGTGGAGAATTCCTTGTCATTCCCTATCACAATTTTTACATCAATTGACTCATCACCGATAACGTCGAATGCCGAGATAAAACCTTTAAGTACGGCAAAGTTACTCTCACTCCTTTGTTTCACCACTAACATGTCGAGTTACACGTTACTCACACATTAAGTCACTAAACCATCATACAATTGAAGCACTTACGACATCTCATAACCCATTCCTTAGGAAACCGTCGATCATTTTGAAAAAATAACCTCAAACTTATCATTTCTTATCACATCTCTTTAGAGCGCTTATTATTAACATAGGACTTTGTTACGTCTCACCCTTTCCTCTTATTTTGAAGAAGATATGGCGCCGAAGAAAGCTACACCCGAATTGACACAAGCGGCTATTCAAAAGTTGGTAAGGGATAGTATAGCAGAGGCATTAAGGATTGAAAGGGAAACGGTGGCTGCTGCTGCTGCTGAGGCCGCGGCTACTGTCGAAGCCGCTAGAATTGCGAGGGAAGCCGAAGCCGCTAGGCTTGCTGCTACTGCAGGAAATGCAGGAGGGTCCGGAGTTAAAAGCTGTTCGTATAAGGATTTCAAAAGTGGAGATCCCACGAAGTTTAGAGGTACCGAAGGAGCCACTACCATGGTTCGATGGTTCGAGAAATTGGAGTCCGTGTTTTTGTTATGTAATTGCCCGGATGATAGCAAGGTTAAGTTTGCTACGAGTACACTACTTGATGGGGCGTTGTCGTGGTGGAACTCTTATGCTCAGCCGATGGGAATGGAAAATGCTTTCAAGCTCACTTGGGAGCAATTCAAAGGTTTGGTAACAAAGAAGTTTTGTCCGCGTACGGAGGTGAAGAAGTTGGAGACCGAATTCTATGAGTTGATAACTATTGGGTATGACATTGATACTTACATTCGAAGGTTTCAAGAATTGGCCGTGTTATGCCCATCTATGGTTTCGGATAATGAGAAGCTACTGGAGGCTTTCATTGAAGGACTTCCCGAGATTATTCAAGGTGACGTGACTTCTTTTGATCCGCAAACAATTGAGGAATCTATTCGATTGTCTCAAAAGCTTATGGCACAAGTAGTAAAGAGGGGCAACATCACCAACACCAACCGTAACAACAATACCAACAACCACACCAACTACAACAATAACCAAAACAACAACAACAACGACGATAACCAAATCAACAACAACAAAAGGAGATGGGAAAATGACCAGGAAGGTTATGATAACGACAACCAAAACCGTAACACTAACCATCACCAACAACAGAATAGAAGACAAGAAGTCGCCAGGGTCTATGTTGCTGCACCAACAAAGGGAAGAGCTTATGCAGGAAACTTACCGCGATGCCACCAATGCACGCTACATCATAATGGTCCATGTGGTATATGCTTTAGCTGTCACAAAGTAGGACACCTTGCTAAGGACTGCAGGGGCAAGGCCATAGTCACATGCTTCGGATGTGGAGAGCAAGGACACTATCGGAATCAATGTCCTCAAAACCAAGGTCAACCAGTTGAAGGTGCTCATGGGAATGCATACATGTTACAAGGAGGAGAAGCTCGTCATGGTCACAACAACGCAGAAGACTGAAGAAGTTCGGAAACTAACAGTCTTATTTCTCCTTATGTACTATGTCGTACTAAGTTTATGTTTTCCATCGTATCCGAATCATTATAACCTAAGATGTGCTACTTTTGATAAACCACTCGTTGTAAAATATTCTAATCTATCGTACTTTATTTCCTTTCGATTCGATATCATGTACGAGAATTTTAATTCTTTTTACTTTAACTACCATTTTAACGACACGGTTTAAATCTTTGTAAACATTGAGAGTTATAACGACTAAACCGAACGTCACGTCATCGTTCCTTAATTATACATAGCCTAGCTAACTATGTCTAATTCTGGAGGGATCAGGTTATGTTGGGAGCGGTTATTTATAAATCTTAGTGCAAGCAAAATGTTCACATGTTCCAATTCAAAGTGTTACTCATGGGAGATTCATCCAATACTATGTTTCATACTCTCTCAATCATCGATAACCGTAACGACACTTCTCCATGTTTTCTCTCCTCGATATTCGTCATAAACTCAAAAATTCGATAGACTAACACGAACTGAATTCAGGGACTGAATTCCTTTTTCGATGGGCGAATGTGACAACTCGCAATTTCAGGTCATTTCTCAAGTTTCACAATTTCATCATTTATCGTAAACTAGGTTTGCGTGTTCCAAATTCGCGTAACCTTAAAGGTTTAGCGGCGAATTCATGATCATATTATCACGAACATTTCATATGGACTAAGTTTAGTCTACATTTCATTAGCATCATTTGCATTATGATTGTTCATTCATGATTTTGCATTTCACATTAAACGCATAAATTTCATATTAAATAAACGGTATCGCGTAAGTTATTATTTTGAACATTTAATCCGATACTTCCAAAAAATCCCGATATATTTTTATACTTACATTTAGTTTATAAAAACAATATTTTTAGTTTACCTAATGTTCTAAATTTATTTTGTATATAAATCGTTATATTTATATTATTACGACGTTTTTCTTAAAAACTACACGATAACTATTATATCACTCAAATTTTACAAGAAACATATTTTTACAATTTTTATAACTACAATATATTTTACTTTGGCCTATTAAAACTTATTTGTAGTCAATACTACTCAAATTTCACCAATATATACAAGTTACAACCTATTTACCTTAACTACATTTTTGTTCTTACAAACAAATACTTACACAATATATAAAAGAAAAAAAAATATGTATGATTGAGGTGCAAGCCCCCTTGGCCGACCAAGGGGGGTACCTCATTAATGGTTTGGTGGAAAAATTTTCTTACAATTTGAGACTTTTAAACAAGCTACTTTCATGCTTTCATTCATAACAATAATTCATAAGATAGCAAAATTCTTCTCTCTTGTTTTTCCTTCTCTCTAAAACCGGTTCTACACAAGAATTAGAAGAAGACATCAAAAATTTTCAAGATCAAGTTCTTAACAATCTAGTATACACTCTTGTTAAGGTTTTGAAATAAAAACCTAGGGTGTTTAGGTTTAATCCCTTGTCCTTATCACCTCATCAAGTAACTAGTAAGCATATCATTTACATTTTACATCTTTCATTTTCATTTCATATCTATTTCATCATTTTTGAGCAAAACATGCAAGACATATGAATATTTATACCATTTTTACATTGTTTTTAGAGTTTTATATATAAAAGTCATCCTATAATTTGTCCCTTGTTATATATTGGTCTTGATGATGTTTAGGAACCCATGACACCCTAAGAAGGTGTATGGTAGGATTAGAATAGCTTTAGAGTTGATTTGAAGGGATTGGAATAGGTTTAGTACGAGAAAAACTCTTTTCGACAAGTATATAAAGTGGTCTGATCTTATTTTGTTTTTCTGGAAAATCCGACAGTAGACATGAGTTTTTGGCCTAGATAATTAGAAAATATACTTTAAAACGAATCCGTGGCCGCTTGAACGGATTAAAACGGAGTTATAACGAAGAAGTTATGAATTTTTCAAGTTTGACGACGAAATATATATTTTCTGGAAATTTCAGCACACTATTATTGTTTTATTCGAGTCAAAAATGAGTCTTAAGCTTTATAAATTATTTCGACTTATCAAAAATATATTAGTATACTTTGATACGAAGCTAAGGACGTATAATACGTAGAAAACGGATTTATAACGACTAAAATATACACGTTTTCATAAAATTTCCGTAACTTTATTATTTAAGAAAACTATATTATTTTTAGTTGACAAGTGTTACGGTAATCAAAACGACCATGTTGAAGGCTATTTTTAACGTTGACGTGGAACTTTTTGTAACGAGATGTCTTCTAATAAAATCAAGATCACCAAGCATATTTTTCAAAATGACCAACCGTTTGTATAGCGGAGTTGTAATAAATTATTTACGGTTGCTTAAACTTTGCCGAAACTCATTTTTAAACCACATTTGGACAAAAATCACCATATTTAACCTCTATTATCTTTATGTTCGAGACCTCTATGACGAAAACTCATGTACTAAAACTTCTAGATTTTGATACAAGCTTTCCAAAATCGTTGATTTCGTTTCCTAACGTTCGACGTACACCATTTTACGACTAGCTTTTCGAAGCCATTTTTGTCACTTTCATGAAATTTTCAACGACATTATTTTACGACGAAAAGTGATAATTTCACAATAAATCATTAAGAAACTATTGTAGGATGACATTTTGACGTAAATACTTGTAAAGTAATTTAAGAATGGTCAAGACGTCAAACGACATTTTTTTTTCGACGATAAGTATATTTTCAAAACTCACAAATGGTATAAATAACATACGAAATGCATGCATAACATTACATCATAACTCAGTACATATCATATCATTCATAATAGGTCAAGGTTAAAGCATCACACTACATCTCAGTGTACTCACTCTTGTCATCATACCAATTTATCAAGTGAGTTTTCATAGCCCCACTTTCAATTGCTTTGTACTATTTTGGGGGAGATACATGCTCAATTATTTTTCACAAGTACCTTAGATATTTAAGGCTAAATTCTATCATGATCACCATTGTTTCTAAATCAAATGTTATACTATATCAATTGTTCTTGTTTGCGTGCTATAGTTCTACGTCGTATAACGTTCTAAATCAGTTGACTACTGATACATCGTCGTATAAAGTTCTATGTCAGTTGACCACTGATACATCGTCGAATAAAGTACTATGTCAGTTGACTACTGATACATTGAGTTAGGTGCTATTGATTATGTGCTACAGTTCTACGTCGTATAATGTTCTAAATCAGTTGACTACTGATACATTGAGTCATGTACTATTGATTAAGTGCTATTGTTCTACGTCGAGTTAGATACTATTGTGAATTCATTTGACATCATGTGTTTGAACATAAACTACACATATTTTGGCAGTGGGTTGTGAACACACAGGTTGCAAGTTTTGTATGGGCGGAACTTGGAACTGGGTGGATTTACAATGCCTTTGCTGCATAAACGATTTTTAAAGGCTTTACATTTCAACACAAACTCTATGAACTCACTCAACCTTTGTGTTGACACTTTTTAGCATGTTTTATCTCAGGTATCTAAGGCATTCACTTCATGGCATGCATTTGGACATATCATAGAGTCGCGGTGACGACGCGTCTCACATGGGATTGATACACTTTAAAAACATCGTTTGACTTGTACTAAACTTATTTCCGCACAAGATGATTTCATTTGGGACCTATACTTTGTAAACTCTGATTGTTTTATTAAATCAAACGATGTGTTTTCCAAACGACACTTTAGGTCGTTCAATATAACTGTGATTGTGATGCTATGACAGTCAATCCCCAGGAATTCCATTCCGCTGCAAAACAGGTAATTTGGGGGTGTGACAGATTGGCATCAGAGCTTCGGTTATAGAGAACTAGGTTGCATCATTGACCCTAGACTATAACTACATCATCATAGCATCTCATCATTTCATCATAAGTGCATGTTCACTTTACATGCGGTTTATACGTACATTTTTCGAGTTATTTACTTTCATTTCATATCGATTGTCACATGGATGCCTTTAAATGCCCATTCCATTATTCTTTCTTCATACTCTAATGTGGAGAATTCCTTGTCATTCCCTATCATAATTTTTACATCAATTGACTCATCACCGATAACGTCGAATGCCGAGATAAAACCTTTAAGTACGGAAAAGTTACTCTCACTCCTTTGTTTCACCACTAACATGTCGAGTTACACGTTACTCACACATTAAGTCACTAAACCATCATACAATTGAAGCACTTACGACATCTCATAACCCATTCCTTAGGAAACCGTCGATCATTTTGAAAAAATAACCTCAAACTTATCATTTCTTATCACATCTCTTTAGAGCGCTTATTATTAACATAGGACTTTGTTACGTCTCACCCTTTCCTCTTATTTTGAAGAAGATATGGCGCCGAAGAAAGCTACACCCGAATTGACACAAGCGGCTATTCAAAAGTTGGTAAGGGATAGTATAGCAGAGGCATTAAGGATTGAAATGGAAACGGTGGTTGCTGCTGCTGCTGAGGCCGCGGCTACTGTCAAAGCCGCTAGAATTGCAAGGGAAGCCGAAGCCGCTAGGCTTGCTGCTACTGCAGGAAATGCAGGAGGGTCCGGAGTTAAAAGCTGTTCGTTTAAGGATTTCAAAAGTGGAGATCCCACGAAGTTTAGAGGTACCGAAGGAGCCACTACCATGGTTCGATGGTTCGAGAAATTGGAGTCCGTGTTTTTGTTATGTAATTGCCCGGATGATAGCAAGGTTAAGTTTGCTACGAGTACACTACTTGATGGGGCGTTGTCGTGGTGGAACTCTTATGCTCAGCCGATGGGAATGGAAAATGCTTTCAAGCTCACTTGGGAGCAATTCAAAGGTTTGGTAACAAAGAAGTTTTGTCCGCGTACGGAGGTGAAGAAGTTGGAGACCGAATTCTATGAGTTGATAACTATTGGGTATGACATTGATACTTACATTCGAAGGTTTCAAGAATTGGCCGTGTTATGCCCATCTATGGTTTCGGATAATGAGAAGCTACTGGAGGCTTTCATTGAAGGACTTCCCGAGATTATTCAAGGTGACGTGACTTCTTTTGATCCGCAAACAATTGAGGAATCTATTCGATTGTCTCAAAAGCTTATGGCACAAGTAGTAAAGAGGGGCAACATCACCAACACCAACCGTAACAACAATACCAACAACCACACCAACTACAACAATAACCAAAACAACAACAACAACGACGATAACCAAATCAACAACAACAAAAGGAGATGGGAAAATGACCAGGAAGGTTATGATAACGACAACCAAAACCGTAACACTAACCATCACCAACAACAGAATAGAAGACAAGAAGTCGCCAGGGTCTATGTTGCTGCACCAACAAAGGGAAGAGCTTATGCAGGAAACTTACCGCGATGCCACCAATGCACGCTACATCATAATGGTCCATGTGGTATATGCTTTAGCTGTCACAAAGTAGGACACCTTGCTAAGGACTGCAGGGGCAAGGCCATAGTCACATGCTTCGGATGTGGAGAGCAAGGACACTATCGGAATCAATGTCCTCAAAACCAAGGTCAACAGTTGAAGGTGCTCATGGGAATGCATACATGTTACAAGGAGGAGAAGCTCGTCATGGTCACAACAACGCAGAAGACTGAAGAAGTTTGGAAAGTAACAGTCTTATTTCTCCTTATGTACTATGTCGTACTAAGTTTATGTTTTCCATCGTATCCGAATCTTTATAACCTAAGATGTGCTACTTTTGATAAACCACTCGTTGTAAAATATTCTCATCTATCGTACTTTATTTCCTTTCGATTCGATATCATGTACGAGAATTTTAATTCTTTTTACTTTAACTACCATTTTAACGACACGGTTTAAATCTTTGTAAACATTGAGAGTTATAACGACTAAACCGAACGTCACGTCATCGTTCCTTAATTATACATAGCCTAGCTAACTATGTCTAATTCTGGAGGGATCAGGTTATGTTGGGAGCGGTTATTTATAAATCTTAGTGCAAGCAAAATGTTCACATGTTCCAATTCAAAGTGTTACTCATGGGAGATTCATCCAATACTATGTTTCATACTCTCTCAATCATCGATAACCGTAACGACACTTCTCCATGTTTTCTCTCCTCGATATTCGTCATAAACTCAAAAATTCGATAGACTAACACGAACTGAATTCAGGACTGAATTCCTTTTTGGATGGGCGAATGTGACAACTCGCAATTTCAGGTCATTTCTCAAGTTTCACAATTTCATCATTTATAGTAAACTAGGTTTGCGTGTTCCAAATTCGCGTAACCTTAAAGGTTTAGCGGCGAATTCATGATCATATTATCACGAACATTTCATATGTACTAAGTTTAGTCTACATTTCATTAGCATCATTTGCATTATGATAGTTCATTCATGATTTTGCATTTCACATTAAACGCATAAATTTCATATTAAATAAACGCTATCGCGTAAGTTATTATTTTGAACATTTAATCCGATACTTCCAAAAATGATCCCGATATATTTTTATACTTACATTTAGTTTATAAAAACAATATTTTGAGTTTACCTAATGTTCTAAATTTATTTTGTATATAAATCGTTATATTTATATTATTACGACGTTTTTCTTAAAAACTACACGATAACTATTATATCACTCAAATTTTACAAGAAACATATTTTTACAATTTTTATAACTACAATATATTTTACTTTGGCCTATTAAAACTTATTTGTAGTCAATACTACTCAAATTTCACCAATATATACAAGTTACAACCTATTTACCTTAACTACATTTTTGTTCTTACAAACAAATACTTACACAATATATAAAAGAAAAAAAAAATATGTATGATTGAGGTGCAAGCCCCCTTGGCCGACCAAGGGGGGTACCTCATTAATGGTTTGGTGGAAAATTTTTCTTACAATTTGAGACTTTTACACAAGCTACTTTCATGCTTTCATTCATAACAATAATTCATAAGATAGCAAAATTCTTCTCTCTTGTTTTTCCTTCTCTCTAAAACCGGTTCTACACAAGAATTAGAAGAAGACATCAAAAATTTTCAAGATCAAGTTCTTAACAATCTAGTATACACTCTTGTTAAGGTTTTGAAATAAAAACCTAGGGTGTTTAGGTTTAATCCCTTGTCCTTATCACCTCATCAAGTAACTAGTAAGCATATCATTTACATTTTACATCTTTCATTTTCATTTCATATCTATTTCATCATTTTTGAGCAAAACATGCAAGACATATGAATATTTATACCATTTTTACATTGTTTTTAGAGTTTTATATATAAAAGTCATCCTATAATTTGTCCCTTGTTATATATTGGTCTTGATGATGTTTAGGAACCCATGACACCCTAAGAAGGTGTATGGTAGGATTAGAATAGCTTTGGAGTTGATTTGAAGGGATTGGAATAGGTTTAGTACGAGAAAAACTCTTTTCGACAAGTATATAAAGTGGTCTGATCTTATTTTGTTTTTCTGGAAAATCCGACAGTAGACATGAGTTTTTGGCCTAGATAATTAGAAAATATACTTTAAAACGAATCCGTGGCCGCTTGAACGGATTAAAACGGAGTTATAACGAAGAAGTTATGAATTTTTCAAGTTTGACGACGAAATATATATTTTCTGGAAATTTCAGCACACTATTATTGTTTTATTCGAGTCAAAAATGAGTCTTAAGCTTTATAAATTATTTTGACTTATCAAAAATATATTAGTATACTTTGATACGAAGCTAAGGACGTATAATACGTAGAAAACGGATTTATAACAACTAAAATATACACGTTTTCATAAAATTTCCGTAACTTTATTATTTAAGAAAACTATATTATTTTTAGTTGACAAGTGTTACGGTAATCAAAACGACCATGTTGAAGGCTATTTTTAACGTTGACGTGGAACTTTTTGTAACGAGATGTCTTCTAATAAAATCAAGATCACCAAGCATATTCTTCAAAATGACCAACCGTTTGTATAGCGGAGTTGTAATAAATTATTTACGGTTGCTTAAACTTTGCCGAAACTCATTTTTAAACCACATTTGGACAAAAATCACCATATTTAACCTCTATTATCTTTATGTTCGAGACCTCTATGACGAAAACTCATGTACTAAAACTTCTAGATTTTGATACAAGCTTTCCAAAATCGTTGAGTTCGTTTCCTAACGTTCGACGTACACCATTTTACGACTAGCTTTTCGAAGCCATTTTTGTCACTTTCATGAAATTTCCAACGACATTATTTTACGACGAAAAGTGATAATTTCACAATAAATCATTAAGAAACTATTGTAGGATGACATTTTGACGTAAATACTTGTAAAGTAATTTAAGAATGGTCAAGACGTCAAACGACATTTTTTTTTCGACGATAAGTATATTTTCAAAACTCACAAATGGTATAAATAACATACGAAATGCATGCATAACATTACATCATAACTCAGTACGTATCATATCATTCATAATAGGTCAAGGTTAAAGCATCACACTACATCTCAGTGTACTCACTCTTGTCATCATACCAATTTATCAAGTGAGTTTTCATAGCCCCACTTTCAATTGTTTTGTACTATTTTGGGGGAGATACATGCTCAATTATTTTTCACAAGTACCTTAGATTTTTAAGGCTAAATTCTATCATGATCACCATTGTTTCTAAATCAAATGTTATACTATATCAATTGTTCTTGTTTGCGTGCTATAGTTCTACGTCGTATAACGTTCTAAATCAGTTGACTACTGATACATCGTCGTATAAAGTTCTATGTCAGTTGACCACTGATACATCGTCGAATAAAGTACTATGTCAGTTGACTACTGCTACATTGAGTTAGGTGCTATTGATTATGTGCTACAGTTCTACGTCGTATAATGTTCTAAATCAGTTGACTACTGATACATTGAGTCATGTACTATTGATTAAGTGCTATTGTTCTACGTCGAGTTAGATACTATTATGAATTCATTTGACATCATGTGTTTGAACATAAACTACACATATTTTGGCAGTGGGTTGTGAACACACAGGTTGCAAGTTTTGTATGGGCGGAACTTGGAACTGGGTGGATTTACAATGCCTTTGCTGCATAAACGATTTTTAAAGGCTTTACATTTCAACACAAACTCTATGAACTCACTCAACCTTTGTGTTGACACTTTTTAGCATGTTTTATCTTAGGTATCTAAGGCATTCACTTCATGGCATGCATTTGGACATATCATAGAGTCGCGGTGACGACGCGTCTCACATGGGATTGATACACTTTAAAAACATCGTTTGACTTGTACTAAACTTATTTCCGCACAAGATGATTTCATTTGGGACCTATACTTTGTAAACTCTGATTGTTTTATTAAATCAAACGATGTGTTTTCCAAACGACACTTTAGGTCGTTCAATATAACTGTGATTGTGATGCTATGACAGTCAATCCCCAGGAATTCCATTCCGCTGCAAAACAGGTAATTTGGGGGTGTGACAGATTGGCATCAGAGCTTCGGTTATAGAGAACTAGGTTGCATCATTGACCCTAGACTATAACTACATCATCATAGCATCTCATCATTTCATCATAAGTGCATGTTCACTTTACATGCGGTTTATACGTACATTTTTCGAGTTATTTACTTTCATTTCATATCGATTGTCACATGGATGCCTTTAAATGCCCATTCCATTATTCTTTCTTCATACTCTAATGTGGAGAATTCCTTGTCATTCCCTATCACAATTTTTACATCAATTGACTCATCACCGATAACGTCGAATGCCGAGATAAAACCTTTAAGTACGGCAAAGTTACTCTCACTCCTTTGTTTCACCACTAACATGTCGAGTTACACGTTACTCACACATTAAGTCACTAAACCATCATACAATTGAAGCACTTACGACATCTCATAACCCATTCCTTAGGAAACCGTCGATCATTTTGAAAAAATAACCTCAAACTTATCATTTCTTATCACATCTCTTTAGAGCGCTTATTATTAACATAGGACTTTGTTACGTCTCACCCTTTCCTCTTATTTTGAAGAAGATATGGCGCCGAAGAAAGCTACACCCGAATTGACACAAGCGGCTATTCAAAAGTTGGTAAGGGATAGTATAGCAGAGGCATTAAGGATTGAAAGGGAAACGGTGGCTGCTGCTGCTGCTGAGGTCGCGGCTACTGTCGAAGCCGCTAGAATTGCGAGGGAAGCCGAAGCCGCTAGGCTTGCTGCTACTGCAGGAAATGCAGGAGGGTCCGGAGTTAAAAGCTGTTCGTATAAGGATTTCAAAAGTGGAGATCCCACGAAGTTTAGAGGTACCGAAGGAGCCACTGCCATGGTTCAATGGTTCGAGAAATTGGAGTCCGTGTTTTTGTTATGTAATTGCCCGGATGATAGCAAGGTTAAGTTTGCTACGAGTACACTACTTGATGGGGCGTTGTCGTGGTGGAACTCTTATGCTCAGCCGATGGGAATGGAAAATGCTTTCAAGCTCACTTGGGAGCAATTCAAAGGTTTGGTAACAAAGAAGTTTTGTCCGCGTACGGAGGTGAAGAAGTTGGAGACCGAATTCTATGAGTTGATAACTATTGGGTATGACATTGATACTTACATTCGAAGGTTTCAAGAATTGGCCGTGTTATGCCCATCTATGGTTTCGGATAATGAGAAGCTACTGGAGGCTTTCATTGAAGGACTTCCCGAGATTATTCAAGGTGACGTGACTTCTTTTGATCCGCAAACAATTGAGGAATCTATTCGATTGTCTCAAAAGCTTATGGCACAAGTAGTAAAGAGGGGCAACATCACCAACACCAACCGTAACAACAATACCAACAACCACACCAACTACAACAATAACCAAAACAACAACAACAACGACGATAACCAAATCAACAACAACAAAAGGAGATGGGAAAATGACCAGGAAGGTTATGATAACGACAACCAAAACCGTAACACTAACCATCACCAACAACAGAATAGAAGACAAGAAGTCGCCAGGGTCTATGTTGCTGCACCAACAAAGGGAAGAGCTTATGCAGGAAACTTACCGCGATGCCACCAATGCACGCTACATCATAATGGTCCATGTGGTATATGCTTTAGCTGTCACAAAGTAGGACACCTTGCTAAGGACTGCAGGGGCAAGGCCATAGTCACATGCTTCGGATGTGGAGAGCAAGGACACTATCGGAATCAATGTCCTCAAAACCAAGGTCAACCAGTTGAAGGTGCTCATGGGAATGCATACATGTTACAAGGAGGAGAAGCTCGTCATGGTCACAACAACGCAGAAGACTGAAGAAGTTCGGAAACTAACAGTCTTATTTCTCCTTATGTACTATGTCGTACTAAGTTTATGTTTTCCATCGTATCCGAATCTTTATAACCTAAGATGTGCTACTTTTGATAAACCACTCGTTGTAAAATATTCTCATCTATCGTACTTTATTTCCTTTCGATTCGATATCATGTACGAGAATTTTAATTCTTTTTACTTTAACTACCATTTTAACGACACGGTTTAAATCTTTGTAAACATTGAGAGTTATAACGACTAAACCGAACGTCACGTCATCGTTCCTTAATTATACATAGCCTAGCTAACTATGTCTAATTCTGGAGGGATCAGGTTATGTTGGGAGCGGTTATTTATAAATCTTAGTGCAAGCAAAATGTTCACATGTTCCAATTCAAAGTGTTACTCATGGGAGATTCATCCAATACTATGTTTCATACTCTCTCAATCATCGATAACCGTAACGACACTTCTCCATGTTTTCTCTCCTCGATATTCGTCATAAACTCAAAAATTCGATAGACTAACACGAACTGAATTCAGGGACTGAATTCCTTTTTGGATGGGCGAATGTGACAACTCGCAATTTCAGGTCATTTCTCAAGTTTCACAATTTCATCATTTATCGTAAACTAGGTTTGCGTGTTCCAAATTCGCGTAACCTTAAAGGTTTAGCGGCGAATTCATGATCATATTATCACGAACATTTCATATGGACTAAGTTTAGTCTACATTTCATTAGCATCATTTGCATTATGATAGTTCATTCATGATTTTGCATTTCACATTAAACGCATAAATTTCATATTAAATAAACGCTATCGCGTAAGTTATTATTTTGAACATTTAATCCGATACTTCCAAAAATGATCCCGATATATTTTTATACTTACATTTAGTTTATAAAAACAATATTTTGAGTTTACCTAATGTTCTAAATTTATTTTGTATATAAATCGTTATATTTATATTATTACGACGTTTTTCTTAAAAACTACACGATAATTATTATATCACTCAAATTTTACAAGAAACATATTTTTACAATTTTTATAACTACAATATATTTTACTTTGGCCTATTAAAACTTATTTGTAGTCAATACTACTCAAATTTCACCAATATATACAAGTTACAACCTATTTACCTTAACTACATTTTTGTTCTTACAAACAAATACTTACACAATATATAAATGAAAAAAAAAAATATGTATGATTGAGGTGCAAGCCCCCTTGGCCGACCAAGGGGGGTACCTCATTAATGGTTTGGTGGAAAATTTTTCTTACAATTTGAGACTTTTACACAAGCTACTTTCATGCTTTCATTCATAACAATAATTCATAAGATAGCAAAATTCTTCTCTCTTGATTTTCCTTCTCTCTAAAACCGGTTCTACACAAGAATTAGAAGAAGACATCAAAAATTTTCAAGATCAAGTTCTTAACAATCTAGTATACACTCTTGTTAAGGTTTTGAAATAAAAACCTAGGGTGTTTAGGTTTAATCCCTTGTCCTTATCACCTCATCAAGTAACTAGTAAGCATATCATTTACATTTTACATCTTTCATTTTCATTTCATATCTATTTCATCATTTTTGAGCAAAACATGCAAGACATATGAATATTTATACCATTTTTACATTGTTTTTAGAGTTTTATATATAAAAGTCATCCTATAATTTGTCCCTTGTTATATATTGGTCTTGATGATGTTTAGGAACCCATGACACCCTAAGAAGGTGTATGGTAGGATTAGAATAGCTTTGGAGTTGATTTGAAGGGATTGGAATAGGTTTAGTACGAGAAAAACTCTTTTCGACAAGTATATAAAGTGGTCTGATCTTATTTTGTTTTTCTGGAAAATCCGACAGTAGACATGAGTTTTTGGCCTAGATAATTAGAAAATATACTTTAAAACGAATCCGTGGCCGCTTGAACGGATTAAAACGGAGTTATAACGAAGAAGTTATGAATTTTTCAAGTTTGACGACGAAATATATATTTTCTGGAAATTTCAGCACACTATTATTGTTTTATTCGAGTCAAAAATGAGTCTTAAGCTTTATAAAATATTTCGACTTATCAAAAATATATTAGTATACTTTGATACGAAGCTAAGGACGTATAATACGTAGAAAACGGATTTATAACGACTAAAATATACACGTTTTCATAAAATTTCCGTAACTTTATTATTTAAGAAAACTATATTATTTTTAGTTGACAAGTGTTACGGTAATCAAAACGACCATGTTGAAGGCTATTTTTAACGTTGACGTGGAACTTTTTGTAACGAGATGTCTTCTAATAAAATCAAGATCACCAAGCATATTCTTCAAAATGACCAACCGTTTGTATAGCGGAGTTGTAATAAATTATTTACGGTTGCTTAAACTTTGCCGAAACTCATTTTTAAACCACATTTGGACAAAAATCACCATATTTAACCTCTATTATCTTTATGTTCGAGACCTCTATGACGAAAACTCATGTACTAAAACTTCTAGATTTTGATACAAGCTTTCCAAAATCGTTGAGTTCGTTTCCTAACGTTCGACGTACACCATTTTACGACTAGCTTTTCGAAGCCATTTTTGTCACTTTCATGAAATTTCCAACGACATTATTTTACGACGAAAAGTGATAATTTCACAATAAATCATTAAAAAACTATTGTAGGATGAAATTTTGACGTAAATACTTGTAAAGTAATTTAAGAATGGTCAAGACGTCAAACGACATTTTTTTTTCGACGATAAGTATATTTTCAAAACTCACAAATGGTATAAATAACATACGAAATGCATGCATAACATTACATCATAACTCAGTACGTATCATATCATTCATAATAGGTCAAGGTTAAAGCATCACACTACATCTCAGTGTACTCACTCTTGTCATCATACCAATTTATCAAGTGAGTTTTCATAGCCCCACTTTCAATTGTTTTGTACTATTTTGGGGGAGATACATGCTCAATTATTTTTCACAAGTACCTTAGATTTTTAAGGCTAAATTCTATCATGATCACCATTGTTTCTAAATCAAATGTTATACTATATCAATTGTTCTTGTTTGCGTGCTATAGTTCTACGTCGTATAACGTTCTAAATCAGTTGACTACTGATACATCGTCGTATAAAGTTCTATGTCAGTTGACCACTGATACATCGTCGAATAAAGTACTATGTCAGTTGACTACTGATACATTGAGTTAGGTGCTATTGATTATGTGCTACAGTTCTACGTCGTATAATGTTCTAAATCAGTTGACTACTGATACATTGAGTCATGTACTATTGATTAAGTGCTATTGTTCTACGTCGAGTTAGATACTATTGTGAATTCATTTGACATCATGTGTTTGAACATAAACTACACATATTTTGGCAGTGGGTTGTGAACACACAGGTTGCAAGTTTTGTATGGGCGGAACTTGGAACTGGGTGGATTTACAATGCCTTTGCTGCATAAACGATTTTTAAAGGCTTTACATTTCAACACAAACTCTATGAACTCACTCAACCTTTGTGTTGACACTTTTTAGCATGTTTTATCTCAGGTATCTAAGGCATTCACTTCATGGCATGCATTTGGACATATCATAGAGTCGCGGTGACGACGCGCCTCACATGGGATTGATACACTTTAAAAACATCGTTTGACTTGTACTAAACTTATTTCCGCACAAGATGATTTCATTTGGGACCTATACTTTGTAAACTCTGATTGTTTTATTAAATCAAACGATGTGTTTTCCAAACGACACTTTAGGTCGTTCAATATAACTGTGATTGTGATGCTATGACAGTCAATCCCCAGGAATTCCATTCCGCTGCAAAACAGGTAATTTGGGGGTGTGACAGATTGACATCAGAGCTTCGGTTATAGAGAACTAGGTTGCATCATTGACCCTAGACTATAACTACATCATCATAGCATCTCATCATTTCATCATAAGTGCATGTTCACTTTACATGCGGTTTATACGTACATTTTTCGAGTTATTTACTTTCATTTCATATCGATTGTCACATGGATGCCTTTAAATGCCCATTCCATTATTCTTTCTTCATACTCTAATGTGGAGAATTCCTTGTCATTCCCTATCACAATTTTTACATCAATTGACTCATCACCGATAACGTCGAATGCCGAGATAAAACCTTTAAGTACGGCAAAGTTACTCTCACTCCTTTGTTTCACCACTAACATGTCGAGTTACACGTTACTCACACATTAAGTCACTAAACCATCATACAATTGAAGCACTTATGACATCTCATAACCCATTCCTTAGGAAACCGTCGATCATTTTGAAAAAATAACCTCAAACTTATCATTTCTTATCACATCTCTTTAGAGCGCTTATTATTAACATAGGACTTTGTTACGTCTCACCCTTTCCTCTTATTTTGAAGAAGATATGGCGCCGAAGAAAGCTACACCCGAATTGACACAAGCGGCTGTTCAAAAGTTGGTAAGGGATAGTATAGCAGAGGCATTAAGGATTGAAAGGGAAACGGTAGCTGCTGCTGCTGCTGAGGCCGCGGCTACTGTCGAAGCCGCTAGAATTGCGAGGGAAGCCGAAGCCGCTAGGCTTGCTGCTACTGCAGGAAATGCAGGAGGGTCCGGAGTTAAAAGCTGTTCGTATAAGGATTTCAAAAGTGGAGATCCCACGAAGTTTAGAGGTACCGAAGGAGCCACTGCCATGGTTTGATGGTTCGAGAAATTGGAGTCCGTGTTTTTGTTATGTAATTGCCCGGATGATAGCAAGGTTAAGTTTGCTACGAGTACACTACTTGATGGGGCGTTGTCGTGGTGGAACTCTTATGCTCAGCCGATGGGAATGGAAAATGCTTTCAAGCTCACTTGGGAGCAATTCAAAGGTTTGGTAACAAAGAAGTTTTGTCCACGTACGGAGGTGAAGAAGTTGGAGACCGAATTCTATGAGTTGATAACTATTGGGTATGACATTGATACTTACATTCGAAGGTTTCAAGAATTGGCCGTGTTATGCCCATCTATGGTTTCGGATAATGAGAAGCTACTGGAGGCTTTCATTGAAGGACTTCCCGAGATTATTCAAGGTGACGTGACTTCTTTTGATCCGCAAACAATTGAGGAATCTATTCGATTGTCTCAAAAGCTTATGGCACAAGTAGTAAAGAGGGGCAACATCACCAACACCAACCGTAACAACAATACCAACAACCACACCAACTACAACAATAACCAAAACAACAACAACAACGACGATAACCAAATCAACAACAACAAAAGGAGATGGGAAAATAACCAGGAAGGTTATGATAACGACAACCAAAACCGTAACACTAACCATCACCAACAACAGAATAGAAGACAAGAAGTCGCCAGGGTCTATGTTGCTGCACCAACAAAGGGAAGAGCTTATGCAGGAAACTTACCGCGATGCCACCAATGCACGCTACATCATAATGGTCCATGTGGTATATGCTTTAGCTGTCACAAAGTAGGACACCTTGCTAAGGACTGCAGGGGCAAGGCCATAGTCACATGCTTCGGATGTGGAGAGCAAGGACACTATCGGAATCAATGTCCTCAAAACCAAGGTCAACCCGTTGAAGGTGCTCATGGGAATGCATACATGTTACAAGGAGGAGAAGCTCGTCATGGTCACAACAACGCAG
Source organism: Chrysanthemum seticuspe (assembly GCA_019973895.1). Classification (NCBI taxonomy): domain Eukaryota; kingdom Viridiplantae; phylum Streptophyta; class Magnoliopsida; order Asterales; family Asteraceae; genus Chrysanthemum; species Chrysanthemum seticuspe. The sequence continues at coordinate 190,041,396 of BPTQ01000009.1, forward strand.
AAGACTGAAGAAGTTTGGAAACTAACAGTCTTATTTCTACTTATGTACTATGTCGTACTAAGTTTATGTTTTCCATCGTATCCGAATCTTTATAACCTAAGATGTGCTACTTTTGATAAACCACTCGTTGTAAAATATTCTCATCTATCGTACTTTATTTCCTTTCGATTCGATATCATGTACGAGAATTTTAATTCTTTTTACTTTAACTACCATTTTAACGACACGGTTTAAATCTTTGTAAACATTGAGAGTTATAACGACTAAACCGAACGTCACGTCATCGTTCCTTAATTATACATAGCCTAGCTAACTATGTCTAATTCTGGAGGGATCAGGTTATGTTGGGAGCGGTTATTTATAAATCTTAGTGCAAGCAAAATGTTCACATGTTCCAATTCAAAGTGTTACTCATGGGAGATTCATCCAATACTATGTTTCATACTCTCTCAATCATCGATAACCGTAACGACACTTCTCCATGTTTTCTCTCCTCGATATTCGTCATAAACTCAAAAATTCGATTGACTAACACGAACTAAATTCAGGGACTGAATTCCTTTTTGGATGGGCGAATGTGACAACTCGCAATTTCAGGTCATTTCTCAAGTTTCACAATTTCATCATTTATCGTAAACTAGGTTTGCGTGTTCCAAATTCGCGTAACCTTAAAGGTTTAGCGGCGAATTCATGATCATATTATCACGAACATTTCATATGGACTAAGTTTAGTCTACATTTCATTAGCATCATTTGCATTATGATAGTTCATTCATGATTTTGCATTTCACATTAAACGCATAAATTTCATATTAAATAAACGCTATCGCGTAAGTTATTATTTTGAACATTTAATCCGATACTTCCAAAAATGATCCCGATATATTTTTATACTTACATTTAGTTTATAAAAACAATATTTTGAGTTTACCTAATGTTCTAAATTTATTTTGTATATAAATCGTTATATTTATATTATTACGACGTTTTTCTTAAAAACTACACGATAACTATTATATCACTCAAATTTTACAAGAAACATATTTTTACAATTTTTATAACTACAATATATTTTACTTTGGCCTATTAAAACTTATTTGTAGTCAATACTACTCAAATTTCACCAATATATACAAGTTACAACCTATTTACCTTAACTACATTTTTGTTCTTACAAACAAATACTTACACAATATATAAAAGAAAAAAAAAATATGTATGATTGAGGTGCAAGCCCCCTTGGCCGACCAAGGGGGGTACCTCATTAATGGTTTGGTGGAAAATTTTTCTTACAATTTGAGACTTTTACACAAGCTACTTTCATGCTTTCATTCATAACAATAATTCATAAGATAGCAAAATTCTTCTCTCTTGTTTTTCCTTCTCTCTAAAACCGGTTCTACACAAGAATTAGAAGAAGACATCAAAAATTTTCAAGATCAAGTTCTTAACAATCTAGTATACACTCTTGTTAAGGTTTTGAAATAAAAACCTAGGGTGTTTAGGTTTAATCCCTTGTCCTTATCACCTCATCAAGTAACTAGTAAGCATATCATTTACATTTTACATCTTTCATTTTCATTTCATATCTATTTCATCATTTTTGAGCAAAACATGCAAGACATATGAATATTTATACCATTTTTACATTGTTTTTAGAGTTTTATATATAAAAGTCATCCTATAATTTGTCCCTTGTTATATATTGGTCTTGATGATGTTTAGGAACCCATGACACCCTAAGAAGGTGTATGGTAGGATTAGAATAGCTTTGGAGTTGATTTGAAGGGATTGGAATAGGTTTAGTACGAGAAAAACTCTTTTCGACAAGTATATAAAGTGGTCTGATCTTATTTAGTTTTTCTGGAAAATCCGACAGTAGATATGAGTTTTTGGCCTAGATAATTAGAAAATATACTTTAAAACGAATCCGTGGCCGCTTGAACGGATTAAAACGGAGTTATAACGAAGAAGTTATGAATTTTTCAAGTTTGACGACGAAATATATATTTTCTGGAAATTTCAGCACACTATTATTGTTTTATTCGAGTCAAAAATGAGTCTTAAGCTTTATAAATTATTTCGACTTATCAAAAATATATTAGTATACTTTGATACGAAGCTAAGGACGTATAATACGTAGAAAACGGATTTATAACGACTAAAATATACACGTTTTCATAAAATTTCCGTAACTTTATTATTTAAGAAAACTATATTATTTTTAGTTGACAAGTGTTACGGTAATCAAAACGACCATGTTGAAGGCTATTTTTAACGTTGACGTGGAACTTTTTGTAACGAGATGTCTTCTAATAAAATCAAGATCACCAAGCATATTTTTCAAAATGACCAACCGTTTGTATAGCGGAGTTGTAATAAATTATTTACGGTTGCTTAAACTTTGCCGAAACTCATTTTTAAACCACATTTGGACAAAAATCACCATATTTAACCTCTATTATCTTTATGTTCGAGACCTCTATGACGAAAACTCATGTACTAAAACTTCTAGATTTTGATACAAGCTTTCCAAAATCGTTGAGTTCGTTTCCTAACGTTCGACGTACACCATTTTACGACTAGCTTTTCGAAGCCATTTTTGTCACTTTCATGAAATTTCCAACGACATTATTTTACGACGAAAAGTGATAATTTCACAATAAATCATTAAGAAACTATTGTAGGATGACATTTTGACGTAAATACTTGTAAAGTAATTTAAGAATGGTCAAGACGTCAAACGACATTTTTTTTTCGACGATAAGTATATTTTCAAAACTCACAAATGGTATAAATAACATACGAAATGCATGCATAACATTACATCATAACTCAGTACGTATCATATCATTCATAATAGGTCAAGGTTAAAGCATCACACTACATCTCAGTGTACTCACTCTTGTCATCATACCAATTTATCAAGTGAGTTTTCATAGCCCCACTTTCAATTGTTTTGTACTATTTTGGGGGAGATACATGCTCAATTATTTTTCACAAGTACCTTAGATTTTTAAGGCTAAATTCTATCATGATCACCATTGTTTCTAAATCAAATGTTATACTATATCAATTGTTCTTGTTTGCGTGCTATAGTTCTACGTCGTATAATGTTCTAAATCAGTTGACTACTGATACATTGAGTCATGTACTATTGATTAAGTGCTATTGTTCTACGTCGAGTTAGATACTATTGTGAATTCATTTGACATCATGTGTTTGAACATAAACTACACATATTTTGGCAGTGGGTTGTGAACACACAGGTTGCAAGTTTTGTATGGGCGGAACTTGGAACTGGGTGGATTTACAATGCCTTTGCTGCATAAACGATTTTTAAAGGCTTTACATTTCAACACAAACTCTATGAACTCACTCAACCTTTGTGTTGACACTTTTTAGCATGTTTTATCTCAGGTATCTAAGGCATTCACTTCATGGCATGCATTTGGACATATCATAGAGTCGCGGTGACGACGCGTCTCACATGGGATTGATACACTTTAAAAACATCGTTTGACTTGTACTAAACTTATTTCCGCACAAGATGATTTCATTTGGGACCTATACTTTGTAAACTCTGATTGTTTTATTAAATCAAACGATGTGTTTTCCAAACGACACTTTAGGTCGTTCAATATAACTGTGATTGTGATGCTATGACAGTCAATCCCCAGGAATTCCATTCCGCTGCAAAACAGGTAATTTGGGGGTGTGACAACTCCCCCTTCACATGTGCTTATAAGTTTTGACAGAAATCTGCACATAGAGGGTAGAGTTCGCACTTTTTGAATTGATCGACTTTAAATGAACTAGACCGATTCGAGACACGTTTACATCACTAGAGAACTAGCTTGAAATTATTACCCGTCCTGGTCAAGTCCATAGAAAGTTTCTCGAGATGGTACATTTACTGACTTTGATTCCCGTCAATTCATTGGTTCCGTTTGAGTCGAGCTCTTTTGAGATTCAAACAACGATCATTAAAACTTTTTGATCACATTTTAATCACGTTTCTCCCCCTCAAAAATAGCATATCTATGATGTTTTTGAAGATATTTAGAGAAAAATTATCTTCATTTGTTTTAGGATAAGTGCTCGATATTTATGAAAATCGATTTTGCCTAGCACTCTCCTTTCTTTAAAGATCGGGTTACAGTCTGAAGTAACTGTAAGCCATTATGTTTTTAGGAATAGTGCTTTGAAAAATATTTAAAACATTTGATTTTGATAAGCACTTTCCTTTCTTTGAAGCGCGGGTCCTGAACTGATGTGTTCAGAAGCCATTATTTTGTAGTCCGGGTTTCGTACTGATGTATACGAAAGCCATTTTATGAAGAAATTTTTGAGAAACGACATGTTTTGGAAAACAATTTAAAGAACTCTCGCTCAAGCATCTGTACATGCCCGTATCATTGTTGAATGACATTTCTAGAAACGTACAGAATATCGATTATACGAGAGACATGTCGTGAGAAGAATATTTTTGGATTTTTGATTTTCTAATGTTTTTGAATTTTTTGAAAATTTTCTATTTTTGTATTTTGCTTTTGTTGGTTTTATAAAAGAAATGGAAAATCAAAAATAGAAGATAGAGAGAATGATGAAGAAGATTTTACAGAATTGGAACCCTCTGATGAGCTGGGTTCAGAGATATTTGATTCACCTGCAGCCAAGGAAGAAGAGTTTTCACAAATAACAGTGTTAGAAGTACAAGATTCCTCACGGTGAGGGTGATCACTATCAACGGTTGTAGTGGTTTATACTTCCTTATCCTGATGAGTTTCACTATTATCTGTGTTGGAGCAAGTATCAAAAATCTTTCCTGTGGGAATCCATCTAAGACCTATTTTGTTGAAAACTTTGCCCGTGGGAATCCACCTAAGGTAAGATCTAGGAGCTGTTTTCTTATCAGATTCAACGGAAGACTCATTTTTTGAAAAACTACGTCCTGAAGAGATCCACCTATTAGGTTTCCTTTTGATGTTCATCTTGTCAACGGGTTTGTTTCTATTTGGTGTCTTAGTGGATTGTGCCTTGGCACGAGAATTATCTTTCTTGAGATAATGTGAGACACATGCCTCATGATTAGCTGAAAAGACACATTTTTTACATGTAGTACAGACAAATTCAATATTCTTGTTTAAAACAGCAGCTTTAACTTTGTCAGTATAGTCTTTTGGAAATTGATTCTTGTTCGAAAGAGACTTAGAATTCCTAGTGTTGTTTTCTAAGGGCATAGCATTGTCGTTTGCGCAACTACTCTTAGATGCAAGCCAATCCCTAGTCTTTTGTAGAGTGTTCCTAGGTAATGGTTTACTACTACTAGCAGTGCCTTGAAATCTTGTAGAATTCATCACCCTAGATGTTGCACCTAGAATTCCATCTTTTCGAGTCTGTGCCTTTTTCCTAGCTTCTTCTAGATAGTGATTGTTGACCATGTTGTTAGAACCAACAGATTCTTTAACTGGATTTTTGGTCACATTCCGTGTATTATTCCTAGAAATGCCAGGTGAACAAACTTTTTCTTTCTCAAAAACAGGTTTTTCAAAAGCTTTGATAATTCTCTTTTTGATAGGCAAAGTCTGTGGAGTGACTGTTTTTGACAAATCATTTTTCTCATTGACTTTTGGAGGAAACTGAGAAATAGACATTTTTGGTTTGAAAACCGGTTTGGGAACATTTGTTTTCTCCTCAGTCAATGGTTTTGCAAACTTAGTATCCACAGCCTTTCCTTTTAGACATCCCAGCTGAGCTCTCAAAAGATCATTTTGCTCTTTCATGTCCTTGTAGGCTCGCTCATACGACAATTTGTCATACTTGCATTCCTCTGTTTTTCGATCAAGCTGTTTAAAATAGGACACGTTTTCTTTTTCAAGTTTTTCAAGAGCTTTTTCATATTTTAAAACAATTGCGGAGGTCTCAGACTGGAGTCTTTCATGATCTTCAACAGAATATGTTTGCAAAATGATGGACATGATATCGGTAGTCATAACATCTTCGAAGAGAGAATCATTCAAATTTTCCAAAACATTGATGTGTTCAAAACATTCATTAGCTTGCTTTACCAGGGATTTATGGTCCTTGACAAAGTCACTCGTTTCTTTCAAAAGTGCTTGTTCAACATGAATTACCCTTGCACTGATGGCATTCAGCTGAGGGGCAATTAGAGTTTCAAAAAACTTTTTCTGTTCATTATCAAAACTATTAAACCAGATGTTTGTTGTAATATTGATTTTAGTTTTAACAGTCTCTTGAAGATACCCAATTCTAGTTTTAACGTCATCTAAAATGCTTCTAGTCTCACTTGTGTTAAAAGGATTGTTTGAAGACATTTGTTCGATTTTCGAAAGAGATTTGGAAACTACAACTGGTTTTGAAACTGGTGTTGACACTTTGTTTGAAACACTTGGTGTGATGGAAAACTTTGATTGTTCTTTTTGATTAACAAAAGTAATTCCATTAATTTTGTTCCATTTGTTATAATCAATCGGTTTAAGATCTGGATTCTTTTGTTTCATTTTTAATCTACTCTCCTCAGATAGTTCCAACGTTTCAAGAGAATCACGAACAATTATGGGTTCATGCAAAGGTTTTCCATTGTTCAACACATTCTGAGATTTCTGAGCTTTCTTGAGGAACGAAGAAGGGTTGTTACCAAGAGCCATTTTATGTGAAGTGTGAAAAATCGGATTTGCTTGATTAGAAAGCATCTTGTTTGTTTTAGCGACCCGTTGTAAGAAGCAAATTATCCAATTTTTTGATTGTTTCATTTTTATCCAGAATTTCATCAAGAAGAGAATCTTCTCGTTTTGAAAAATCAGCAATCAACTTTTTCTTCTCTTTTTCAAGATCAGAAAACAGTGCTTTTTGTTTAGAAAGTTGGTTGTTTAGATCAGAAATTTCCTTGTTTAAAGATTTTATTTTCAAATTCAGATTCACATCAAGTGTGTCATACTTGAGTTGCAATTGTTTTTCTCTTAAAACAGAATCTCGATAACCAATTTCGAATTCTGACATTTTGTTTGTATGAAATTCATAGGCTTTGGCGTGCTCCTTGTAACTCTCAAGCTCAGCGGTCAATTTCACATTCGCGGCCTTAACTTCGCGATTGACCTTACTGACTTTCTCAATTTCAATACCACAAGTATTAAGTAATGATTCAAAATAAGCACGGGTTTCCTCATCAGTCGCAGTATTTTGTGCCACACAGCCTCCATTAGGATTCACATCTGGAGTTTCAGAGTTCGTATTGCTACAACTCGGATTGTCCAGGTATGTATCATAAGTAGGTGCTGATGTCACAGAATGCTGTTCATCATGAGTAAACTGATTAGCAACATTACTATAATTTGGTACCTCATTGAGTGAATCTGTGTCATAGACGGGAGGTGTATCAAAAGTACCGCTTGATGTTGAGTCATGCTGATTGATTGTAAGACAGTAGCTTGCATTGTCATTTGCTTTCTCTGCCCGTCCTGGATACAGAAATTCGTATTCCTCAGCAGTCAACTCTATTCCCAATTTTTCGTTCTTTGCTAACAGTACCCTGTACTTGAGGTTCGGAGGTAGCATACTGAACTGACGATACCCTGAATTTTGGCTTTGAGGTTCGGAGGTAGCATTCTGAACCGAAGTCATAAAACAGTTATTCCCATTTTGATATCCCATATTCTGATTCACAATCTGACCCCCTTGATGTCCAACATACTGCCCTGCATATTGCATCTGATTCCCCATTTGTATGCCTGTAGTAAATCCATTCTGATTCCCAATAACATCAACCATGTGTCCTTCTTGACTCATATGCATAGATGGTTGAGCAAACTGCGTATTAAACTCTGAAAACCATGTATTGGCGAATCCAGCAATAGCATTTGTGAAAGCAGTTTTGAGACGATCTTTGTCAGTTGCCATTGATGAAGGTATGATCTGATAAAGTTGATGTAGGATCGATTCAACGATAAAGGAGTTGTGGTTGATGAAGATTAAGCTCGGTTGAGGTGTTTCTGAAAGTCGTACTCGTAACCTTGGTTCTTAAAAAATTTTCGCCCAAAATTTGAAATTCACTATAAAAATCAATTCTAAGGTCGTATGAAAAATTTGAGTTATGACAATTTTGACGCCAAATTTGACCCGAAAAATTTGAATTTAGGCCCAAAAATTTGAATTTTTGACCAAAAGTTTCACAGTTAAACCAAAATTTGAATTTCGCGTAAAAATTGAACGTTTAGTCTCCTCGAAAAATTAAATTTTACTCAAGTTTTCCCGCCAAAATTATTTTATTTTATTTTTTTTAAACCTTAGGCGTAGAAAGAGCTTAGGCGTAGACCAAAGAAGTTACGAGTAGGATATGGTTACGAGTAGGATATGGTTACGAGTAGGATGTAGTTACGAGTAGGATGGCTTAGGCGTAGGATCTTATGCGTAGGAAGCTTAGGCGTAGGATTCCTTAGGCGTAGGATCTTATGCGTAGAAAGTATCTTACGCGTAACCTTAAGCTTATGCGTAGACAAAAAGTTACTCGTAAACCTTACGCGTAATAGTGAAGTTATGCGTAGAGTTACTCGTAAGCTTTTAGCTTATGCGTAAACTATGGTTAAGAACCAAAAATCCTTTACACTGTCACAGCGTAAGGGATATCCAAGAGTCGAAGTGTTCCACAAACTTATCCAAGTGAGGAAAGCACTGAGTAACCGTTATAGCTCGAAGATTCTTCACCAAAAAGTTACGAGTAGAAAACTATGCGTAGTTGACTTTCTTACGAGTAGAAATAGGGTTTTGACCTACTCGTAAAAAATTTCCAGTGATTCAACCAATTTCTCTTGCACCGATAGCCTTAAAAACACTCAAATAACACAAAAATGTTAACCTTTTTCACCCAAAGTGCTTAGAAAAGTTACGAGTAGAAAACTAGGGTTTTGACTTTTTGACTTCTACTCGTAAGAAATTTCCAACGATTCAAATGATTTCGCTTGCACAGATATCCTTAAAAACACTCCAATAACACAAAAATGTTGACCTTTTTCACCCAAATTGCTTAGAAAAGTTACGAGTAGAAATGACCAATGAACCAAATACGAGTTTAAAAACGTATCTAAACCCGTAAAGCTTGAAACTTTTTGCGAAAAACTAAAACTTTAACACCAAATAAACCTTAAACCACAAGAATATTGAATTTTTTGGTGAAAAAATGAAAGCTTTAAGCGTTTCAAATATGTAAAACGTGAGCTTATACGTAACCCTTCAAAACAAACACAAACACTCCTAAACCATTGTTAGGCGATTGATACCAATTGTTATACCCCTTTATCACTTATACCTTATCCCAAATACTCACGTTACCAACACAACAAGAACACGTATAATATAAACCACGTTATAGACAAAGATGTTGTGCGTAATATGAAGCAAAGAAAGATTAAGAGATGGTGACTTGAATATGAATTCGTATGTATGTTTAGAGAGGTAGAGAGAAGAAAGATGAAACAATAAGATGTTATATTGCTTCAAAGGAAAACACACACACACACACTCAAGCACACCCCTCAAATGACATACTTGAGGGGTATTTATAGTAAGAGAGGATGATGCCCTAAGGCTTGGCCATGGGCCTTGAGATGGACTTGGATTGGGCTTGGGTTTCACGAACTAGACAAGGCTAGCTTAACATAACTTATGCCCAATTAGCTTAGCCCAATCCACGAGCCCGTTGACTATTCTATCACGATATCTAACACGCGTTACAAAGTTCCTAAATGTGAATGACCATCACTTCTAATAAAAATAATCAAGGCTAACAGGATCAAAATGCAAAATTCAAAAAGAGAGTTTTGAGAGCATTACATTTTCAGACAAAAGCTTTATCAGAATATCCAGAATTTGAAAAGGTCAAGGGAGAAGCAATAAATTTTGAAGTCGAAGATTCAAAGGTAACAATCTTTTTAATGTTTTTCTTTTTTCTTTTTTTTTTAATTTTTTTAATTTTAATTCATTTGCCAGGTTTTAAAATTTTCAAAAACATCAAAGTTCAAAAACATATGGGAATAATACGAAGTTACTTTCTCTGATAGATGAAAAAACAGAGTTAGATGAACTTGCAGATCGGTTTGATTATAATTATGTTGATGAAGCTTCTTCAAATTCCAACAAAATGGTATTTTCTTTTATGTTTTTATTTTTCATTTTTATTTTAATAACATACACTGTCATTATGTAACACCCCCAAAAATCAGGTTTTAGCGGAAGCATACAAGTCTTGGGTGCTACTAATTGGTATCACAACACAAGCATAGAATAACGGGTTGTTATTAAGAAAACTTATTTATTCAGTATACAACAAAGTTTACAATAAAATTTGATGCGGAAAATAGGCCCATAAAGTAAGCGGTCCCCAAGTACAAATATCAGAGTCGTCTATGACCATGCCATGCCATTGCCCAAGCGCCTCCAAAAGTAAACTATTGCCTCAATACCTGAAAATACATGCTAAAAGTGTCAACACGAGGTTGGTGAGTTCATAGGTTTGCATAAAATATAGCGGGTTAAAAGAGCCTTTCGATCATTGTGGCGCCCACAATGTCGCGAAAACAAAGTTTACCTTTAAGCAAAATAGTAAGGTAGATCACAAGGTTTTCAAGTGCAAATCATTTCTCATAAACAAGTCAAATTTAACCGAGGCATACCCTGCCTAATTCACCCGATCAAATATTTATTCGCAAATATAATTCAAAAACAACTTCTTGGACCATATAAAAAATTATACACTACAACGAATATAGTTTCACGCAAGCTTAACTATTACGCAGGATAAGTCATGAAACCAACGCTAAATAACACATAAACAATCGACATATTATACGTCCCCCACATGAGCCATGTTGGTCGGACGGGGTGGCCATTCCCAATAGATCTATCCATAACATTCACACCATCCTGAGCCAGGATGTAACAATTCATAACAACGCTTGGGTTTCTAACCTTAACCTAGCACGTAATAGCTTACAAAAATATTTCTAGATCCAATTAAAACAGTTTTCAAGCACTTGTGTCCACTTAAAAACATATTCAAGCCAAATCATGCATTTCTTTAAAACAAGTAACAATCGGTTATTCAAATCAATCAAACAATTCATTTAGTAAAAATGAGCATGTATTCTCCCCCAAAACAGTTTAAAAGCAAGTAAAAGTAGTGACCATGAACTCACCTCGATACAAAGCAACGCAAGAATCACAACTAACAAGACTGGCATCTAGGAGCAAGCACAACCAAATCATGAAGAAAGGCACTTCGATATCCAAAGAGTACAAGTACATCGGTACTACATCGTCACGACCTAATAGTATACGTATTATCTCAAAATACGTCTCAAAGAGTAAAATAATATAATATCCGAAAGACAACGTGTCTTAGTTTTCGTAGAATACTCGTATCAAATGTTTCCCAAAATTCCAGTATCAATATCTCAAAAATTTTAGTTTTAACGTTTCGTGTGGTGGTAAGAAAACTTAAACTCAGCGTACATCTCACGCCAAACGGAACTCACACCAAAGCATAATATATATCCCAATATATTATGAGGAATAGTCAATAAGAATTGACCAAAACTCCACTCGAGTAGACAATGACCAGAAAGAAGTCAGGGACTAAAGACACATAACTATGCCAAAAAGTAAGTTAACTGGTAAGTTTCGATGTTGACCCATAATCCCCAAATAGCTTGCATAAAACAACTATGTTTTATAATAATGATAAGTTTGAATTTACAATTCATATAATAGAGGTTTCACCAGTTAAAAGAACACTTGTTTCGATTCTCAGAATAAAAGAAACATTTGAATTTAAAAATTTAAGTTAAGAATGTTTTATATAATTTTGGCATGACGAGCCCATTTATAAAACATTCCCAAGTTATCTTGACTTTAAATAAACCAAATTTGAAATTACAATATTTATAAATTTTGTTTCGTTATTATTCACGTAATTATTAGCTTTGAGTTTATTGAATAGTTTGTGAGTGTTCCGTGTCTAATATATTAAATTATATTAGAGTCTAATATATTATACCGTTAAGTCACAAAGTTTCCAATAAGTCCAACGTCTAATATCGCAAATCTAATAACAATCCAAATCCAATATGTCCACATAGTATCAATATCCAATCCGATATAAATCAATGTCAACAAGTCACAATCCGTATTAAGTGTATAATCTAAACCAAGTCGCCAACCCAAGTATAATCCGTTAAGTACCACGGTACCATAATACCAATGATCAATCCCAAACTCGAAACGTACCAATATAACAAGAGTTAAAACTATAACCATGTTAATCCATTTTCAATAAGTAATAAATATTTTACTAAGTGGGATAAAGGCCCAACTTGCATCAAACAGACCCAACATTGGGCTTGATGGCCCAACGCTTGGCCCATTATTAGAATAACCAAACACTCCCTGCGGTGCACAGCCAAACACAATTGCAAACGTAGCAATCATTTAAGTTTTCTACACATCTATACTACTTATAAAGCATGCATATCCCCAACCTAATACCAATCCTAAATTTTAAGATTCAGCCTCACGAACCAATATCCGACCCTAAATTTACACACACCCAACCAACATCCACTCCTAAAAAATCCATTAAGAGACACAACCCATCCAATAAATACCACCCTCTCAACCCCAAGAAAAAAAAAAGTCTCTGTCATCTCTCTCTCACACACACACACAAACATAATTTATCTCATCCACCACCAAGAACACCACGTCACAACCTACTGCCACCACCTTGTCACAGACGCCGAACACCACCATGTCACGTGTGTAGACTACCACTATTAACGCCACCATGTCATTGTTGCTGAGCACCACCAGATCACAGCAGCCAAACAAACCCATCATAACCGAAAGTTTTATGAAGTACTGAGGTTGTAATTTTAGAAGGTTATTTTATATATATCTATATATTTTACTTTGTAGTTTTATATTTTTTTTACAGATCTATGTGACTTTTTATAGATCTACTGAGTTTCTTTTAGATCTTAGTTGTTATAAAGTATTTGGCTTTTTTTCTTCAATTCAGCTACCTCCACCGTTGCCGAATGTATAACCGTTGTTGTCGCCGCTGACGTCACCTATAACTCTGGTGTCATTAGTAAAAGTAAGGTTTCTTTTAGAGGTTGTTGCTAATATTTGGTTAATTGTGTTAGATCTATATCATTTTGAGGATATGATTTATGGGCATTTATATATATTTTATAGTTTTTTTTCATAACAACTTTGACAATATTTTTAGATCTGCTGCTAAATCAGCCGTTGTCGCCGTAATTTAGTGTTGCACCTGTTGGATTCTACGCCGCTGTCATCGCCGGCGCCTGCTTCTATCGCCGGTAAACGTATGGGTTGTAAATTTTTTAATAAAGTTTATTTAGAGTTTGTTATAAAGTTTCTGTAAGTTTGTCACAAAAGGTTATGTAAAGTTTATTTAAATTTTGTTCGATTAACTTTACCTAAATTTTTCTATTTTGTGGTTATAAAGTTGATATAAAATTTGGTGTGTAAATTTGTTTGTAAGTTTATATTGTGTTGGTAAGTGTGTAACATATTTTGTGTAAACATTAGGTGCATTTTTTGTGTGAACATTTGATCAGATTCTTTATTACATTTCAGCAATGAAGTTATCTTATGATTATATATGTGGATTAGCGAGAAGTTATCTTATGATTATATATGTTGATTAGCGAGCTGTAGACCTGTAGTGGTTAATAGTGGAAAATAATTCCATCTTTTTAGTTATATTCTTGGGTGGGAAAGTTTGAATAAATTGTGTGGAGATTGGCCTGTGCTATCTTTTTGGATTAAACTTCTATAATTTTTAGAAAATTGAAAAATTTGAAAACAATTGTACTTTTGAAATTTGAAAGTATTCGCTATTCACGTAGCCACACAAAAGTTGAACTAAAGGGTAACCTATCGTCAAAAAAGAAAATGTAGCCACCTTTATTTTTTGAATTTACTTTCACAAGGTTACACTACTATAAAGTATGAGTATAGGACACGCTTATCTATGACCACATTTATAGAACTCATATGTACCATCTTTTTATCGGTTAGTGGTGTTTATTTTTTTTTTCTTCATATGAGCCATTTAATGAGGGAAAATAATTAGGAGAATTAACATATGTGACTAAATTTTAGCATAATTATATGTGACATGATCTGGATGGTTTATGAAAAAGTGGGTTTTTTAGCTGCAACTATCATGATGATGGCGCATAGGTTTAGGCATATCTTTAGGTTTCCTAATCATTGCTCTTTAATGAGTGGGTCCAACTATTATTCTTATTTCATTTTATTTTAAGAGTTATGATATATCGGCCCAACTAAAGAGATCTAAAAGGAGATCTAATGCATAAATGAATTGTATAGTACTGTTATTGTACAATTCATTTATGCATTAGGTCTTATTTTAGGCCTTTTTAGTTAGGTTCATTTATCATTTTCCTTATTTTAATGAAGGGAGTTACAAAAGTGGCTCATAAAAATGGCCATGTTATTTATTTTAGTAAACAAAACCTTAGTCGGTACACTAGGGTCAAAAAAGAAAATGTGAGTTTGATTTATTGGAGTATAGTTAATTAATATTATAAAAATAAAAATTAGAAGTTCTTGAGTGTTTGAATCCTCAAAATGAAAATTTTTAAATATTTGCAATTTTTTTTACACGTCATGCACAAACACCAAAGTTACATTATAAAGCTTTGCATCATCTCATACATTATTTTCAAAATTTAGAGTACCCATACTTGAGTAGCTTTTACATTAACATATTTAACCTCTTTTATATAAAAGTAAAAAATGTATATATATATATATATTAAATACATTTTATACTTGAAAGTTAATTGAATGGCCCGAATTTAAAATTGTATGATTGTTATTATGACATGTAACTTTTTATAAATATATTTTTTTTTACATATAGGAAAAAAATGGCTCTTAATTTACATATTATTAATAAAATTTACAAAAGTTGAACATCTTCATTTTTAAGCTTATCCATCTTTTTTTTTTTTTGTATCACTATAAAAGAAGCCTTGAAACAATGTATCGAAGACAAAATATCCTAATCACCTAACCATCTTTCCTAAATTAACACAAAAATTGTGCCCAAGGAAAAATTTGACACCTGCTAAATTGATTCTAACATAATTTATTAGCCGCTAGCGTTATGCGCATAATATACAATGTCGTAAACCTCACTTGAGGATACAATAGAAAACACACACAAATATCAACGCAACCGGATTTTGTTAATAACTAAACGCTACCACGTGATCACGAAAAAACATTTTCCGAGCAAGATTATGTAACCCTACAAATACCCGTTTGTCGAAGTAAAATTAATCGCATCTTAAAACTATTGTCGAAAACTAGACATTGCTGCCGCTAGAAACCGATGCCGCTAGGCACGGGTACTCGCCTAGTAAACTGTAAACTGGAAGGTAAGCAAAAGTAACCCGGAGCATAAGCTGAGCAAATACACCTCTCGGTTCACTCCAGTGAACTGTGCAAGGACAAACTAACGCACCCTATATGGGTTCTTTGACCACGCCGAAACCAGAAGCAAACAACACACACTACGTTCGACTGAAACATCACACAATCAAACTCGAATAATACTAATCCAAGACAAACTCCAACAAGACCAAGTAAGTACTCAATTAACCAACTCAAGACTCGAAACCGAGTCACTCAATTCGACAAGCATGAACACGACCAGACCCGAGACACACATTTCACCACACGAATCTATTTCAAAACTGTTTTTAATTGGCTGAAAGATCGACACATAACAATTGCAGCTGGTTTATTAACTTTTATTCCACAAAAACACCACATGGCTCGGTTTTAAACCCATTTAAATCCACGTAAACTAACCTCGGAACCAATTAACAATGTGTTTCCAGCCTCTCTTATATCCACGAAAACACTCGACACAAACAATATATATACATATACTTGTATACTCGATTAAAAAAAACTGGAAAGGAAGAGACAACGGTCTCGACTTAGCAAAACAGTCGGGATGGAGAAAGAAAAGAGGCGAGGAGGGGATGGAGAGAGATGCGAGGGGCGGCTGAGGAGCGGCGTACCAACAACTACTTCATCAAAATGACGATTTGAAAGCCCATCGTAGTCTGAATATACATCGCTCTAACTATTACAACTCTTGAGAAAACTTTAACACGACCTCCCATCTAAAATCCTAGATTTTAGACGCGTAAGGCTGTTTTGGAGCGCGTGTGATACAGAAATGTAACCAAAAGGGTACGATCTATCATTTGGATGTGGCGGTGTAGCATGGGGTGGTCGCCTGAAGTTGGCCGGAAGGTGGTCGAATTCTGGCGCCGGCAAAAGAGAGAGTGGAGTGAGATGGAAACCCTAAATGAGTTATATCTCATTCTATTTATAGGGTTTTCACCAGGGACCATTTTGCAACATCCAAGGATAGGGGTGGAAACGAGCCGAGCCGCTCGTGAAAAGTTCGGGATCGGATCGGTAAAAAGCTCGAACGAGCCGAGCCTAAACGAGCTCGAGCCCGAGCTCGAGCCTAAGTTTGGGCTCATTTAATAATCGAGCTCGAGCCCGAGCTCTATACAAAAGGTTCGTTTAGGCTCGCGAGCCTAAACGAGTCCTAGAAATATATACGTATATATATTTTCTATACGTATAATCGTGTTAACGAGCTCGAGCCTTGTGTTAACGAGTCGAGCTTTGTGTTAACGAGCCGAGCTCGAGCTTGTGAAAAATTTCACGAGCCGAGCTCGAGCTCAAAATGTGAGGCTCGAAACGAGCTCGAGCTCGAGCTTTTTATATATAAACGAGCCGAGCTCGAGCCTAAACGAGCTCGAGCTCGGCTCGGCTCGTTTTCACCCCTATCCAAGGACCACATTGTAATTAATAGGGAAAATTTTGCAATTTCAGGAAAATAAAAAGAAGAAGGGACTAATTAGCAATTTCGATAAACTTTTATGAATATACGGTTCGGGACACATTCGAACGTGTAAACTGGTGATAAAAATTACGAATCTTATGCCATTGAGTTCGGAATAATTTTTCCAAGAAGAAAAAAAAAATAATATTCGCACGACTATTTTCTCGTAAAATAGAATAACAACAAAAAAAATCAAATTGATTAACAGGTTTATGGTTGCTCCGGTACGCGTTGCGTCTAATTTTCACGTTTCGCAAGATAACTTTCTCGTTTTCACGTCAAATGAGCTCAGGAAAGTGCGAGTTGTTACGCATTAAACTAATTCTATTAACATTTCAATTTTTTATTTATTTACTTTTTTTTAAATAACATACATTATAATTTTAGCTTATGGTTGTTGTTGAAGCACTCAATGAATTAAGTAATTCTATAGTAAGTATTTTATATGAGCACAAATTTTAATACGTGTAAAAGAAATTATGTTATTAATGTAAGTTTATCTTTTTTTCAATTTTTTATTCATAATTGGCTTTAATTGAGTGTCCTGAGCCAATAAATTTTTTCCGGTCAACTGCGTCATCTGATGACGATGATTTTGAAGAAGAGGATTCAAATGAATCCGAGGATATTCAACAGATTCATGTAGATGATAATAAGTAATGTAGATTGCAGATGGCTATTGTGGAGTTTGATAGACTCATTGAGATCGTTTTGAGCGCTAGGGTTTAACAGTAACAATGATAATAAACATGTACATGCAGCGGAATTAAAACAAACATCATTATTATCGACACAAGGTTTTTCCACATCTTCCCCAATTATACATTGATCAGAATAATACGGTTACACTAAACTTGTAACAGGGATCAAAGATCCTTGAGGCTAAACTAAACAAACTCTATAGGTTACACACACATATTTAATGACTATATTATGGAAGACTTAATTGTAAAAACCTACATCCCATGTCCTCTTTATATACTAGAGGATTAGGGTTTACAAATCTCTATGAAGGACTGATTAATAAATCTTCTTTTGCAAGCAAGTCCTTCCATCTTTTTGTAGATTTCATCTTTGTCACTTTAAGCCCTTGATGTTTCATTCTTTATCGTTTTGTATCATCAAATCAATAAACCCAACAATCTTCCCCTATTTGATGATGACAAAACAAACACGGTTCTTGTACGAACTTCCCTAAACGAAGTAGCAGAAGTTGAGATAATTAAATCTCACCATGAATCAAACAATCTTGTATTCCTTTGTCTTCCCCTTAATCCATGCCATGCCACTCCAACATCTCTTCCCCTTTTTGTTATCAACAAATAGAGAATGTAAGCTGTAGAAACTTCCCCTTGAGTGGTGCATGAACATCAAATGATTCTTCAAATCTGTAAGCTCCTTGTAATGATCACTTGTGAAGAAAACCAAATATAACAAACTTGATAAAGAAGTAGAATAACCCAAACTTGTGTCTTATGTCTTGTTTATCCACATGACTCCAAACTTGTTTGTTACTCATATGTAATAGGTAGCTTATTATGGCCTTTATGTTTGTTTAAGGTCTAGCTTATGTAGAAGGCCCATAAGCTTAGGCCCATGTCCAATAAGGAAAAGGGAAGGAGTAGGAGTGTTGCCCTAGCTCCTTGCCTATAAATACTATGTAATAACCCTCACTTGAGGGTTGGTTGTTCAAGTTATTCTCTTCATTACACTCTACGCATAACCGTCTCTATTATATCGTGTGTGTGTGTTTGAATCTTGTTCAATCGCCTCTCTATCTCTTTCTAGTAAGCTTGTGTTGTAAAACTAGTGACCTAACAGTGGTATCAATCGCCTAACTAGTTGGGTGAATCCTTATTTCTTGAAGTGGGTTTTTGGTCCTACGCGTAAAATAACGTGCTACTTTGGTTCGCTTAAAAACTCATTTTTTACACTTTTTAATCCAAGATTCTTGTACTTTCAACGTTTTAAGGTGTTAAAATACTTGTTTTTGGCAAAAGTTTCAACCTTTACGCGTGGATCTAAGTTTTTAAGCTTGTTTTTGAACGAGGGTGTAAACCTACGCGTAACTGTTTTAGGAGTTTTGGTTCATCAAGTTTCACACTTTTGTGTTATTTTGGTGATATTGAAGCTATCTCATCACAAAAATCTGGTTTAGAAACATCTTTGGGCATAATCATTTTTATGAGTAAGATTACGCGTATCAAAACCCTAATCTTACGCGTAACTTTATCCGTGGTTTGATCTTCAGTTTCGTGGTTTACTCCGTGTTTTCTTGCTTGAATAAGCCTGAAATTACGTCGACTTTGGATATCTTTTGCACTGTGATAGTGTAAAAGATCATTTGGGCAAAACCCTAAACTTACGCATAAGCATAAAGCTTACGCGTAGAAATCCTACGCATAAGATTCATCTTACGCCTAAGCCTAGTCTTATGCATAAGGTAATCCTACGCCTAACTTTCTACGCCTAACTTTGTGTCTACGCATAACTTTAGTGCATTTACCCTACTTACGCGTAAGCTAAAACTACGCGTAACTCTCTTTGTTACGCGTAACTTTGGTGTTTTTACGCATAAGTTCTACTTGGTTTCTTGTGATTTCTACGCCTAAGGACACTTCATCAACAAAGGTTCATTCGACTACAAAAATCCATTTTTACCAACACAAGTTTTCAACATGTCACAACTACCATACTCTAACTATTTCCCTTACACTTATTCTCAACGACAACAACAACTAAGTCCACAAGATCAACAATGGAATCAACAACAAGCAATTTATCAACAACAATTTAATCAACAACATACTCCACAACTTGGAGCAATTCCTCCACCACAAATGGTTCAAACACCGCCAAGTCTTCAAGTTCAACCCTACACAAATGACTTCAATCAACTTCCATCAAGGAACACTATGAAGGAACCCACTTGGTTTGCAAAGATGTGTGAAGCTTTAAGCAGCCAACAATCAATTCATGAGGTTGGATCACTTGATAGACCTCCAATGCTCACTCCAGGAAACTACGATCAATGGGTGATAAGGTTCTTTAGGTTTTGTGATCTGAAGAAGCCACATGGAAAGTTCTTAAAGAAGGTTATCTTGGAAGGTCCATTTGAGATGCCTACTGTCATTGTACCCGGAGATCCTAATGCTAATCCACCAAGAGATGAACAAACGAACATTGCTACTGTTGCAGATTTAAATCAAACAGAACTTCTACACTATGAAGCTGATGAGCTTGCAATGCAATATATCCTTTTAGGATTACCTAACCCAATTCTTCGAAGTGTCGATGCTCAAAAGACTGCAAAGGAAATGTGGGAACATATTCATCTTCTTATGGAAGGATCTGTACTCAATCAGGAGGATTTGGAATCCAAAATTTACTTGGCTTATGAACACTTCATGATTGAACCTGGAGAGACACTAGAGTCTTATCATCATCAATTTTCAGACATCATCAATGGTTTGGATAAACACAACATCATCATGCCAAGAATTGCAGTGAATACTAAGTTCCTGAGTAGTCTTGGTCCTGAATGGGAGAAGTATGTCATTTTTCTCCGACAAGCGAAGAATATGCATCATTCTACATATGGATTGTTGTATGATTACTTGAAGCCTCATGAAAAGGAAGTTGATCGGGAAAGGATTCTCCGTGCTCAAATTGCTCCACCTACACATCCGGAAAATCAACAACTTGCCTTATATGCTCAACAAAGTTATCCTCCTCAACAAGCAACTCAACCAACTGGCTCTATCACACAAAACGATCATTCACAGCAACAATCTCAACAAAATCAATTGGTTCCATACAATAACAACAATGCTCAACCAATTGTCAGTGAAGCTAATGAGGACATCGATCCGTTCGAAGCATTGCAACAAGGATTTGTTATGATTGCTAATGCTTTTGGCCGTTATACCAACAAATCCAACAATCGTATTCGTTCCTCATCTAACACACGAAATCAGGCTGTTGTAAACAATGGACGAGTTGAAGTTCAGAATCGTGGTTATGGTCGTCAGATGGGCGGTGGTCAAGGGTTTAATGCTGTGGGTCGGAATAATAACAGAGCTCCAATGGTGGAACAAGGAAATGTTCAGAATGGGTTGAATGGTCTTCGATGCTACAACTGCAATGAGAAGGGACACCTGGCTAATGCATGCCCAAAGCCGAGGACTAGGGGCAGTGCTTATTTCAAAGAGGCTCTTCTTTTGGCTCTTAAGGATGAAGCTGGTGGATTTCTTTCAGACAAAGAACAGAGTTTTATGGCAAATGCAGACTCAGATGATGATATGGAGGACTTGCAGGCCACAGATTAGGTTCATCCCTGTAGTAATCTGATGAATTGAGTTGTAGACATGAAAGCGTAAGAACTCAACGGATTCCCTTCTTTGTTTGTCTGATTTAAGGTAGAAGGTCCCGTTGAGTTCTTAATAATTATAATATTTTTTTATAAGTTCATTGACGAAGTTCTATTTACTCAACAAATCCAGTGTTTCACTAAGATTTCGAATAGTGGGCCCGAATTCAAGTTGATTCTATTTTGCCTCTTCCTCAGAGAAAGACGATCAAACAATTCCCAATCATGGTCCTTGCGGATCGGATCATCCCTATAATATACAAAGAAGAACTCCAGATATTGCAGCTGTTATGTTGATGGCTAATATGCATGAGTTACACATGAGTGACACAGGCCCAGTGTATGACACTGATGGCTTGTCTCAGGTACCCGAACAAACCATATTTATCTCTGATCTAATATCTCCGCCAACACCTGAATCCGGCAAGGCTCAGAATGTTCAAAATGAGTCATTTACATCTCATTCCGACGATTTTCAAATAGACCATGTAGTTACATTTGACGATCAAGATGACCTTATGGTTTCCTTTGATAATCAAATTGACTCCGTGGTTATACTTGAGGATCTAAATAATGATCATGTTGTGACTTCTGTTGAACAAGCCGAACTTTTGCCTCATCCAGATCTTGCTCTTTTACTTAAAGACCAACAATCCCAAATTGAAACATGTTGTGCATTAAATCAAACCTTAAAAAGTAAAAATGCACTGTTAACCAAGGATTTTGAATGTTTACAAAAGCAACTCAACTTTTTCAAAACTCAAGAAAAACGTGAAAAAGGTTTTGAAGCAGCCTTTACTAAATCTCATCAAAACGAAAAATATTTAGAGAGACAAATGCGTGATCTAGCTGCTTCGAAGAATGCTTTATTGTCTGAGATAGTACAACTGAAACATGAAGATAAAAAGCAAATTAACGCTCTCACCTTGGAAAATCAAAAAGCTAAGGCTGAGTTGTTAACTTGTCAAAAACAGTTCTCTGCATACAAAAAGCATTCCACGAAACGAATAGATAATCATCTTGAAGAAATTATCGGCTTGCAACGCAAACTTAAAGAGTTTAAAACTGTTGTTTACAAACATGGTGAGTCAGTAACTGCTATTGAAAAGTTTACTTTAAAACCCGATCCAAATGGATATGGACCGAATCTTGCTGATTACAAACCTAAGCTTTCAACCAAAACATTCAAACCAAATCCTGAAGTTTCCAGTGCAGAATATAAAATTGATAATTCTGTTATGAGTGTTGTTGAATATCATCATCAAGAGGAATTAGATGCAGAAGACGAGAGTCGATCAAAATTAAAAACTGTTGTTTACAACAAACCTTTTAATTATTCAAAACCGGTCACTTTTGTCACACCAACGGATTCTTCTAACACACCAAGGGTTATCATCAAAACACCTGAGTCTTCTAATGTTAATCCCCAACCAGATTATGCACAAATTTATGGTCCTTTACCTTCCATCAGTGAAGTAAACTCAAAACCTGAAAATCGCAAAATTCTCAGATATTTTGACATTTTCATGGCTGACCTCAAAACTTTACAACATGAGATAGAATATCATTCTGAAATTAAAGTTCAACATTTTCAATCGCCTCTGGCGTGAGAACAAAGAGACATTTTTCAGAAAAATCTTTTACCAAATGTTAAGAACTTGAAAAATTGTGCATTGTCTTGGGAACGGGGACTTTCATAAGGAACTTGGAGTGATGAAGGTCGTTTTCGAGAAAACAGAAACATCTATTTCTAATGTTGAGAAAAGATGTTGATCGACTCTTGAAAGATGTTATTTGTGCTGATATCCATAATATTGTGTTATTCAATTCTTTGCCACATGCATCTGATTATATCTCTGCTGATAATGTTGACTCTGTGGTAACTGTTGAGAATACTGATAATGTGCTTCAGATCGAGTCATTAAAAGCTGAAAATGAACGATTACTTAACGAACTTTACAATGCAAAACGTCGTCTTAATTGGTGTGAAAAAGATATTCACAATCAACAACTTGGTTTTCAAAACAAAATCGCTCAGTTGCGTGCAAAATCTTCTGATCCTAAACTTGAGCAACTGGATGATCAAAACGTGTCTTTGAAAAGTAAAATCTCAAAATATGAACAAGAACTTGTAAAAGTTAAACAGGAATATGGTGTCATATTTGATTTACTCAATAAGACTCGTCATGAAGCATCAAACGAACTTGATCACTATCTTGCTCACACTAGAGAAGTCATGAATTTTGCTGGTAATATTCGTTCTGAAAATCAAGATTTGATTCACACTATCTCTAAGTTAAGAGAAATGTTAGGAAAGTATGAACTACTTCCGCCTACCATCATTAAGAGATTAGAACCAGTAACACTTAGTAATCTTGAACCTAGAATACCTACTGCCAAATCACAAGTTGCTAACGTGCTTCCTTCTACTGAAACAGGAATAGTTGCGTCTTTTCCAAACGTCCGCACTTCACAGCCTAGGAGCACTCAATCGAAGAATAGGAAGTTGCGACCTAAGAAAAGATCAATAAGGAATGCTAAAGTAGAAGAACACCCTAGGACTATGAATAAGACTTACGTTGCTTCCACTACAGATATTGCGTCTGGCAAATGTAATAGAAATAGTGATGTAACGAATGCTAAACCTTTAAGTACTTTTGATATTCAGTCTGATGCACCTTGTGTTATTTGTCGTAAAAGTATGAATTCTG
The DNA here is from genome assembly GCA_019973895.1 of Chrysanthemum seticuspe. NCBI lineage: Eukaryota > Viridiplantae > Streptophyta > Magnoliopsida > Asterales > Asteraceae > Chrysanthemum > Chrysanthemum seticuspe. The sequence continues at coordinate 190,065,481 of BPTQ01000009.1, forward strand.
ATTGTCATGAAAAATGTGTTGCTAAAGCTATAATCTCTCGTTTACGGAATCCTAAGAATCAGAATACCTCTAGGCCCAATAATCATTCTAAGTCTGTGCTTGGTAGACCGCCTTCTTTAGATTCTAAGGCAAGCATTGCTGTCCCTGTAGCTCCAGTTTCACCTCCTAAGAATGTAGTACCACCTAGTGCATTCACAAAGACTAAAGCAAACAGTAGTTATAGATGGCAGAAATGGATATATAACACATTAGGATTTAAATGGATGCCTAAAGTTATTAATGTGTGTATGTCTACTATCACTGCTCCGGAACCCTCTAACATTTCGGGTTCCACATCTACTTCTATTCCATCTGTGTCATCTGTGTGTAATGCAGGTGATACAGATCATTCTCTGGATTGTTGACAGCGGATGTTCCAGAAACACAAACAGGCAACCTTAAACTGTTATCAAACTTTATTGCAAAGTTCATTGGCACTGTCAGATTCGGGAATGATCACTTCGCAGCTATCATGGGCTACGGAGACTATATCAATGGGAACATCGAAATTAGCAGGGTTTACTATGTGGAAGGCCTCGGTCACAATCTGTTTTCAGTAGGTCAGTTTTGTGATGGAGATTTAGAGGTTGCTTTCAGGGAGAAAACTTGTTTCATTTGTGATCTACAAGGAAATGACCTTATGTCTGGCTCGCGTAATTCTAGTATTTACACTATCTCTATGCAAGACATGGTTGCTTCATCTCCCATCTGCTTACTTCAAAGGCAACATCAACAAAATCCTAGCTATGGCACCGTCGTCTCTCACATCTAAACTTTTAAACCATTACCAACCTTGCTCGACACAAACTAGTTGAAGGTCTCCCACGATTCCGGTATTCAAAAGATCACCTTTGCTCAGCCTGTGAACAAGGGAAAAGCACTCGTGCTCATTTTCCTTCAAAGGTGGAACACAGCTCTCAGCATGTGCTTCATCTTCTTCACATGGACTTGTGTGGCCCGATACGTGTGCAAACGATCAATGGCAAACGCTACATCTTAGTAATTATTGATGACTACTCCCGATGGACTTGGGTCTACTTTCTTCGAAGCAAAGACCAAGCTCCACAAATGATCATCACCTTTCTCACGAAAATACAGGTTCAACTCCGAAACACCATCAGACAAATCAGAACAGACAAAGGAACTGAATTCGTTAACCAAACACTTCGTGCATTTTATGAGAAAGTGGGAATTCAGCATCAGACATCTATTGCACGTACACCAGAACAAAACGGTGTTGTTGAAAGACGAAACCGAACGTTAGTGGAATCTGCAAGAACAATGTTAATCAATGCTAAACTTCCAGATTACTTGTGGGCAGAAGCTGTATCTACTGCATGCTATACTCAAAACCGTTCTATGATCACAAAACGTCACAACAAAACACCTTTCGAGCTTGTCCACAACCATAAACCGAATCTCAAACACTTTCATGTATTTGGATCCCTTCACTATCCGAATAATGATCGTGATGATTTTGGAAAGCTCAAAGCCAAAGCTGACATTGGAGTCTTTATTGGATATTGTGAGAATTCTAAAGGTTACCGGATCTGGAATCATCGTACAAAACAGGTGATGTAAACGATTCATTCTCATTTTGATGAACTTACGGACATGGCTTCTGAGTATAACAGCTTAGAACCCGGTCACAACCGTTTAAACTTCCCTCAACCCCCATCATCAGCTGAACAAAGCCCCCAACTTACTCGTCAACAAATGGAAAGGTTATTTGCTCCTCTGTTCAGTGACGATATTGATGAACGTGCTCCAGGTGTATCAACTGTTTCCGCTGCACAACCTGATAATACTCTTATACCTGATACACCTGCTACAACAACTAATGTTGAAGAAGCACCACCAGTTGACTCCACCACAACAGTTGAACAAATCGCTTCCAACAATGATGAACCAGCTGATGATATTCTTAATGAAGTACCCCCACCTGCAGATTTTGATCCAAATGCGTTCTTTAACCCGTTTGCTAATGACACTCCTGCACCTGATGTCGCGGAATCATCAACAAACCATTTGAATCCTCAGAATCTGCACAATGTATACCAACATCAACCCTCTACACATCGATGGACAAAAGACCATCCTCTGGCAAATATTATTGGCAACCCGAATCAACCAGTCGTTATGAGACAACGTCTTCACACAGATGGTGAACATTGCATTTATGCACTCACTGTCTGCCAATATGAGCCTAAAAACATTAAAGACGCAATGACAAAAGACAACTGGATTGAATCCATGCAAGAAGAACTCAACCAATTCAAACGTCTTGAAGTATGGGAACTGGTTGAAAGACCAACAGGGGTCTACGTCATTGGTCTAAAATGGATTTGGAAAAACTAATTGGATGCTGAAGGGAACGTCATCCGAAACAAGTCACGTCTAGTTGCTAAGGGTTATCGTCAGGAAGAGGGTATAGACTTTGAAGAATCTTTTGCTCCGGTTGCTCGTCTTGAGGCTGTTCGGATATTTCTGGCGTTCGCGGCTCATATGAATATGACGGTCTTTCAAATGGATGTCAAAACTGCGTTTCTCAACGGACAACTGAAAGAAACGGTTTATGTCAGCCAACCAGAAGGATTCGTTGATCCCGAGTTCCCGAACCATGTCTACAAACTGAACAAAGCTCTGTATGGTCTCAAACAAGCTCCTCGGGCATGGTACGATAAGCTATCATCTTTCCTCATTGCTAATAATTTCACCAAAGGTTCGGTTGACCCAACTCTTTTTATACAATATCACGGGGCACATATCTTAATTGTTCAAATTTACGTGGATGACATCATTTTTGGGTCTACACATAAAAAGTTTTCAATCGCTTTTGCAAAACTAATGAAGAAAATTTTTGAAATGTCCATGATGGGTGAACTTACGTTCTTTCTAGGATTACAAGTTCATCAATCATCCCGTTGTATTTTCTTGAGTCAGTCCAAATATGACCTTGAATTGTTAAACAAATTTGGAATGAAAACCTGTGACACTTATGCCACACCAATGACTCATACCAAGAAGCTAGACGCTGATTTACATGGGAAATTAGTGGACCCTACCAAATACCGAAGTATTATTGGGTCTCTCATGTATCTAACAGCTAGCAGACCTGATATTGTATTTGCCGTTTATCTATGCTCCCATTATCAGTCGCGACCAACTGAAACCCACCTCTCTGAGGCTAAAAGAATCCTCTGATACATCAAGGGAACCATTAACTTGGGGATCTGGTATCCGAAGGATTCTGGTTTTGAACTAATCGCTTTTTCAGACGCTGACCACGCAGGATGCTTAGATTCACGAAAAAGCACTTCAGGAGCACTACAATTTCTTGGTGATAAACTGGTGTCTTGGCAATCAAAGAAGCAGGATTGTACATCGATGTCATCAACCGAAGCAGAATATGTAGCCATGTCCACGTGTTGTGCTCAAGTCATCTGGATGAGAACACAACTCAAAGACTATGGTTACGTATTTGACAGAATCCCAATGTACTGCGACAATCGGAGTGCCATTGCGATCTCGTGCAACTCAGTTCAGCACTCGAAATCAAAGCACATCGATCTTCATTATCATTTCATCAAGGACCACGTGGAACAGGGTACTGTTGAATTATACTTCGTGGGTACAGAATACCAATTGGCAGATCTTCTCACCAAAGCCTTGCCTCCCGCTAGGTTTAATGAGTTGGTCCACCGGATTGGTATGAGGTGTTTGACTCAAGAGGAATTGGATGACCTCCTAAAACAGTCTTAAAAACCTGTCAAACACCAAAATCTCTTTTGTAAATAATTTTTCAAAAACAAAATACAAAAATATAAAACCTGATAAAACAACAAAAATATTCTTCTAATCTATTTTTCTGTCAACATGGCAAGCACATCTCTTTCGTCAACACTTTAATCTTTCAAAATTCAGTATTTTTCCGATCAAGTGTTGAGGGGGAGAAAATTATAACTTAACTATTTCAAAACATCTGTGTACTTGCATGTTATCATATCCCGGTTGTTTCTTTTATCAATGGTGGTAAATTTTTTTGGTTCAATGACACTCCTCGGACTAAAATTCATAACTTTTCATTATTTTCTTAAGTCGATGGGAAGTGTCGTCAAGTTTCTTTCTTAAAATCTTTTGTTTGGTAACCAAAATGGAAGTTAAAAGGCTTTAAATAAAAATAGAAAAGGTGGAGGGACCAAAACTGCCAAAAGGTTAAAGTTATTTTAATAAAAACACCTTCTACCTAACTTTCTCATCACATTTATTACACTTAACCAAACTAATCCTACGCATAGAAATCGTTCAAGAAATCTGTGTTTTGATCATCAAAGTGTAAGTGTTTTCATAATCTTAACGTTATAACAAGCAAATGTTTTGATTTTTATGCAAATCCAACGGCTAAAACGCTAGATATGGGTGATTATGTGTTCTACGCATAAGCGTATGAACACACAATCACTGGTGTGTGTTTGTGGTTAAAAAGATTGTGTCAAAACATGTCTTTAACATCAATGATACTAGTTTTATCCTCAAAATCCACCCAGAAACACGAATTGATGGGTCTTCAAATTTAGGATTTATGCGTGGTTTTGGGTGTTTTCAAATGTGTATGTTTGTGTTCAAAAAGGTTGTTGTATAAGGTTGTATTCAAGTTGAATTGAACATATCCAAGCCCAGATTTTACCCAGAAACTCAAATGAATCATCAATGGGAATTTAGGGTTTACATTCATACGGTTTGGGTACTTTTGATTCTTGACATTTTTGATGTTAAAACTTGGATAAACATACTCTATATGCCTCTTATAACTCCCAGAAACACTATGGTGCAATTCCTATGGCTAGAAATCATATGCGTAATTCTTAAACTCTAGGGTTTTGACTTACGCGTATGACTTTCTACGCGTAAAATATTTAACAAGCTTTCATGCCATAATCTGTTTTAGAATGAATATATGTGTTAAGATTGATGATATGATGATTTTATTTCAGGCTTGCTACTCGTAAAACTCAGAATCAAGGTCTTTGTTACTCTACGCATAAGGATCACCTTACGCTTAGACAGTTATGCGTAAGAGAAATCCTACGCGTAACTATTACGCGTAAGGTTCTACAATGGGACTACGCGTATCCTGTGAAGGATATGCGTAAACAGTGATCTCTACGCATAAGGTCTACTCTTACGAGTAAGCCTTACGCGTAAGGTCTTTATACGCATACGCATAAGCTCTACGCATAGGGTCCCCTTTTCCTACGCGTAACATTTCTTACGCGTAAGTTAGGATCCTACGCATAAGCTTTCGTCTACGTGTATATCACTCCTGTTTACGCGTAACTTTGCCAAATCTACGCCTAAGCCATGATTGACCTTCATTATGAATTGTTACGTGTACAAACTTGTAAATAAATGAATCATAACGTCACGAAACCAATAATGTCACTAATAAACTTAATCGTTTAAAATGTTGTGTTAAATAAGTGATAACATAAACTTTAAAACTTAAAGTTAACTAACTCACGAAACTTATCACCACGACATTGGACTATTGAACAAACAAGTGACTTTGGACTCGTAACAATATTTGACACTGTATATTCTATAATTAGACAATAAAAACCTTCTGTTGACTAACATTATGTCTTTCGATATGTTGGTTCTTTTGGCTAATGTTATTTCAGATCACGACATGGCTGCTAAAATGAATGTGGATGCACCAGAAGTTCTCACAATTGCTGACATCTTCCCTAAAGGCTATCCTAGAAAGATTGGAAAGAACAACCTTAGGGTTGACTTTGAAACCCTCACATGCTCAGAATCTTCTTGTCTCATTGCTGTGGATATTCTAAAGAATCATCCGTACCAGAACATGCTCTCACACTCTGCTACAGTACCGGAGATCTACATGCAACAATTCTGGAATTAAATGCAAAGGATCAAGGGTCAAAGTGCAGTGACTGTAACTCTCAATCACAAACAAGTCACCATCACTCATGCAGACTTACAGGCTGTTCTTCTCATTCCTGAAATCGAGCCAACCGACTTCTTTGCCACACCTACTGAGGAGACAGTTCTTCAATTCCTGATTGATATTGGCTATGATGAAGCTTCAGGAGTTATCTCTAAGCATTCTCATGTGGAGCTTAAGAACATTCCTCAACCGTGGAGAACCCTCTACATCATCATCACCAAATCAGTCTCTGGTCGTGACAGTGGCTATGAGCATCCCAAGCTCATGGAACTACAAATCTTCTGGTCATTAATCAACAAAAAGGACATCGAAATCGAAGCACTGTTATGGGAAGACATGATGTCATTTCACAAGAAACTTGGCTCAAAGATTCCCTATGTCAGATACACAAAATTGTTGATCCAGAGAGCACTTGGACTTCATCCCGATATTCCACAAAGGCTCAATGACCCAGACAATCACGATATGTTGACTGAGCCTACCCTATCAGTCAGAATCAAGGAATCGTCAACAAAGAAACAGGGTGTTGTGTTACCTGATCACCTACTGACTAATGAAATCAAGAAGCTTGAAACGTACAAAAGGTATCGGGTAGCAGTAAGAGAAGGCAAAGTTGGTCATCTCGATGAAAAGCCTTCTGGAACACATACTCGGAGAACCAGAAGAGGAAGTGCTGGAAGTGCAGTAAGCACAGAGAGTCAAAGGTATGTCCCAAAGAGGAAACCTGCTCCAAAGAAGAAAGTTCCCTCTCAGGAAGCTGCTCCTATTCCTACACCTGACACCAAGAAAGCTACTGGACGAGGACTTGGAGTGTACTGCATCAGATGAAGAGACTTTCTACTATGAAACTGCTGAAGATGAAACTACAACGGTATCTAAACCTCCCAGTCCTCCAGCTGAACATGGAAAAGGGAAGACTCCTATACTTGTGCCTTATGAAGAAATCTCAGATGAAGAAGAAGAGAAACTGGATATTTCATACAGGAAGAAGTTCAAATTCATTAGACTCCAACATGTTGCGAAGGAATTTGCAAAGGATCAAATGGGTGGCCCTGGAGGTTCAAGTGGTGCTGCCCACTCTAAACCATCTCCTGATGCGGTTAATCGACCCGATAAGGGAGCTGGTATCACCACTCTTCTGCAACAACAACAACTTTTGGAGGATTCTATTGATTATGAGATTAAGGAACCAGCAAAAGATAAGACTGAGGAAATACCTGCTGATGAAACAAAGACTGATGACAAGGCTGTTAGGAATTAGAAATTCCAGGTATTAAAGAGTCGGTCACCTCAAGTATATGTATTCGTTAGAAAGCTCGTAGTCATAGTTATTTTATGTTAAGTAGTATTTAGTTAAGTAACACCGTGGAGGACGGACGGGTCTTTACCCACTGTATGCCTGATCCACAGCCCGTTGTGTGGCATTTTATGTAAGACTATAAATACTCTCTACCTCCCAAGGTAGAGAGTTGGAGCTCATAATAATATTTTTCTTTCTCTCACTATAGTTCCCAACTCTCTTCCTTTCTCTCACTAGAACTTTCTCTCTCTAACATACTTATACGCCTACTTTGATTATGGTTTAGAGTGTTTGTGAAATCCAATATCCTACAATTGGTATCAAGAGCCATGGTTTGATCACTCATCTTTCATGCTCTTTGTTTTGGTGGATTTCATAAGGTTTTTGGGGTATTAAGGGTTTAGGAGAGTTTGATTCATTTGGACAAATTCTAGTGTTAAAGTTTGAATTTTGCTTGTACTTTTGTGTTTAGGATTATCATATGTGTTTATGTTTTGAATTGGAAGGCTTAAATCATTGTGGTTTGGTTGTTTTGGATTGATAAAGTGGTTATTTGTGAAAGAAGGACGAAGCGAGTTGAGTCTCGGACTTGTTTTTCTTCAAAGCGAGTTGCTTTGTTATTTGATGCGAGTTGGTACATGCGACTTAGCTGTTTAGCGAGCTGATTTTTATGCGGTTTGAGTTCTAAGCGAGTTGTTTCTTTAAGCGACTTGAGATCTAAAGCGACTTAGCTATTGAGCGAGTTGTAAAGCTAGCGAGTTAATTTAAGCGACTTGGTGTTTAAGCGAGTTGATTGTGTTGCGAGTTGATACTAAAGCGAGTTGGCTATTTAGCGACTTGATTCATTAAGCGAGTTGACTGTGTTGTGAGTTGATGCTGATGCGACTTGGCTATTAAGCGAGTTGATTACTTAAGCGAGTTGTTAATTAAGCGAGTTGTGTGGTTAGGTACTTATTCATTTAGGTTTGTTACTTCTTCGTGATACATTCTTACGGTTGTTCTTTTGGTTTAGTAAAATCCCGTGAAAGAATCAATTTCCCGGTTTAATCAAAGAATAGTAAAATCCCGTAGAGCTTGAAACATGTCTACAAACGTTCCTACTATCATCTCCACTGTTGCCGAGGATGTTCAAGCAGCTGGCTCAGATACTCGTCCACCCATGCTTGACAGAACTGACTATGACTCTTGGGCTCAACGAATCAGACTGTATTGTCTTGGAAAGGAAAATGGGGTCAACATTCTCAAATCCATTGATGAAGGACCTTATCAAGTTGAGAAGACCAGAGATACTCTTGAAACAGGCATAGACAGAACTGTGATCTTAGGTTTAGACAGACCAAAGACATATGATGAGCTCAGTGATAAGGAGAAAAAGAGATTCGATGCTGATATCAGGGCTTCTAACATCATACTTCAAGGTCTTCCAAAAGATATCTACAAACTTATCAATCACAATACCGAAGCCAAAGCAGTGTGGGATAATGTCAAGATGCTTCTCTCAGGGTCTGAATTAACTATGGAAGACAGAGAATCACAACTCTATGATGATTTTGAGCACTTCAAGATGAAACCTGATGAGAGTGTTTATGAATACTATGTGAGATTTCACAAGCTTGTCAATGATATGAGGAATATCAAGATGACCATGCCAAACATTCAGTTGAACTCAAAATTTGTGAACAACATGAATCCAGAATGGCACAAGTTTGTCACTTCTGTGAAGCTCACTAAAGGATTGAAGAATACAAACTATGAGCAACTCTATGCCTTCCTCCTTCAGAATGAGAGACATGCTATGTTTGAAAAAAAGGATTCTTAATCAGTTCAAAACCAACCAGGGAGAGACAAGCTCTTCAAATGACTCAACTGCCTTCTACTCAAACATCGGAATCACAACCAAAGCCTCACAAGTCATACCCATGGGTAATGGTAATCATAAACTCATTCCTGATCCTATGTTCAAACAAGCTGATGCTGATGCACACGTGGGAAACTTCATTAATCAACTAGCTCTTCTGATTAGTCAAAACATGAACTCTCTTCCACACACCAACAACAATCTCAGAACTGCTTCCAATCCACATAATCAAGCCACTGTCAGAGATGGGAAGGTTATGGTGCAGCCAGTTCAAGAACGACAGTACGAACAAGCAAGAGGTGGAGCTGGTAGAGGTTATGTTGCAAATCAGAACAGAGGAAGGAATGGAAATCAGGGTCAAGCAAAGCCAATCAAATGTTACAATTGTGGAGGTGAGGGACACATTGCAAGGAACTGCACATCACCAAAACGCCCTCAAAATGCTGAGTACTTCAGGGATAAGATATTGCTTGTGCAAGATCAGGATAATGGTGCAGCTTTGGATGAAGAGGAATTGTTGTTCTTGGCTGAGGGAAATGCTAAGACATATGATGCAGATGTGGATGAGCAACCAATTCAGGAGATAGGGCATAATCATCAGAATGCCTTTCAAGTAGCTGATTGTGATGCATACGACTCTGATGTTGATGAAGAACCCAATGCACAAACCATCTTCATGGCTAGCATTTCTCCAATGGTCTCTCCTAAAGTCTCTTCATCACCACAAGCTCGTCTATCCAAAGACAAACTCATCTCTGAGGTATTAAAATTATACGATGAAGTTGATGAGCAAAAGATACATAACGAAGTACAATCAACTGTGTTTATTGAATCAAATATTGAAAATATGGGTAATATCAATGTTGTCCCATATGATCAATATGTGATACAAAGTGAAAGTGTGATTGTACCAAGTGATGCATCTTCTGCAGTCAATAACGATTATGTTTTTGATGAATTCACTGCATGTGCCCCTGATGATTCTGTAATTTCTGAACTAAATGCCTATAAAGAACGTGTTGCTATTTATGAACAACGTGCAAAATTTGAGTTGACCACCTGTGAGCAGGAAATGGATGACCAAATGCGTACAACTATTAGAAAAAGTAGGTTTAGAGAAGAAGTATTAAAACAAGAGTTAAACTCCTTACAAGAAAAGCTTTCTAAAACTGCTAAGCAAAAGCAAGAACTTCAAGAAAATGTTAAAATGCTTAAGCAAGAATTCAGTGCTAAGGAATCAAAACTTTTGAATGATTTTTCTAATCTAAAAACCTTGAAAAACAAGCTTGAAAATAAGTTATACGTACAAGGAAATACCATTCAGACTGCTCACTTAATCACTAAGCATAGAGTCTTAAGCGATAAGCATAGCATTCCCCTTGTTGAGGAACCAAATCCAGAGGTCATTAAAAAGGCTAGAAATGCTCATAAGGTTCTTTATGATGGCAATGAAATCCTTAAACCTAGACAGAAACCTAGTTGCGTTGAGTGCACTGAGGAAGATAAGAAATCAGATGAAGTCACTAGGGAAAAGATGTACAAGAAATTAGATGATCCTAAAAGTAAAGAGAAGAAAATAAAGATCACACCCCATGATTACAAGAAGGAAAATTGGACTTCCTTGAACATGTTTAAGCCTCAGACATTGTTAACACCCGAACAAGTGTTCTGGAAAAAGGATTTAGATAAGCAAAAGCAGAGAATCTTGTTGTAACGAACCCTCCCTTTAGGAAAATGCCTTCAGCGACTGTGTATCCTCCAAATACACCAATGCATTTAGTACCTAGGACTATTGCCACGAAAAGCAAGACCTTAATCAGTCAATATGTTATTTTTCAACTATTTGTTGATTTTGAGAAAACTTGTAAGAAAAGGATCACACCCACTGGTATAACTGAAGGGGAAAGGGGTTTTGAGCAAACAAAAGAATGTTATTTAACTGAAGTCATGCCTTTCTTTAAACAACTAAAAGATCAGTTTGAAAGTCTTAAAAAAGGAATGAACTTTGACATTAAAGAAATGGAAAAGGAGTTTGATGCTATGATTGTTGAGGTTAGTGACTATGAGCATGCACTAAAATATAATGAGATTGAGAGGAAGAACCTACATACATTAAATGAGACTCTTATTACTGAATGTGTTGCTCAAGATGTGTTTTTCACTGTTACAAATTGTTCTATTAATGCTTCCCAATTTCATGAATTATCTGTTGCCCTGAAAGTATCCCATGATCGTGTCATTGAGCTTGAAAAGACTAATTCTAAACTAAATGAGAAAATTGAACTGGATGATCACGACAATTTGGTTAAACATTTTTCTAAACTAGAGGCTGAGCATTTTAATTTACAACTAAAATATCAACATCTTAAAGAAAATGTCAAAACTTCAAATATCAAGACATCCTCAGATGCTCCAGATTTTGATGCAGTTTTTCAAATTAACAAACGTGATGAACAGATTCAAGCTCATTGCAACACGATCAGAAAGTTGAAAGCCCAAATCTCTCAATTAAAGGGTCAAAAGAACAATATGACAGGCTCCCAAATGCCTCCTCCTTTAGATTCTCAGAATTCTCAAACGTTTCATCTTCAAAACTTAGTAAATGCATTACAAAAGGAAAACGAAAGTTTTCTAGAAGAAAATAAAAAGATTAAACGTCATTTCAATGAGTTATTTGAATCAATAAAGGTCACTCGTAACAAAAATAACGAACAAATAGCTTCATTGCAAAAGGAAATTAAGAATCTGAAGAGTCAGGTAAAAGGGAAAATGCCAATGACCAATGGGGAGAATGGTGTATCAAAGGTTCACTCTTGTAATAAATATGCTTTGTCTGTGAAATATGTCCCCCCTCATCTCAGAAATAACAAACTTGCTATTCAAACATATTTTTCATCCCTTAAGGATTGTCTAGAATGTCTCAGTGAGATTGTTGAAGAAGATAAGTTAGAGAAACCACTTGACAATGCAATTGGGCATGCATGTTTATATGCCAAACGATCTCAAGAAATTCTAGAATGCTTAATCACAATATGCCCTAAGTCCTTAGGTAAGAGAGTTAATCCTTTGATTCTGTGTTCGATGCCTAGTGCCAAGTATAATATCCATTCGATGCCCGATGTTTTGAATGTGAACCTTAGTGTGCCTTCAAGTAGTTCAGATTCCAGATCTGTTAAAGCTAAGAAAGCGAACTCTTGTGTGCCTTCTAGAATTACAAATCCCAGCACCTCTAGCGTTAAGAAAGTGAACCTTAGTGTGCCTGCATGTAGTTCAGATCCCAGCACATCTAAACAGGAGAAGCAAAGAGTAGCAAAACCAACTAATGTTCCCATTACCTCTACAGGAGTAATCAGTGACATTAAAGCAAGCAGGTCAAAGTCTCAAGACAATACAAGGAATGATAGGACTTCGCAAGCTAAGAATGTGCATTGGAAAAGAGTAGAAGACCAACCTAGGAACTTTAATTTTGAGCCGAATAAAACGAATCGTGTTGATTCTAGTATTAGCCATAGGCGTACTGTAATTAATTCGAATTCTGATACTTTTTGAAAACCTTGTACTGATGTCTGCTTGAATTCTGTTTCTAATCATGAAAGTGGTGTTAATGTTTTGTCTAATGATGTTAATTATCCAGTTAATATTGTTAATGCTAAAAATCATGTTAAGAAGGCAAAAAGGCAAAAACGTAAGAAAGTTAGAAAACAATGGAAACCCACTGGAAGAACATTCTGTAAGGTAGGATATAGATGAATACCGGTTGGCCGTAAGGTTAATCAGACAATGCCCACTAGAAAATGGATGCCTACGGGTAGTACTATTCCCTTAAGAAGTGGACATACTTTGAATAGGGCGAATACGGACACAAGTACTGCATCTATTTATAATGATTCCATTGCTTCAATATCTGATATGGACGTTTCTATTTCTGATGTGGGTGTTCCAATCTCTATTTCTAACCAAATGGAACCCATTCTTGCATGGGGATCCCAATTATCCAGTTATCCACTCTTGTCTGTGTTCAACTGCAGATCGTTCAAATCGTTCTGTGGTACCTGGACTCAGGCTGTTCCAAGCATATGACTGGCGACCGGTCGCGGCTCATGAACTTCGTGAGCAAATTCATCGGGACAGTTAGATTCGGAAATGATCACTTCGGTGCAATTATGGGTTATGGTGATTATGTTGTTGGTGATAGTGTTATCTCTAGAGTATACTATGTGGAAGGTCTTGGTCATAATCTGTTCTCTGTTGGTCAATTCTGTGATTCTGATCTAGAAGTAGCCTTCAGAAAACATACTTGTTTTGTTAGAGAACTTGATGGTAAGGAACTGTTAAGAGGAACTCATGGCTCAAATCTTTACACCATCTCTATCGATGATATGATGAAGTCTTCTCCAATTTTCTTGTTGTCAAAGGCTTCGAAAACAAAGTCATGGTTATGGCATCATCGTCTCAATCACTTGAACTTCGGCACCATCAATGATCTCTCCAGAAAGGACTTAGTTGTAGGTTTACCTAGACTAAAGTATGAAAAGGATCATCTTTGTTCAGCATGCCAATTGGGAAAAAGCAAAAAGTATGCCCATAAACCCAAACCTACAAACTCAATTACAGAAGTTCTTCATACCCTTCATATGGATTTATGTGGTCCAATGAGAGTGCAGAATATCTTTGGGAAGAAATATGTGTTAGTTGTGGTTGATGATTACTCTAGATTCACCTGGGATCAAGTTCTTAAGAACAAAGGATGAAACTCCTGATATCATCATCAAACTCATCAAACAGCTGCAGGTTCGACTTAACAAAACCGTCAGAATTATCCGAACAGACAATGGTACTGAGTTTGTTAACAAACAACTTAGTTAATTTTATGAAAGCATTGGAATCAGCCATCAAAGAAGTGTTCCATGAACTCCTCAACAGAACGGTGTAGTTGAAAGACGAAATCGAACTCTTGTGGAAGCCGCTAGAACAATGCTGATTTACTCAAAGGTTCCAATGTTTCTCTGGGCTGAAGCTATTGCCACTGCATGCTACACACAAAATCGTTCCCTGATTCACACTGTTCATGGAAAAACTCCATATGAACTTGTCCACAACAGAAAACCTAATCTTTCTTTCCTTTGTGTGTTTGGTGCATTGTGTTATCCAACTAATGAGGGTCAAGACTTAGGCAAACTGAGAGCTAAAGCAGACATTGGAGTTTTTGTAGGGTATGCACCAAACAAAAAGGGATACCGAATCTACAACAAAAGAACCCAGAATATCATGGAAACAATTCACGTTACGTTTGATGAGCTGACCGGTCAAACGGCTCCTGGATAATCCAGTTCAGGACCCGCACTTCAAAACAGTCCCATTGGTTCATCCCTTGTTCCAAACTCTTTTCAAGAAACTCCATATGTACCTCCATCTGAAGATGATTTAAAGAAATTGCTTGATCCTATGTTTGATGAACAGTATGAGCCAAGTTCTAGTGAACTGATGACTCCCTCAGCAGAGGCTGCTCATATTCCTGTGAATGAAGTCCATCCTTTAGTCTCAATATCATTAAGCCAAGAAGCGCCTGTTGCTGATCACTCTATCTCATCGACAAATCATCAATCTTCGAATGTACATCATGGAACCGTTTCTCACATCAATGATGAAGACAATCCCTTTGCTACTCCTGAAGATGCTCCATTTGAGAACATATTTGCTCCTGAATCTTCATTAGAACCATCTTCTTCAGAAGACATCAACTCAGCTACTTCAGTCCCCCAACCACTGCCACATGAACACCTCAGAAAATGGACTCATGATCATCCATTAGATAACATCATTGGAAATCCTTCTCGTCTAGTATCAACACAGAAACAACTTGCAACCGATGCCTTGTGGTGCTTCTTCAACTCCGTACTCTCTAAGATCGAACCAAAAGATGTCAAAACCACCATGAATGAAGATAGCTGGTTCAATGCCATGCAAGAAGAAATTCATGAGTTTGATCGACTTGATGTATGGGAGTTAGTACCTGCTCCAGATTGTGCTATGATTATTTCTCTAAAATGGATCTTCAAAGTGAAACTTGATGAGCATGGTGATGTATTGAAGAACAAGGCTCGATTAGTTGCTAAAGGATACCGTCAAGAGGAGGGTATTGACTTTGAAGAATCTTTTGCTCCTGTTGCTCGAATCGAGGCAATCAGAATCTTTTTGGCTAATGCTGCTAGTAAGAACATGGTAGTCTATCAGATGGATGTAAAGACGGCATTTCTGAACGGAGATCTTAAAGAAGTCATCTACGTCAGCCAACCTGAAGGATTTGTGAATCAAGAGCATCCTACTCACGTTTATCGTTTGAAGAAGGCTCTTTACGGTTTAAAGCAAGCTCCAAGGGCATGGTATGATACACTATCAAAGTTTCTTCTATCTACTGGATTTAGCAAAGTAGCAGTTGATCCAACATTGTTCACCAGGAAGTCAGGCAAACATTTAATTCATGTTCAAATTTATGTTGATGATATCATCTTTGCCTCGACTGACCCCAATGAGTGTGACCGTTTTTCAAATGAAATGAGTTCAAAATTTCAAATGTCAATGATGGGACAAATGTCATTTTTCTTAGGATTACAAATTTCACAAAGTCCCAGAGGCATTTTCATAAATCAATCTAAATATGCAACTGAGATCTTAAAGAAATTTGGATTTGATTCAAGTGACCCTGTTGACACTCCCATGATTGATCGAACCAAACTAGATGAGGACCACTCAGGGATCATGATTGACCAAACGAAATATCGTAGTATGATTGGATCCCTGATGTACCTCACTGCTAGTAGACCAGACATCTTGTTCGTTGTTTGCATGTGTGCTAGATACCAGGCTAAGCCTACTAAAAAGCACTTTGAAGCGGTTAAATGGGTCTTTCGGTATCTCCAAGGAACCATCAATATGGGACTTTGGTACCCGAAGGACACCAGTATGTCACTAACAGCCTATGCAGATCGAGATGGTACATGATTCCTCGTCAATTCAATGGTTATGACTGAGTCGAGCTCTTTTGAGATTCAAACAACGATCATTAAACTTTTTGATCACATTTTAATCACGTCTCCTCCCCCTCAAAAATAGCATATTCGTGAAATTTTTGATATCAACGGATTAAACAACATTTTAGAATCTTTTGGGGAGACAAACGGATTTGATTTAAGCATGAATTTGGAACATTTTTGTTTTATACTCCCCCTTTAATAAAGCATAATCAATTAAAAGGGTTTTAGAGGGAGTTATCTTGAGCACAAAGTATTTTGAAAGATTTTGAAAATCTTTTTGAACAATCTTGAAAAGGTGCTCAAGATGATGATGATTTCTCACCAGTTTTAAATGTAGTGCACTGAAGTGTACACTTGATTTTTTCTTTAAAAACACGAGTTTTGATTTTAAAATAATCAAAAGTCATCATTTTTGTCCGGGTTTCGTACTGAAGTATACGAAATCCATTTTTGAAGAAATTTTGAGAAACAACATGTTTTGGAAAACATTTAAAGAACTCTCGCTCAAGCATCTGTACATGCCCGTATCATTGTGGAATGACATTTCTAGAAACGTACAGAATATCGATTATACGAGAGACATGTCATGAGAAGAATATTTTTGTATTTTTTGATATTCTATTGTTTTTGTATTTTTGAAAGTTTTATATTTTTATTTTTTGATTTTGTTGGTTTTTCAAATTTTGTATTTTGTTTTTCAAAAATATTTACAGTGAAGCTTTTTGGAAAATCATTTTCAAGAAGATTCAAGAAGACGTTCTAACTCCTCAGGGGTTAGGCTTCGCATTCCAATTCGTCGAACTAAATCGTCAAACCTTTCTTTTGGAAGGGCTTTAGTAAATATATATTGGCGAGTTGGTAATCTGTCCTCACGAAAAATAATTCAACAGTACCTTCTTCCACATGTTCTTTTATGAAGTGATAGCGTACTCTGATATGCTTGGTCTTTGAGTGATGAACAGGATTGCATGAGATGGCTATGGCACTTTTCGAGTCACAATACATAGGTATTTTATCGAAAGTAAAGCCATAATCTGTGAGTTGTGTTCTCATCCATAGAACTTGAGCACAACACGCAGATAGAGACACATACTTGGCTTCAGCGGTTGAAGGTGCAGTGCAATCTTGTTTCTTTGAAGACCAGCTTACTAACTTTTCACCCAAAAATTGTGCGCCTCCTGATGTACTTTTTGCTGTAACTTGATCACCTGCGTGGTCCGCATTTGAAAAGGCAATTAGATCAAATCTAGATTCCTTCGGATACCAAAGACCCTTGTGAATGGATGTCTTCAGGTACCAAAAGATCCTTTTAACCTCTTTGAGGTGCTGTTTGGTAGGCTTTGCCTGAAACCGTGCTAATAAGCAAACAGCAAAATGAATATCGGGTCGACTAGCAGTAAGGTACATGAGAGAACCAATCATGCTCTGATATTTCTTTGGATCGATAGGTTTCCCAAACAAATCGGCTCCAATATTTGGTGAAGTTACCATTGGTGTGCCAACAGAGTCACAATTATCCATACCATGATTTTTCAAAATCTCAGTTGTATATTTCGCTTGATTAATAAAAATTCCACGTGGGGACTGATGTATTTGTAAACCAAGAAAAAACTTTAGTTCCCCCATCATGGACATTTTAAATTTGCTTTTCATGAGATTTTCAAAATGTTTTGAAAGATTCGGATTAGTGGACCCAAAAATGATGTCGTCCACGTAAATCTGAACAATCAAAATGTCGTTTTTGCATTTTTGTGTAAACAAGGTAGGATCAACCGTTCCTTTGGTGAAATTTTTTAGGATAAGGAAAGAGGACAGTTCGTCATACCACGCTCTCGGAGCTTGCTATAAACCATAGATTTCCTTTTTGAGTTTGTAGACGTAGTTTGGATGTTCCATGTCTATGAAGCCTTCTGGCTGACTTACGTACACTTCTTCTTTCAGAGTTCCATTCAAGAATGCGGTCTTAATGTCCATCTGATAAACCGTGATGTTTTTGTGAGCTGCATAGGCTAATAAAATCCTAACTGCCTCAAGTCTAGCTACCGGCGCGAATGACTCTTCAAAGTCTATTCCTTCTTCATGTCTGTATCCTTTGGCCACAAGACGAGCTTTGTTGCGAATTACAGTCATCTCTTCATCCTTTTTGTTCTTCCATAACCATTTGAGATCAATGACGCGAATGTCAATTGGTCTTGGAACCATATCCCAAGAGTCATGTAGACGGTATTGGAGAAGTTCTTCCTGCATCGCTTCTATCCATGCGGGTTCTGCCATTGCTTCCCGAATGTTTTTTGGTTCAATATTGCTAATTGAGCAAAGGTAAATGCACAAGTTGCAATCGGTGGCAAGTTGGCTTCTCGTCTGAATTGGCCTTGATGGTTCACCAATAACTTGTTCAATCGGATGGTCCTTAGTCCACTTCAGAGTAGAAGGATACCGTAGATTATACGAGTGCGAGTTAGATGGTTCTCGTAAGCTTGAAGATGATTCAGCTGATTCCGTAGCAAACGGGTTTTCAAATAAGTCTTCATCTAATGTTTTGGTTTTGCTCATCAACTGCTGGTAAAACTGTTTGAAGAATTGGAGTTGCTGGAGTAGATGTAGATGATGTTGATGGAGTTGGTGCATTGGTTTCGATCGTTGTAGATGCATCTTCTGTTGGTGGTGGTAGATGATGTTGAGCGGGTGCAGCGGAATGATGGTTTGATGCATTTGTCGAAGTTCCACCATAGTATTCATCAAAAATTAACTCAAAGAAATTCTCCCATTCTTGTTCATGAGGTGTGGCAGCAAAAGTTGATGGAGCTCTTTGATGTACGAGTCCTGAACTGATGTGTCCAGAAGTCTGCGGGTTTGGTGCGGGTTCTAGAGCGAGTCTCTCAGAAGCCATTTGTGAAATTTCATCAAAGTTCACATTCATCGTCTCCATGATCCTCCTAGTTCGCCGGTTATACACCCTGAATGCCCTCAAGCTATCTGAATATCCAATGAAGATTCCAATATCAACTTTAGCTTTCAGTTTCCTTAGATCTTTTCTGTCATTTGTCGGATAGCACAAAGCGCCAAACACGTGAAAGTAAGAGATATCAGGTTTTCTGTTGTTCACTATTTCATATGGGGTTTTATTGAATCTTGGATGGATTAGGGATCGGTTCTGAGTGAAACAAGCAGTGGCGACAACATCAGCCCATAGAAATAACAGTGCACTAGAATAGATTAGCATTGTGCGAGCAACTTCCACAAGAGTACGATTTCTTCTTTCAACTATCCCATTCTGCTGTGGAGTTCTAACAACTGATGTTTGATGAGTTATTCCAACATCTTCAAAATAAGCTCTTAACTCCTGATTTGTGAATTCAGTGTCGTTGTCTGTTCTTACAACTCTTACTAGAGCTTGAAGAAGTACTTGAATACGCTTCAGAAAGGTGATGCTGATGCCTGGTGCTTCGTCTTTTGATCTCAAAAACCTAACCCATGTATATCTTGAATAATCATCGACGATAACAAGAATATACTTTTTCCCATTTATGCTTTCAACTCTCATTGGGCCACATAAGTCCATGTGCAACATATGCAACCTTGCTTCCGAACTAGGTACGGATTTGGGTTTATATGATGCTCTTTTGCTTTTTCCTTGTTCGTATGATGGACATAAGTGATCCTTGGTGTATTTGAACTTTGGAAGTCCGTTGACGATGTTGTCTTTGGCCATTTGTTGAGGGTGTCGAAAGTGAGATGGGATAGCCGTCTATGCCACAACCAGGACTTTGTTCTAGATGCTCGTCTCATAAGACATATTGGTGATGAAGAGGCCATTTGGTTAATGTCGATAGCATACAAGTTTGTATCACGTTTCCCAGTTAAGAGATTAGTGCCATTCAAGTTTCTAACGAAGCAAACATTTTTCTTAAAAGCAACCTTTAAATCTGCATCACAGAACTGCCCGACTGAAAACAAATTGTGTCCCAACCCTTCGACATAGTAAACCCGAGTGATTAAATAATTTCCAAAAGGCAGATCTCCATAACCCATGATAGCTACTACATGATCATTTCCGAAACGTACGGTTCCCATGAATTGCCTGACGAAATTGATCAACAGCTTCAGATTCCCGGTCATGTGCTTGGAGCAACCCGAGTCGACGATCCAAAGACATATTTTGATAACCTACCAATAACAGAAGAAGAAGATTTTGGAAACCGTTTTGATTTTGGTTCCTTTGGGTTAGAGGTAAAATCCTGATCACACTCATAGAAGTTATCTATTGGTAAGACAAGTTCATCACTCATTCTACCATTCTGGAGTGTGAAAGTTCTACCCGTGGGTTTCCAAATGTCATCCCTAAAGTAAACATTATGCTCCCTATCAGTAGTGTAAAGCCTAAGTCTTGCAACTAGTCTTCCTATTCGTTTAGCATAAGTTCTTTTGGGAACATTCTTCTTAACAGGCTTAACAATCTCATTCTTAGAAACACAATCATCATGAACATTATTTAAAGATTTCTTGCAAGTTACGCAAAGAGATTTAACACATTCATTAGACTTAGCAAGTTTCATAGGTTCATTACATTCAGATGAAGTGTCTTTCTTATTACAAAACGGTAAACTCGTAGGGTGTTCTTCTACTTTCTTCTCTTTATTCAAGCAACTACTCTTAGAGGCAAGTGAGACTCTATTGTTCCTTGTATTGCTCTTAGGCTTTAATCTGCTGCTCCTAGAGGTGCTTCCTAGTCCTATAGAAGGTAATACACACTCATTAGGATTCACATTTTTATCTAGAGAAGTGGTTTCAGCTTTCCTAGTCTCTTTAGAGTGCTTTTCTAAACTTATGTCGTTTGTTCCATATGTTTTAGATGTGGAGGCAGACGCATTAGTGGTACTCATCTTAAAAAGGCCAGGTGCTAAAACTTTTGGTTTTTCGATAACCACTTTTCCTTTTTCAACATTTTGTTTAGGCAAGGCAGGTGGAGTGACTGGTTTTGATAAATCATTTTTCTCATTGACTTTTGGAGGAGGCATTAAAACAGACATTTTTGGTTTTAAAACCGGTTTGGGAACATTTGATTTCTCCTCAGTCAATGGTTTTGGAATCTTAGTATCCACTGCCTTTCCTTTTTGACATTCTAGCTGAGCCCTCAAAAGATCATTTTTCGCTTTCATGTCATTGTAGGCACGCTGATACGACAGTTTGTCATACTTGCATTCCTAAGTTTTTCGATCAAGTTGTTTAAAATATGAGACATTTTCTTTTTCAAGTTTCTCAAGTGCTTTTTCATATTTTGAAACAATTTTGGAGGTCTCAGACTGGAGTCTTTCATGATCTTCAACAGAATATGTTTGTAAAATAATGGACATAATATCGTTAGTCAGAACATCTTCGAAGAGAGAGTCATTTAAATTTTCCAAAAATTTGATGTGTTCAACACAGTCATTAGCTTGCTTTACCAGGGATTTATGGTCCTTGACAAAGTCAGCTGTTTCTTTCAAAAACGCTTGTTCAAAATAAATTACCCTTGAGTTGATGTTATTCAGCTGAGGGGCAATTTGAGTTTCAAAATATTTTTTATTTTCATTATCAAAACTATTGATCCAGACGTTTGTTGTAATATTGGTTTTATTTTTAACAGTGTCTTGAAGATCCGCAATTCTAGTTTTCACATTTTCTAAAATACTTCTCGCATCACTTGTGTTAAAAGGATTGTTTGAAGACATTTGTTCAATGTTCGAAAGAGAATTTGAGACAACAACTGGTTTTGAAACAGATTTTGAAACAGGTGTTGACTCTTTGTTTGAAACACTTGGTGTGATGGAAAACTTTGACTTTTCTTTTTGATTAACAAAAGTAATTCCAGAAATTTTGTTCCATTTGTTATAGTCGATTGGTTTGATTTCCGGATGTTTTTGTTTCATTCTTTCTCTACTCTCCTTAGATAGTTCTAACGTTTCAAGAGAATCACGAACAATAATGGGTTCATGTAAAACATTTCCATTGTTTAACACATTATGAGGTTTCTGAGCTTTCTTGAGGAACAAAGAACGGTCGTTACCAAGTGCCATTCTTTGGTTAGTATGAAAACGCGGATTTACTTGATTAGAAAGCATCTTGTTTGTTTGAGCAGAATGACCCGTTGTAAGAAGCAAATTTTCCAAAGTTTTGATTTTCTCAGTTTTATCAAGAATTTCATCAAGAAGAGAATCTTCTTGTTTTGAAAAATCAGTAATAAACTGCTTCTTCTCTTTTTCAAGATCAGAAAACATTTCTTTTTGTTTAGAAAGTTGGTCATTTAAATCAGAAATTTCCTTGTTTAAAGATTTAATTTTCAAGTTCAAATTCACATCAAGTGTGTTATACTTGATTTGCAATAGTTGTTCTTTAGAAACGAAATTTCGATAACCAATTTCTAATTCTGATTCTTTGTTTTTATGAAATTCAAAGGCTTTTGCGTTCGCCTTGTAAGTCTCAAGCTCAGCGGTCAATTTAGCATTCGCGGCCTTAACTTCGCGATTGACCGTTCTAACTTTCTCGATTCAATGTCACAGTTATTGATTAATGATTCAAAGTAAGCACGTGTTTCCTCATCAGTCTCAGTATTTTGTGCCACACAGTCTCCACTAGGATCCACATCTGGAGTCGCAGAGTTAGTATTGCTACAACTCGGATTGTCCAGGTATGTATCATAAGTAGGTGCTGATGTCACAGAATGCTGTTTGTCATGAATAAACACATCAAATATGACATTGTTATAGCATGGATCAGTGATTGGTACCTCAGATACTGCATTGGCGTCATAGACAGGAGGTGCGTTAGAATCAGTGTCGTACTTAGTCTTATGAAGATTTGCCATGAAGATGCAGTTTGCATTGATTTCCTCGAGGTCTTCCAAATCATCCATAATAGCGGAAAAATCATTTTCCTCAGCACTCAACTGCATCCCTGCTTCTGACTTTCGTGCTAACAGCATAGCTTTCTGAAGATACTCAGCAGTCTTCTTGTTCGGCTTAGTAGGACAATTCCTTGCCATGTGACCCAATCCTTGACAGTTATAACACTTAACCTGATTACCCTGATTCACATTTCCATAATTCCTAACGACTGGAGTTGCAACATTCCCATTCTGATTACCCACTGCTCTATTCCCAACATTCTGACCCATCTAATTTCCAACATTCTGACCCAACTGATTACCCTGATTCAGAACTGCCTGATTACCCATCTGAAATCCAGTAGCATATCCCTGT
The DNA here is from genome assembly GCA_019973895.1 of Chrysanthemum seticuspe. Lineage (NCBI taxonomy): Eukaryota > Viridiplantae > Streptophyta > Magnoliopsida > Asterales > Asteraceae > Chrysanthemum > Chrysanthemum seticuspe. Next base: position 190,088,921 of record BPTQ01000009.1, read on the forward strand.
GGGTTCGCAATAACTCCAACCATTTGTCCTTGATTACCCATGTTCACACCGGCTGTGCAATTGCCTGTTGCGAGTGTTTGATGAAATCCTTTGGTTGTTGTTAGTTGGTGTGGAATAGCGACTTCTGAATGCTTTACCCAAAAATGCAAATACATGTAGCAAAGCTTGTTCTTGGTCAATTTCAAGATCAGTGATTCCTTGTTCCTGGTAATGTTGTTGTTCTGGTGGATAGATTTGTTGTTGAGGGATAACAGCTTGTTGTTGTGGAATGTGTTGCTGCAAGTTTTTGTTAGTGGAAGATGATCAAGCTTGTTGTTGTGTATTCACTGGAGTTTGAGTCTTTGCAATGAGTGCCAATGGATCATGATTCTTTGCTAATATTTCTTTCCTGACTTCATTCACTTCAGTTTGGTTTTGTTTCAGAAAATCATTGAGTTGATCAAAGTTCACTTAATTTAAGTCTTTTGGTTGGTTGACAATAGTGACATATTGTCCCCATTCTTCTGGTAGATTGTTCAGGAACTTGATGTTACTCACGATAGTTCTGGGTGTCAACTTGTTTCTGATCAGCTCATTCATTAAAGTGCAGAACCTTCCATAGTAGGATTCAATGGATTCTCCTGGAGTAGATGTAAAATTCTCCCATGCAGTTAGCAACTTGTTCTCCGTATCTTGTTGACCAATTTCTGTTCCATGACAAAGCCGTCTAGCACGTTCCCACATATCGAAAGCAGTTTCACAACTGTCTACAGCAGTAAAGACGTCTCTTGGTAAACCCAGTTGGACAATATGAATTGCCATGTCATCTGCTTCGACTTGTGTCTGATCCTCTTCAGTGTATTCTGATTCCTTTTGAACATGAAGAGATGGTGGGACGGGAGGTGTTGCATCAGCATTTCCAGGGTCTTGGACTTGTCAAGGTATGAAGGGTCCATTCGTAATGGATTGAATCATCAATTTTCCATTAGGTTTGGTCTTAATGTAACGAAGCATACGACTTGTCCATTGAAGATAACCACCTTTTTCCAACATAGGAGGACGGTTTTTGGCACCGGCTGCATGAATGTCTTGTTGAGTTGCCATTGATGAAGGTATGATATGATAAAGTTGATGTAGGATCGATTCAACGATAAAGGAGTTGTGTTTGATGAAGATTAAGCTCGGTTGTTGTAGTGAAAATTTGGTCTAAAAACTTAAAAACCTCAATAACTTCTTTTCGGAGCGTTTTTAGGACTTGAAAGTTGACCTAAACAAGTTTATTCGGCGTGCCAATCTCCTTGTTCTCACGGTCGTTTTGATTAGTAGAACGCTGAAAACGGAGTTACGGTTCAAAAGTTATAGCCGTTTGAAGTTTTGCTTAAGATCTTACTCGTAAACTTGTTCTTAGGCGTAAGATATGGTTGCTTAGGCGTAAGTTTTGTTCCTTAGGCGTAAGATATGAACCTTAGGCGTAAAATAGTAACCTTACGCATAATAATTAATTCTTATGCGTAAAAATACCCTTACGCGTAAGATGTTAGTCTTAGGCGTAAAAAATATCTTACTCGTAAGAGTTAATGCTTATGCGTAAACTACAAATTTAGGCGTAAGATTTAAATCTTATGCGTAAAAACTTGCTTACGCGTAAAACAAGAATCGTATCTCTCTAACTTATCCAAGCTAGTGAGATTTCACAAGTCGAAGTGTTCCACAAACTTATCCAAGTGAGGGAAACACTGAGTCACCGTTGTTGCACGAAGATTCTTTACCAACTGCTTATGCGTAAAACCTTATGCGTAAGATTAGGGTTTTGACTTTTTTCTTACGCGTAAAAAGAGGGTTTTGACTTTTTTCTTAAGCGTAAAAAATGACCAGTTTTCCAAACGATTTCTTATGCACAAACAGCTTCCAAAACACTCAAATACCAAGAAAGATTTGACCTTTGTCACCCAAAGAGCTTTTTCTGCTTATGCACAAACAGCTTCCAAAAGATTTGACCTTTGTCAAATACGAGTTTAAAACTGAAGAAAACACGTAAAGCTTTGAACTTTTTCCAAAAACTAGAATCCTTAACACTATAAGAACCTCAAACCATAAGAATCTTGAAGATTTTAGTGCAAAAATTAAAATTTTAAGCGTGACAATATTGAGAACGAAACTACGCGTAACAACACAAAAAAATTTCAACCAAAAACACTCCGAAACCATTGTTAGGCGATTGACACCAATTGTAGGACCACGTTTTTCCACCAACCTTACGCGTATAACACCTTATCACAAGATGAAAACACGTAACCAAACACAAACACTATGCATAGTAAATGAAGAAAGAAACAAAGATGAGAAAGTTTGGTGACTTGATGTTATGCGTATGAAATAAGATGAAAGAAAACTTGTTATATTATTTGAAAGAAAAACACACACAAAACACACTCAAGCACACCCCTCAAATGAGACTTTGAGGGGTATATATACTACAAGTACAAACGCCCTAATGGGCTTGGCCATAGGCTTCGTGGATATGGGTTGGACATGGATTGGATGACAACTTATACAAGGCTAGCTTACCATAACTTCTAGCCATTTAGCTTAGTCCAATCCACGAGCCCTTTGACTATTCTAGCAAGATATCTAACACACGTTACAAAGTTCCTAAACGTAAATGACCATCAATTCTAATAAAACCTATTAAGGATAACAGCCACATACCCTCCACCTACTCCACCTTTTCCTTGTTCATACTGTCTTCCTTGCACTGGTTGCACCATGATCTTACCATCTCTGACAATAGCATGATTGTGTAGATTGGATGCAGTTCTGAGCTCATTGTTGGTGTGTGGAGTGAGGTTCAGATTTTGCTTAACCATAAGAGCCAGTTGATTGATGAAATGTTCCATGATTGTGTTTGAGTTTGGAAGCTTATATGCTGGATCTGGAATGAGCTTGTGGTTACCGTTACCCGTTGGTATGACTTGAGAGGCTTTGGTGGTAATTCCTACATTTGTGTAGAATGCTGTTGAGTCATTTGATGAGCTTGCCTCTCCCTGATTAGATTTGAACTTTTCAAGAATCATTCGTTCAAACATAGCATGCTTCTCATTCTGAAGTAGGAAAAGAATACAATTGCTCATAGTTGGTGTTCCTTAATCCTTTGGTTAACTTGACTGAGGTGACAAATTTGTGCCATTCGGGATTCAAGTTGTTCACAAACTTTGAATTGAGCTGAATATTTGGCATGGTCATTTTGATATTCCTCATATCATTCACAAGTTTGTGGAACCTCACATAGTATTCAGTGACACTTTTGGAGGGTTCATTTCGAAGTTCTCAAAATCATCATACAATTGAGATTCCCTGTCTTTTTTGGTCAATTCAGAACCAGAGAGAAGCATCTTAACATTGTCCCAAACTGCCTTGGCTTTAGTGTTGTGATTGATTAACTTGTAGATGTCTTTTGGAAGACCCTGAAGTATAATGTTTGTAGCCCTGATATCAGCATCGTATCTCTTTTTCTCCTTATCATTGAGCTCATCATACGTCTTTGGTCTGTCCAAACCTTAGATCACTGTACCATCCGCAGCAGTTTCAAGTGTGTCTCTTGTAGTCTCAATCTGATAAGGTCCTTCATCAATTGATTTAAGAATGTTAACCCCATTTTCCTTTCCCAAACAGTACAACCTGTGGAAAACTAGAAGGGGGGGGGGTTGAATAGTTTTGCCAATTAAAACTTCCTTTTAAACTATTTAGATCGACTTATGTCAATCTATTTAGACCTGTGTGTTGGATGTTGATAAACAAGCATATAAAAGTATGTAATGAAAAGATAAGAGTAAGAAGCACAAAACCACAACGCGAGTATTTATAGTGGTTCGGCTATAAGAACACCTTCCTTGCCCTACTCCACTCCCCGACTCACCTACTCGAGAGTTCGTAAACACTACACCAATCTCCTTATGGCGGAGAAGCCTTCACAACGTCGCCTACCCTTTTTCCGGTGCTAGGCTAACCACCGGGTTCTTTCACTCCAAGGTGAACCACACCTACATAACGTCGCCTACCCTTTATTAGGTACTAGGCTAAGCACCTAGTTCTTTCACAAAAAGGTGAACCACACCTACACAACATCACCTACCCTTTATTAGGTACTAGGCTAAGCACCTAGTTCCATTGCAATGGAGGAACTACTACCCAACACTACACCAACGACTAATCCCAAAGGAGATCCACTCGTTTTTACAACATCATAAAGTATATCAATATCCTTGGATCTAGTACTAGTCTATCTTGTACATCGAAACACACCATATTGAATGTACATCTAAGGCACCTATCACTAATGCCTTTAACTAGATCTTCAAGACACCCTTCACTAATGTCTTGTGTCTTGACTTCTAAGTACCCTTCAATAATGCTTCTATTCTTGACTTCTAAGCACCTACCACAAGTGCTAATGATGTGGACGATAGATACCCTTCACTAATATCTTCGTCTTGACACTTGAGACACCTTTCACAAAAGTCTTCAACACTTCTTAGGAAAAGATAAACAATCATCAACTAGAAGACTTCAGTTGTCTTGATGATGAGGAAGCATGGCAACTCATGGACTTGAGCTTGCTCGGCTTCAAAGGTGGTGATCTCGCCTTTAAGAGGAACCTAGAAGATCACACAAAAACAAAACTACAAACATAGATCTCTTGGATCTGAGGTTAGAGAGTTTTCAACTCTAGGGGAAAGTATGTTAGAAAGGGGTGAGCAACAATGAAGAAATGGCTCACTATTTATAGAAGAAAAAATCTACTGTTCCCCGGATCCCACGGATCCCTCCCACAAGGGATCCGTCTATCGTAAAGCTAGGGATCCGTAGGACGCTCCTCTTTAGCCATGGGTATTTTGGTTATGGGTCATGGGTCATGGGTTGATCCATGGGTCTTTATCTAGATACAATGTATCTCTTGAGTGCAATGCATCTAGTCGCATGGGTATGGGTCAAACCATGGGTTATGGATATTATCCATATATGATATAAGTATGATGTCATGCAATGGGTTATGGGTCAAGCTCCATAGGTCATGGGCTTTGGGTTGTACCCAACTACATTCAATGTATTTGCCCAATGTGTTATGATACTTAAGTTTCTACCCATTTATATTACCCAATTATACTACATACTAGTTATGTGTATATTTTACCCAAATATGTAAACACTAGTTGTTGTACATATGTAATATTAAATCATAAAATCACTTATACTTGTTTTAGTGTTTTATGTGAAAATGTGAATATGTTAGAAACTATTAGTTCAAACCATTTACGTATTTTATTTGTTTCATTAAAATGATTTTACGTTTGTTATCGACAAAACATTAGAAGATCGTAAAATATAAATAAACGTTTTTACGGCTTATTTGTATTAACAATCTCACCCTTTTTGTTGATGACAAAACATAAAGTTATTTTAAGGAAAAGCTAAAATTCGTAAAAGTTTGAATTTGTAGTTTTTACTTTCTTCTCCCCCTTTTTGTCGAAACAAAAAGAGCTTCGAAAGGAAACTAACACATTGTTTTAGGAAAAAAATGTGAAAGAAATAAAAAGAAATAGAGAGCAAGTAACGGAAAAAGATCTCGTCTTTACTCCCCCTTGACGAGTCCATCCCTATGTAAGGTCGTCAAGAGACTAATTCTAAGCTAGTTTATTTGCAGTTAAGTTTGCAAAAGATTTCGTCTATGTGACGAATGTGCTCCCTCTTATTGATTGCAATTTACCAAAGGGATGTCATGAAATGTAATCCTAATATTGCAAGTGATTTGCAATGTATTGCTTTGACACAAAGCTCCCCTAGCTTTAGAATGTCAAAGTCTTCATGTGTAAATTGAATAACTACAAAATAAAGGTGATCAAAGTATAATGCACAATTTCCTGCAAATGTGCATTATACCAAAGGGATGTCAGAAAACAATTTCCTGCACAATTTCCTGCAAATTTGCAATGTATTTCCTGCAAATAAAGGTGATCAAAGTATAATGCACAATTTCCTGCAAATGTGATCAAAGTTAGTAGAAAAATAGTTTTCTGTCTCACAGATCCCACGGTTCCCTCCTAGTAGGGATCCGTCTAGGCAAATTAAAGGGATCAGTCTGGCTGATGAAATAAATTCAGCAAATGGTGGTATAACAAATAATGTTATCGCCAAAGTGAGATATGTATAATACAACATAATCATATAACAAGTAGCACATAATTTCATTTAATAAAACTAGAGTTATGATATACATGACTCTAAAATTACATGACTAAGAATTTCTAGACCAACTAACGCTTGATATTAGGACACCACTAAAATATTCTAGCTCAAGTTTGTTTAGGTTTAATCTCGTCGAAACGTTCGAGGAGGTGATAGAACATGAAACGTTGGTCTTCTCGTACTTCATGTATCAAACTTTCAACATGTTGACAATGATAACAATCTTTGTCATGGCTAGATAGTAGTAGTGGAAGAAATGAAATGGCTTGATGCGAAGGATCAAGTGAAGCGGCTTGTGGAGTCTCAAACGACGGAGGGATTGGTGGAGGCGCATTTGAGAATGGCTCGACCAAGAATGATGGTGGTGGTAGAGAAGTGTCAACTTCCATATGGCCGGGTGGTTGACTTTGATGATTTCTCATAATCCAAATTGAATTATATGATGGAAACGGCGAAAAGGAAGCCGGAGCTAATGTTGACTCAACACCTTGATTTTGTATCATTATTCCTCCTAATGAGGAGAATGTTGTCGGCGGAGGAGGATGAGACGGCCTAGGAGGCAAATCCTCTAAATTGTAGAGGTGTGGTGATGATAGTGGAGATGTAAAAGATATAGCTCTAGGAACCAATGGTGATGGTTTAGTGGAGATTATATTGTTTGGCCTAGGAGGTATGGTGGTGTTTTGCATAGGTAGTTTTGTGGGTACTATCCTTCTAGGGATTGGTTTGATTGGTTGAGGAGCAATCCTTGCATTTGTTGGCTTGACCGGAGATGATTCGGTTGAAGAGATTTAGTGTACAACACAAGCAATTTTCTTGGGTGGTTCTTTGGTGGATAAGTTACTACTTGGAGTTTTCCTCATGATGAGATGATTTCAAGAAGTTTGTAAGGGTTTCTTAAGTGCTAAAAATTAGGATGAAGGTGATGACTATGGAAGTCCTAACAATGTGGTTTATAAGGCAAGAGATTTGGCAAGTGCATTTAAACCATAAGCCACTAAAATTCATTGGAATGTGATGATTAACATGCACAAGAGTCAACTCCGGAGTTTGTACTGATCTAGGAACTCATTTAAGATGAGATGGAGTGTTTGATTTTAGAAGGATGATGTTGAAATGATTGATTTAGCTAGAGTTGACATAAATTGTCATCCGGATCCCACGGTTCCCTTCTCAGAGGGATCCGTCTAGGCTAATCCTAGGGATCCAGCTCTCAGCAACTATGAAAGAGTAGAAATGATGTTTCTAAAGTCTAAGATCTATATCATCTTGAGTGTTTCAGTCCTCCTAAGTATCTAAAATGAAGGGGTGCTTAAGTACTTGAAGGTAATGAGTGATGTAGCTTAATGATTGCCTTTTATGGAAGGAATTGGAACTTTCATGAGTACCAATAAATGAACAAGGATGACACCAAAGATTTTTAGAGTGTCAAGTGAAGCTAAATGATCTTAGAGATCAGATAGTGACTTATGTGGAAAACTAGAAGGGGGGGTTGAATAGTTTTACCAATTAAAACTTCCTTTTAATCTATTTAGATCGACTTATGTCAATCTATTTGGTTGTGTGTGTTGGATGTTGATAAACAAGCATATAAAGATATGTAATGAAAAGATAAGAGAAAGAAGCACAAAACCAAAACGCGAGTATTTATAGTGGTTCGGCTACAAGGACACCTTCCTTGCCCTACTCCACTCCCGGAGTCACCTACTCGAGAGTTTGTAATCTCTACACCAATCTCCTTATGGCGGAGAAGCCTTCACAACGTCGCTTAATCTTTTTCCGGTACAAAGCTAAATACCGAGTTCTTTCACACCAAGGCGAACCACACCTAACACAACGTCGCCTACCCTTTATACGGTGCTAGGCTAACCACCGAGTTCTTTCACACCTTAGGTGAACTACACCTTCACAACGTCGCCTACCCTTTATTAGGTACTAGGCTAAGTACCTAGTTCCATTGCAATGGAGGAACTACTACCACACTACACCAACGACTAATCCCAAAGGAGATCTACTCCTTTACAACATCATCAAGGACATCAATATCCTTGGATCTAATGCTAGTCTATCTAGTACATCGAAACACACCATATCGAATGTACATCTAAGGCACCTTTCACTAATGCCTTTGATTAGATCTACAAGACACCTATCACTAATGTCTTTGATTAGATCTACAAGACACCTTTCATTAATGTCTTGTGTCTTCACTTCTAAGCACCTTTCACTAATGCTTCTTGTCTTGACTTCTAAGCACCTACCACAAGTGCTTATCCTATAGACGATAGATACCCTTCACTAATATCTTCGTCTTGACACTTGAGACATCTTTCACTAATGTCTTTAACACTACGCTTCTTTAAAGAAAGAAAGGGATCATCAACAAGAGGACTTCAATAGCCTTGATGATGAGGAAGCTTGGCAACTCATGGACTTGAGCTTGCTCGACTTCAAAGCTGGTGATCTTCCCTTTAAGAGGAACCTAAAAGATCACACAAAAACAAAACTACAAATATAGATCTCTTGGATCTAAGGTTAGTGAGATTTAATTCAGGGGAGAAAGTATGTTAGAGAGGGGTGAGATGTAATGAAGAAATGGCTCACTATTTATAGAGGAAAAACCTACTGTTTCCCCGGATCCCACGGATCCCTTCCACTTGGGATCCGGCTAGCACAAAGCTAGGGATCCGTGGTCCGCTCCTCTTTGCCCATGGGTATTTTTGGTTATGGGTCATGGGTTATGGGTTGATCCATGGTTTTCTTTCTAGATACAATGTACTTGGTTAAGTGGTATATATAAAACCATGGGTTATGGGTCAAAACCATTTGCTAGTATTTAACCTTTTTGTATATACTTGTATTTACCCAATTTAGCATACACTTAGTTTTTACCCATTTTGGTATACTTAGTTTAAGTATATGTTTAACCCAATATGTAAACACTAGTTGTTGTACATATGTATCTAAGTCATAAAATCACTTATACTAGTTTTAGTGTTTTATGTGAAAGCGTAAGTGTGTTATAAAACTATTAGTTCAAACCATTTACGTGTTTTATTTGTTTCCTTAAAATGATCTTACTTTTGTTATCCACAAAACATTAGAAGATCGTAAAATATAAATCAACGTTTTTACGGCTTATTTGTATTAACAATCTCCCCCTTTTTGTTGATGACAAAACATAAGATTATTTTAAGGAAAAGCTAAAATTCGTAAAAGTTTGAATTTGTAGTTTTTACTTTCTTCTCCCCCTTTTTGTCGAAACAAAAAGTGTTTGAAAGAAAGCAACACATCGTTTTTAAGAAAAACATGTGAAAGGAAAAAAAATAGAGAGCAAGTAACGGGAAAGGATCTCGTCGTTACTCCCCCTTGACGAGTCCACCCCTAAGTAAGGGCGTCAAGAAACTAATTCTAATCTAGTTCATTTGCACCTAACTTATGCAAAGGATTACGTCTATGTGACGGGTGTGCTCCCCCTAGATGATTGCAATATTTGCAACGGGAAGTCATGAAATTTAAATCAAATGTTGCAAGTAATTTTGCAACGTATTGTTTTGACACCAAGCTCCCCTAGCTTTAGGATGTCAAATACTTTATGTGTTAATTGAATAACTGCAAAACAAGGGTTAGAAAACAAGTATAATTCACAATTTCCGGCAAATGTGATAAAGAAAAACATTCTGACTTCACGGATCCCATGGTTCCCTTCTAGTAGGGATCCGTCTAGGCAATACTGAGGAATCCATCTGGCTGATGACTAAAATCAGCAAAGGTGATATAACAAGTAATGTTATCACATAAATGAGATATGAATACATATTCTCAGAAAAATAACAAGTAGCATGTAATTCCATTTAATAAAACAAGAGTTATGATATACATGACTCAAAAATAAGAAAATAGACAATACATAACTAGGAATTTCTTAGACCAACTAACGCTTGAAGCTTAGACACCACTATAATCTTCTAGCTCAAGTTATGTTTAGGTTTAATCTCGTCGAAACATTCGAGGAGATGATAGAACATGAAACGTTGGTCTTCTCGTACTTCATGTATCAAACTTTCAACATGTTGACAATGATAGAAATCTTTGTCATGGCTAGGTAGTGGTGGTGGATGAAATGAAGTGGCTTGATTCAAAGGATCAATTGAAGTGGTTTGAGGAGCCTCGAATGATGGAGGGATTGGTGGAGGTCCATTTAGGAATGGTTAGATCAAGAATGATGATGGTGGTAAAGATGTGTCAACTTCCATAAGGTCGGGTGGTTGACTTTGGTGATTTCTTATAATCCAAATGGGATTATATGATGGAAACAGCGAAAAGGAAGCCGAAGCAAGTGTTGACTCAACACCTTGATTTTGAATCATTGTTCCTCCTAATGAGGAGAATGTTGTCGGCGGAAGCGGATGAGACCGCCTAGGTGTCAAGTCCTCTAAATTGTAGAGGTGAGGTGATGATTGTGGGGATGTAAAAGAGATAGCTCTAGGAACCAAAGGTGATGGTTTAGTGGAGATTATATTGTTTGGCCTAGGAGGTATGGTTGTGTTTGGTATAGGTAGTTTTGTGGGTACTATCCTTTTAGGAATTGGTTTGATTGGATGATGAAGGTTTGTTGATTTGACCAGAGATGATTCGGTTGAAGAGATTTCGTGTACAACACGAGCCCTTTTGATGGGTGGTTCTTTGGTGGATAGGTTGTTACTTGGGTTTTTTCTCATGATGAGATGATTTGAAGAGATTGCAAAGGCTGAAAGTTAGAATGAGAGTGATGACTATGGAGGTCCTAACAAGGTGGTTTATAAACCAAAAGATTTGGAAAGTGCATTTAAGCTCTAAGCCACTAAGATTCATTAGAATGTGATGATTAGCATGCACAAGAGTCAACTATAGAGGTTGTGTTGTTCTAGGAACTCATTTAAGATGAGATGGAGTGTTTGAGTTGAAATGATTTGTTTTAGTAAGATTTGTCATAGACTGTCATCCGGATCCCACGGTTCCCTTCTCAGAGGGATCCGTCTAGGCTAGTTCTAGGGATCCGGCGTTCAACAGTTTATGAAAGAGTGGAAATGATGTTTCTAAGATCCTAGACCTACATCACCTTGAGTGTTTCAGTTCTCCTAAGTGTTTTAAATGAAGGGGTGCTTAAGTGTTTGAAGGCAATGAGTGGTGTAGCTAATGATTGTTATTTATGGAAGGATTTGGAACTTTCAACAAGTACCAATGGATGAGCAAGGATGACATTAAAGATGTCAATTGAAGTTAAATGAAACTAAATGATCCTAGAGATCAGGTTGTGTCTTAGGATTATGTTTTGGAAAATATCCTAATGGTTATGAGATGGGAAAAACTAGGATTTGATCAACTTTGATCAATTTTGAGGTGAGATTGATTAATGATCAATATTGTCATAATCGAAGGACTTCTAACCTAGTTGTGAGAGATCATATAAGAAGAATAAGGTGTGAGTTTTGGGAGCGGAAGAGTGATGGATTGAAATGGTAGATCTAACAAAGCCTTAGAATGTGATCTATGTGAGTTGGAAAGAGTAGGAAAGGTCAACCTATCTTGATAAAGTCTTAATCAATCTTAAGACACTATGTTTAGCTTAGTGTGAGGTGTTCTAAGGGATGTGTTTGACATATAATTCTTGCAATTGCATTTTCTGTTTTGCCGAATCCCACGGTTCCCTAGAAGTAGGGATCCGTTTAGTACAACATTTGGGATCCGTCTATCTGTTAGACAGAACCTTTACTAAAGGTATGCAATGATCTTTGACAATGCATTATATTCCAAGTTTTGTTTAAGTGAGTTCTAAAACTAGGAAATCAAATGTAAGATGTTTTATTTCATGGAAGAGATAGGACTACAGAGTAGAATTGATCCTATTTGACTATTCTAGGTTCCTTGAGTGTCTTCACTAGGAGGATCATTATGTGATTGATGGGTATTGGTGGAATCATGAATGAAGAAAGTCTTCATGAGAGATATGTTTAGCGGTTCCATCATCTTGTTCACAAGTACGTACAACGGACTTTGAAATTGAGGATGGAAGTGCATAACATTGTGATAGAGGCATGTCAAGAACATTCCATAAGGGATGAGTTTATTCTTGGAGCCTTGAAGATTTGCAATTCGCCTTGCGAAGAAATAGGCGAGATTGTATGGTTGTTGTGTTAGCAAACTGTACAACATGTGAGCACAACAAGCAGGAAGAATATCTCGATTTCCCCTAAGACTCCAAACATTTTCATGTAGAATGAGAGCAACAGGCTTATACTCTTCTCGGATATCCCGTGTATGGATAATGTTTGGATTGGAGTAATATGGTCGAGGTTTGCATATCATGCGCGTTAAATCTTCCGGAGAGGGTATGTGTGAACAATATGGACTATTTTCTTCACGAAAGTTGAAGAGAGAATCAAGATACCAATCTTCGGTGAAGGCACATTGTCCATGGTTTGGAATTCGGAGGATGTGAGCAAAATGCCCAAGGCTTAAAGTGAATTTTTGGTTTTTGATATAAAACCAAAGAGATAGAGAGCGATCCTCGTTACGAACGAGTTCCACTTGACGGAAGAATTCCATTATGAACCTTGGACATATCTTCTCGTTGATTTCAAGAAGACATTTTTTTAAGTGAAATTCGGAACCCGTAAAACGAGTGTAGGAGGCTTAAGGTTTGGTACCTGTTACACGGAAGTGGCTTCTAACCATAGAACTAAGAGAGAAGTTGAAAGCACTTCTTTTATCAGGTATAACAAGTGTGTATGGGAGAGGCCTTCTAAATTGCGCGTACTATACGTTTGGAGCTGGTATAATGAGGTTAGGTTTGTAATAGGTATGTGCCCTATAGGCTCTTCTCATATTCGGACAACGAGAGTAAGATGTACTTTTACAAACCTCAGAATCCCCTTTAGCTCTATAAGAAGGACGAACAACACGAGTGTACAACATGTCAAACGATTGTGTTGTTGGTATGTTAGAGCGGATAAAGAAGCGTTCCGCTTAACGTTTAGAAGTTCCGAGGTTC
>BPTQ01000009.1:190103123-190208039 GCA_019973895.1 Chrysanthemum seticuspe
GAAAACTAGAAGGGGGGGTTGAATAGTTTTACCAATTAAAACTTCCTTTTAATCTATTTAGATCGACTTATGTCAATCTATTTGGTTGTGTGTGTTGGATGTTGATAAACAAGCATATAAAGATATGTAATGAAAATATAAGAGAAAGAAGCACAAAACCACAACGCGAGTATTTATAGTGGTTCGGCTACAAGGATACCTTCCATGCCCTACTCCACTCCCCGAGTCACCTACTCGAGAGTTTGTAATCACTACACCAATCTCCTTATGGCGGAGAAGCCTTCACAACGTCGCTTAATCTTTTTCCGGTACAAAGCTAAATACCGAGTTCTTTCACACCAAGGCGAACCACACCTAACACAACGTCGCCTACCCTTTATACGGTGCTAGGCTAACCACCGAGTTCTTTCACACCTTAGGTGAACTACACCTTCACAACGTCGCCTACCCTTTATTAGGTACTAGGCTAAGTACCTAGTTCCATTGCAATGGAGGAACTACTACCACACTACACCAACGACTAATCCCAAAGGAGATCTACTCCTTTACAACATCATCAAGGACATCAATATCCTTGGATCTAATGCTAGTCTATCTAGTACATCGAAACACACCATATCAAATGTACATCTAAGGCACCTTTCACTAATGCCTTTGATTAGATCTACAAGACACCTATCACTAATGTCTTTGATTGGATCTACAAGACACCTTTCATTAATGTCTTGTGTCTTCACTTCTAAGCACCTTTCACTAATGCTTCTTGTCTTGACTTCTAAGCACCTACCACAAGTGCTTGTCCTATAGACGATAGATACCCTTCACTAATATCTTCGTCTTGACACTTGAGACATCTTTCACTAATGTCTTTAACACTACGCTTCTTTGAAGAAAGAAAGGGATCATCAACAAGAGGACTTCAATAGCCTTGATGATGAGGAAGCTTGGCAACTCATGGACTTGAGCTTGCTCGACTTCAAAGGTGGTGATCTTCCCTTTAAGAGGAACCTAAAAGATCAAACAAAAACAAAACTATAAACATAGATCTCTTGGATCTAAGGTTAGTGAGATTTAATTCAGGGGAGAAAGTATGTTAGAGATAGGTGAGATATAATGAAGAAATGGCTCACTATTTATAGAGGAAAAACCTACTGTTTCCCCGGATCCCACGGATCCCATCCACTTGGGATCCGGCTAGCACAAAGCTAGGGATCTGTAACACCCCCAATTACGTGATACGCAGCGGAAATCAAACTGGGTGTTACTTCATGGCTCAATAGTTACAATAACAGAAAACGAACTCTAATTGTATCATTTTAAAAGATTTATCATTCGATTTATATAAATATCAGAGTTTACGAAATGAGGTCCCAGTGGTTTTACAGTTTATTAAATAAGTTTTCGAATGATAATATAGCCTTCTTGAGTATCCGTGTCCTTCCGTGCCATCCTCGTAAATTATGAACCTGAGATAAACATGCTAAAAAGTCAACACAAAGGTTGAGTGAATCCATAGTGTTTGAATAATAATCAGTTGAACACAAGATAAGCATTAGTAAAATCAGTAATATTGCAGTACAGTATATTGCCCTAAGTCTCATGACACGCAAACCTTAACAGTACGGCGTCATAATAATGACGTAAGTTACAAACATCATAGTGATGATGTGAGCAACAATGCCCTCCAGTAGGAGTTTGCCATTCTCCTAGTATTCTCAAATAACGTGCATTTGGTTACCTATCCGGCTAACCAAATGGGGCGTCAACTGCCAATAGATCTATTCACGATATTCGTGTTCACTCGCAAGTGATTAATGGTTCATGATATGAGGGACTTTTAGTGGCAACAGTAGGTACTTAGGCAATATCAATCAGGATAGCATACAGAAAAATACTTGTGTTCGGTTTTTGTAGCATGTATCTCCCCACAAGTTTTGAAAACAAATATGTAAAAGTGGGACTATGAACTCACCTCAGTGTTATTGTAGTCTGGATGGAAAACAAATTAGATAATATGAACAAACTGCTCCGACTCTCGACCTGATTTAGTATATCATGTATTTAGTATTCGTATTCAAGTTTATGCGACGGAAATGTTCTATGGATAACATGAAGTCTCTACAAAAATTTAATATACTTATCATACTTATTATTATGACTTAAATGATTAATAATGAGTTTTATCAAAACCAAAGTTGTTATATATCTTATGTTTCCAAAAGGTTATAATTTACAATTTTGAATATTTACTGTTTTTACCCTTGTACTTTCCAAAAAATGACACTTTAAACCCTCAACTATGGGTTATTGACAAAATCAGCCCTTATATGACTAACTTCACAAAAATTACATTATTAGTCCAAAGGAACTTTATTTTACAAAAATTACAATTTTCATGCTTAAAATTTTATAAGAGAAATTTACTAGTTTATGGCCTAAATGGATAAAAGTACGGGTGAATAAAAGCGAGGCCCTAATAGGTTTTTACTACGTTCTTGATCATTTCAAGAGTTTTTCTGGTGGTATTTCTAATGGTTCAAACTAGAGGTCTTAAGCTCTTACGGTTTGGTCGCAATGATATTCCAAAGTAGGGGGTTATGTGCTTTTTGTTGTTTTTAGGCGATAACGGGGCTAAAAGAGGGCATATTTTACACAAGACCAACTAGGGTTTCTACAACGCATTTGACTCTTCAAACACTAGGCTGTAAGCCCTTCTAAATGGTATAAGTCTCATGCCCTAGTCGTCTTTGATTAGAAAGATACAAGTCCACAAACATGGCCACTTGACCACGACGCATTTTATGAAAATTTCAGTTTTAAACCATAAAGCTCTATATCTTTTGCATGCGACCTTGTGAAATATTGTTTTACCCATTCCTAATGTTTCTAAGATAGTTCTTACTCAAATTTATCAAAAATCCCATGTTTTCCCAAATATTTGTTGTAAAAAGCTTTTTGGCGTTTATGACTTTTGACCAAAATGATGGCTGTTTTTAAAGATAACGACTAGGCTTTTTAACCGGGTTATGGGGGCGTTCTAGAGTGTCCTAGGTGGTGTTTACAACGGTACTTTGGTTGGCCTTAATACCTTCGACATGATGTAAATAAATAGGGCGCAAGTAGGGGGGTGTTGGCTGTTTTTGTAACTTATACATAACAGCTGTTGGGATTTTTATTAAATTCTGGGTTCGTTATGCGTTTTCTAGACCCGTGCTCCTGAGTTTTTGAAGAAAACGTCGTTCCGGACAACTTTCGTGTTTTAACTTTTTCATGAAACCGACCAGAAATGCCTCGTTTCGCGTGCCCGAGTGTTCTGTCCGCAGGAAGTTTTTAACAGCTTTTTGGTAACTTCGTTAGACCATATCTTTTGACTCGTGTACTCGTTTTAAGTGATTCAAATTGCTACGTTTTCCTTATAAAATCCTTTTTAACATCATGCAATTGATATTAAAAGTTAAAACAAAATAGAATGATTTTAATAGACTTACAAACTTGGAATTTGGCTAGCCAAAGCTTCATGCATTTGTTCCTACTTCCTTTCTACTTCTCTTAGGTTGTAATTTCAGTGAGTGAGAGTGTATTGGAGTGTGGTGAGATAGATTGTATGGAATGAGGAAGATGTGTGTATGCATGGTCTTATATATAGGCAAGAGAGATTTGGGTTTGTGGAAGGTAGTTTGGCCACTTATACTAGGTTATAACCATAATAAGGAGATGGTGGAAAACAAGGTGATGTGTAGTCTTAAAGTTTGTATGGTGTCATGTGGTGGTGATGTAGATGGCGTGATGTGGTCTTGTTCTTGGCTAAAGATTTTACCCACAACATTTGACCATGGTAAAATCTCATGGTAACAAAATGATGTGTAACTACATGGTGCAAGTATACATTTGTGGTTAGGGTAATTACAAGTATTCTAGGTAACTAAATGGTAACTTAGTTAGTTAAATTTTAACCATGGTAATTTAGGGGGGCGTTAGGCTTCTAGGGTAGTACCTAGGGCTTTTTAGATTGTACCTATTGTGTAGTAGTGTAAGTACTTAATTAGGCCTACTAATTTATTTTAGACAAATACTTGTTAGGTAATTTACATGTAAATAATTAATAGTAAAGGCTTAAGTTTTGGTGCATTATTGTTTGTACATTAGCATTGTTTTGTTATACTTAAGAAGAAAATATATTTTTAAGGCTTGTGCATTATAGGGTTGTACTTTGTGCTTAAAAATAGGTACATTGAGGTTTATAATATAATTTATATAAGTATTAAGCTTTATGCATTAAGGACTTGTACCCATGCTTAAAAGATTTGTACATTAATATTTTGAAAATATATCATGTACATAAAATCATTAGGGCTTGTAACGGGAATTAAAGTATAGCTAGGTTCCGTGCTTTAATGACTTGTATTCTAGGTATAGAATGTTGTACTTTAGCATTTATGAAAAAGCGTAGTTATAATAAATTAGGGTTTCATGTAAACTCAAATAAATGGTTAACGTTCAACTTGAAAATTTAATAATTGTACGTTAACGTAATAACGTACAGTGACAAATTGAAAACCTTTATACTTGACGTAATAAGAATGTTTATTATGTATATGAGTTACGTTGTTGTGATCAAATAAGTGGATATCGTTTCTTAAAAAAATTTTGGACGTAGAAAATGCATAAGTATTCTTTCGTTAGAATATTATATTAGTTTAATACTAGGTGAAATTTACCGGTGGTTACAGTCTCACCCCGTTAAATTGAATCTCGACCCGAGATTCGGTCCATGTTAAATGTTGAAGTAATGAGGATGAAATGTGGTTTCGCTTGTGAAAGCTTATATAAAATTTATTGTTTTTACATGTGAATAACATTATTCTAAAGGTCATATAAACTTAAGAAAATTTATTTTGAGTGTAGATTGTTATAAAGGTCATCATGTTTTCGTACTAAATTTTGAAAATAACATGGTTCATAATGATTTGTGAAAATCAAATTATTAACATTGAAAACTGTCTTTTAATAAGTAAAATTTCCGGTGAGAAATTGTTGAATGTAGAGAAAGTTGTTGAACTTCAGCTTTTGTATATGATGAATTAGTTTGTTCCTTCGTAAGGTGAACAATAATTTTTAATGGTCATGAACAGTATCCCCTAACGGTCAGGAACAGTTCCCCCAACGGTCAGGAATAGTATCCCCCAACGGTCACTTTTGTTTTTATAAATACCCCATTTTAATCCTCATTCCTTCATACTAAATTTTCCACCTACATTTCTCATATCATACTTTCAAAATGCCGCACTTTATTACCGTTATTGCACTCGTATATGTTGTAATATCTGCTATCTATTTAGCCAATGTTACGGATGAAGATTACGAGTTCCTGTCCGTGATCTTAGTGATCCTCGTACCACTAGTGATCCTAGCCATCGGCGTGGATAAATTATGGGGGTAATTATGTTAGGAATGTTTGAAATAAATTGTTGTTTAATTTGAGTTATTTTATAATCGTACGCGTTAGTGTTAAGTTGTGGTCTTGTGTTGGTTGTTGGGTTGAAACCCAATACGCTTAATGGTGTGTTTGTTTATGTAACCTAGGCCGAGGCCTGTTTTAATCTAAATGTGGGTGGTGTTTTATTGTTTTACTAACGAGTTGAAGCCCACTTCTTGTAAAAAAAATGAAGCGTTTAGTTATAGATTTTTCAAGATTCTTAGAGTTATGTCTCTTGTTATTTCATTCACCATGCTTAATAACTGATTTTATATTTGTTATACAGAATAATCAAGATACTGCATCCAGTCATGATTCTCGCTCTCATAGGTGTAGTCGTGTTTTTTATTAGCTTGGCGGATCAACCATTTGGCGATACCATACCTTATTTGGTGATTTTTGTAACATTAGCACTACCGATGCTAATTATATCATTATGTATTAATATTTATGGATTCTAATGTAATAAAAATTTACGTTATTTGTGTTTGCCATATCTCTTTGTGAATTTTTGTGATCCTCGAGTTTGTACTTATATCATTTCAGATACAAATAAGCCCACTTATTTATAATTCATTATTTACATAGAGAGGCGTCCCAAACAATGTAAATAAAGAAATATAAACTTATGGTTCGGCGATTCACAATTTCTTTATTTAAATAAAAAGGCGTCCCAATCCATTTAAATTAAGATATTGTAAATCATCCTACTTAAGAGTTTCTGACTTAACATTCGTACTTAACTGATGAGTTACAAGGATATTTGGGTGTTCTGGAAGTACAGAAAGAGTGTTTTCACTCATTATTTAGAGATGGAAGTAAGAATATCAAGGAAAGTTGCCAAAATAGTTGGTGAGTATATATATTTAGTGTAAATAAGATAAGTAGGAGAGACCATTGTAATTGATTACAATGTCTTGAGAAGGTTTCATAAATTTGAAAAATATAAAAGTAGGCACATGCTTGAGGAAATGTGATTAAGTCATAATGCCTTAGAATAGACTCATGCAAGTATGTTTATTTTGTATAAAGTGATCAGAAGTATATATCAGTATACTAAGGTGTTTGTGTAGCATAAACTGTCTAAAAGTCACATAATTACCTGGAGGATGGAAGGCACGGAGAGCGAAAAGGCTATAAAATGTTTTCTTTGTAAAAATAGTTATAGTTCGGACCTCAACTAGATCCGTTTCTCTATAACTGCAGCTCTGATACCAATCTGTAACACCCCCAATTTCGTGATACGCAGCGGAAATCAAACTGGGTGTTACTTCATGGCTCAATAGTTACAATAACAGAAAACGAACTCTAATTGTATCATTTTAAAAGATTTATCATTCGATTTATATAAATATCAGAGTTTACGAAATGAGGTCCCAGTGGTTTTACAGTTTATTAAATAAGTTTTCGAATGATAAATATAGCCTTCTTGAGTATCCGTGTCCTTCCGTGCCATCCTCGTAAATTATGACCTGAGATAAACATGCTAACAAGTCAACACAAAGGTTGAGTGAATCCATAGTGTTTGAATAATAATCAGTTGAACACAAGATAAGCATTAGTAAACAGTAATATTGCAGTACAGTATATTGCCCTAAGTCTCATGACACGCAAACCTTAACAGTACGGCGTCATAATAATGACCGTAAGTTAGTCCCAGTGTTTTACAGTTTATTAAATAAGTTTTCGAATGATAATATAGCCTTCTTGAGTATTTCATGGACACGCAAACCTTAACAGTACGGCGTCATAATAATGACGTAAGTTACAAACATCATAGTGATGATGTGAGCAACAATGCCCTCCAGCAGGAGTTTGCCATTCTCCTAGTATTCTCAAATAACGTGCATTTGGTTACCTATCCGGCTAACCAAATGGGGCGTCAACTGCCAATAGATCTATTCACGATATTCGCGTTCACTCGCAAGTGATTAATGGTTCATGATATGAGGGACTTTTAGTGGCAACAGTAGGTACTTAGGCAATATCAATCAGGATAGCATACAGAAAAATACTTGTGTTCGGTTTTTGTAGCATGTATCTCCCCACAAGTTTTGAAAACAAATATGTAAAAGTGGGACTATGAACTCACCTCAGTGTTATTGTAGTCTGGATGGAAAACAAATTAGATAATATGAACAAACTGCTCCGACTCTCGACCTGATTTAGTATATCATGTATTTAGTATTCGTATTCAAGTTTATGCGACGGAAATGTTCTATGGATAACATGAAGTCTCTACAAAAATTTAATATACTTATCATACTTATTATTATGACTTAAATGATTAATAATGAGTTTTATCAAAACCAAAGTTGTTAAATATCTTATGTTTCCAAAATGTTATAATTTACAATTTTGAATATTTACTGTTTTTACCCTTGTACTTTCCAAAAAATGACACTTTAAACCCTCAACTATGGGTTATTGACAAAATCAGCCCTTATATGACTAACTTCACAAAAATTACATTATTAGTCCAAAGGAACTTTATTTTACAAAAATTACAATTTTCATGCTTAAAATTTTATAAGAGAAATTTACTAGTTTATGGCCTAAATGGATAAAAGTACGGGTGAATAAAAGCGAGGCCCTAATAGGTTTTTACTACGTTCTTGATCATTTCAAGAGTTTTTCTGGTGGTATTTCTAATGGTTCAAACTAGAGGTCTTAAGCTCTTACGGTTTGGTCGCAATGATATTCCAAAGTAGGGGGTTATGTGCTTTTTGTTGTTTTTAGGCGATAACGGGGCTAAAAGAGGGCATATTTTACACAAGACCAACTAGGGTTTCTACAACGCATTTGACTCTTCAAACACTAGGCTGTAAGCCCTTCTAAATGGTATAAGTCTCATGCCCTAGTCGTCTTTGATTAGAAAGATACAAGTCCACAAACATGGCCACTTGACCACGACGCATTTTATGAAAATTTCAGTTTTAAACCATAAAGCTCTATATCTTTTGCATGCGACCTTGTGAAATATTGTTTTACCCATTCCTAATGTTTCTAAGATAGTTCTTACTCAAATTTATCAAAAATCCCATGTTTTCCCAAATATTTGTTGTAAAAAGCTTTTTGGCGTTTATGACTTTTGACCAAAATGATGGCTGTTTTTAAAGATAACGACTAGGCTTTTTAACCGGGTTATGGGGGCGTTCTAGAGTGTCCTAGGTGGTGTTTACAACGGTACTTTGGTTGGCCTTAATACCTTCGACATGATGTAAATAAATAGGGCGCAAGTAGGGGGGTGTTGGCTGTTTTTGTAACTTATACATAACAGCTGTTGGGATTTTTATTAAATTCTGGGTTCGTTATGCGTTTTCTAGACCCGTGCTCCTGAGTTTTTGAAGAAAACGTCGTTCCGGACAACTTTCGTGCTTTAAATTTTTCATGAAACCGACCAGAAATGCCTCGTTTCGCGTGCCCGAGTGTTCTGTCCACAGGAAGTTTTTAACAGCTTTTTGGTAACTTCGTTAGACCATATCTTTTGACTCGTGTACTCGTTTTAAGTGATTCAAATTGCTACGTTTTCCTTATAAAATCCTTTTTAACATCATGCAATTGATATTAAAAGTTAAAACGAAATAGAATGATTTTAATAGACTTACAAACTTGGAATTTGGCTAGCCAAAGCTTCATGCATTTGTTCCTACTTCCTTTCTACTTCTCTTAGGTTGTAATTTCAGTGAGTGAGAGTGTATTGGAGTGTGGTGAGATAGATTGTATGGAATGAGGAAGATGTGTGTATGCATGGTCTTATATATAGGCAAGAGAGATTTGGGTTTGTGGAAGGTAGTTTGGCCACTTATACTAGGTTATAACCATAATAAGGAGATGGTGGAAAACAAGGTGATGTGTAGTCTTAAAGTTTATATGGTGTCATGTGGTGGTGATGTAGATGGCGTGATGTGGTCTTGTTCTTGGCCAAAGATTTTACCCACAACATTTGACCATGGTAAAATCTCATGGTAACAAAATGATGTGTAACTACATGGTGCAAGTATACATTTGTGGTTAGGGTAATTACAAGTATTCTAGGTAACTAAATGGTAACTTAGTTAGTTAAATTTTAACCATGGTAATTTAGGGGGGCGTTAGGCTTCTAGGGTAGTACCTAGGGCTTTTTAGATTGTACCTATTGTGTAGTAGTGTAAGTACTTAATTAGGCCTACTAATTTATTTTAGACAAATACTTGTTAGGTAATTTACATGTAAATAATTAATAGTAAAGGCTTAAGTTTTGGTGCATTATTGTTTGTACATTAGCATTGTTTTGTTATACTTAAGAAGAAAATATATTTTTAAGGCTTGTGCATTATAGGGTTGTACTTTGTGCTTAAAAATAGGTACATTGAGGTTTATAATATAATTTATATAAGTATTAAGCTTTATGCATTAAGGACTTGTACCCATGCTTAAAAGATTTGTACATTAATATTTTGAAAATATATCATGTACATAAAATCATTAGGGCTTGTAACGGGAATTAAAGTATAGCTAGGTTCCGTGCTTTAATGACTTGTATTCTAGGTATAGAATGTTGTACTTTAGCATTTATGAAAAAGCGTAGTTATAATAAATTAGGGTTTCATGTAAACTCAAATAAATGGTTAACGTTCAACTTGAAAATTTAATAATTGTACGTTAACGTAATAACGTACAGTGACAAATTGAAAACCTTTATACTTGACGTAATAAGAATGTTTATTATGTATATGAGTTACGTTGTTGTGATCAAATAAGTGGATATCGTTTCTTAAAAAAATTTTGGACGTAGAAAATGCATAAGTATTCTTTCGTTAGAATATTATATTAGTTTAATACTAGGTGAAATTTACCGGTGGTTACAGGATCCGTGGTCCGCTCCTCTTTGCCCATGGGTATTTTTGGTTATGGGTCATGGGTCATGGGTTATGGGTTGATCCATGGTTTTCTTTCTAGATACAATGTACTTGGTTAAGTGGTATATATAAAACCATGGGTTATGGGTCAAAACCATTTGCTAGTATTTAACCTTTTTGTATATACTTGTATTTACCCAATTTAGCATACACTTAGTTTTTACCCATTTTGGTATACTTAGTTTAAGTATATGTTTAACCAAATATGTAAACACTAGTTGTTGTACATATGTATCTAAGTCATAAAATCACTTATACTAGTTTTAGTGTTTTATGTGAAAGCGTAAGTGTGTTATAAAACTATTAGTTCAAACAATTTACGTGTTTTATTTGTTTCCTTAAAATGATCTTACTTTTGTTATCCACAAAACATTAGAAGATCGTAAAATATAAATCAACGTTTTTACGGCTTATTTGTATTAACAACTTAGATAAATCCTTTGGAATTTATCCTAGAGGCTTAAGATGGAAAAACTAGGTTTTGATCAATTTTGACCAATTATGTCGTAAGGATGATTATGATCGATTTTTCTCTAAAAGGTTTCCAACATTTAGATATGAGGGATCATTGTGAAAAATGATGTGTGAGCTTAAGAGCGGAAGAGTAATGGATTAAAATGAAATGATAGATCTACAAGCATCTTTGGGTGTGATCTAGGTGAGTTTATGTGTGAGTGGGAAGAATCTACTTAACTTGATAAGGACTTAATTTTCCTTAAGACACTATGTTTATTTTAGTGTGAGGTGTTCTAAGGATATGTTTGAAATACAATGCTTGCAATTGCATTTTCTGTTTCCCGGATCCCACGGTTCCCTAGATGTAGGGATCCGTCTAGCACAAACTTTGGGATATGTCCATCTGCTCAGCCGAACCTTTACTAAAGGTATGCAATGATCTTGACAATGCATTATATTCCAAGGTTAGTTTAAAGAGGTTCTAACACTAAGATATCAAATGTAAGATGTTTTATTTCATGAAGGAAATAGGATTACATTGTTAAAGCACGAGTACAAGAGGATTGATCCTATTTGAAATACTACTAGGTTCCTTGAGTGTTTTCGCTAGGAGGATCATCATGTTGTTGATGAGTGTTGGTGGAATCAAGAATGAAGAAAGTCTTCATGAGAGATATGTTTAGCGGTTCCATCATCTTGTTCACAAGCACGTACAACGGACTTTGAAATTGAGGATGAAAGTGCATAACGTTATGATAGAGGGGCGTCAAGAACATTCCATAAGGGATGAGTTTATTCTTGGAGCCTTGAAGATTTACAATTCGCCTTGCTAAGAAGTAGGCGAGATTGTATGGTTGTTGTGTTAGCAAACAATACAATATGTGAGCACAACAAGCGGGAAGAATTTCTCGATTTCCCCTAAGACTCCAAACATTTTCACATAGGATGAGTGCAAGGGGCTTGTACTCTTCTCGGATGTCCCGTGTGAAGATAATGTTTGGATCGGAGTAATATGGTCGAGGTTTGCATATTATGCGATGTAAATCTTCCGGGGAGGGTATGTGAGAACAATATGGACTATTTTCTTCACGAAAGTTGAAGAGAGAATCAAGTGACCAATCTTCGGTGAAGGCACATTGTCCATGATTTGGAATTCGGAGGATGTGAGCAAAATGCCCAAGGGTTAAAGTAAACTTTTGGTTTTTGATATAAAACCAAAGAGATAGAGAGCGATCCTCGTTACGAACGAGTTCAACTTGACGGAAGAATTCCATTATGAACCTTGGACATATCTTCTCGTTGATTTCAAGAAGACATTCTAGTCCTATGGCTCGGAAGGAGGTATTGATACCTTCTTTGAATTGTAGAGAGGTGTCTACAATACGTCCTTCGTGGAAGTGACGGTTTTCGAGGTTATTGAACCCACGGACATGAATGCCAGGTGTGTTGGGTTCAAGGGAGATTTTCGGAGAGTAGACGCTAGTGAGTGAAAAGTCAAACTCATATTCATGCGTCATAGTTGAACCTATAGAAATGAAGAGTTAATAGAAAGTGATGTTTGTGGTCAACCTATGATTATCTAATATTTTTACTAGATTTTTATTAACAATGGTTTTAACAACAATGACACTTAACTCACTTATGGTTTTGACATTCTAGTGGAATATTTCTTTTAGAGAGAAAGTGGTTTTTATTTTGCATGAAAACTGTTTTCCAGTAGAACGGATCCCGCGGTTCCTTTAAAAAAGGGATCCGGCTAGTATATCTTCCGGGATCCGTAGATCAGTAGTTAAGGAAACAGATTTTACAAAAACATAGGTTTTACAATTTTATTCCCAAGATATGTGTTTTAGCCTAAATTTTCTTTTAGCATGCATACATGACTTCTAATGTATCACGAAAGAGTACGAAACATATGAAACAAAAGAAATGACAAACACATTATGATAATAATAACCTAGATAAACTAGACTATTAATAATATTTCATTTCAATGCTTAGAATGATACAAAGGATTGGGTATATAACCCTAATGTAGATTAACAACACAAAGTAAATGTCTCCGTATGTGAACTTCATCATAGGGAATACAAGTGCGATGAGTGTTAAGACGATGAGAACGAGGGCGATGTAAACCATGTTGAAGATGATCCTTCTTGGTTTCGGTTAGGAAGAAATGGAGAGGAAGATGAAGTTTTGAATGAGAGGAAATTTTTGAAATTGGAAGATTTGAAAAAGTGAGGATTTGTTGGAATGAAGGACGGTGGGAGTTTTTATGGGGAAGGAGGAATTTTTGATGTTTTTGTTTTTGTTTTATTAGAAATATATATTTTTAAAATAAAACACAAGTTTTATAAACCACGACTATAGATGAAAGAGTGACACGTATGTGAGAAAAAGCTTCCTAATGAAGCTACATGTAAAGCATGTATATGCAAAAAAAGTAATCAAATAAATACCTAGGTAAGCATACTTGTTTATCAAGCTAATGTCATTTAGAGATAATTGGAAAGTCATACCTCGAATGCACTTAGGAATGTATTTACAAATGACACAACTAATGTCAGAAGACAATCCCAGCTCCTTTGTACTTAAGATACCTTCTTAGGGAAGTTATTCTTGTTACCAAGCGATTCCTATGACTTGGTAGATATGAGCTTTGACTAATCAACATGACAAAGCGGATTAGTGAAATTAAATAAAAAAAAGTAAGAAAAATAATTGTCATCTAATCAACATCCAAATAAAAAGTTTTATGAAGATGTGGTGTTTGTTTTTATGAAAAACCTTCTTTGTAGTTTTCGATTAACCATGGATCGTATCAAGTTTTTAAAGTACAATATACTTTAAGAAACTTGGTAACGAAGCTCTGATACCAATTGTGGAAAACTAGAAAGGGGGTTGAATAGTTTTGCCAATTAAAACTTCCTTTTAAACTATTCAGATTGACTTATGTCAATCTATTTGGACGTGTGTGTTGGATGTTGATAAACAAGCATATA
Source organism: Chrysanthemum seticuspe (assembly GCA_019973895.1). Classification (NCBI taxonomy): domain Eukaryota; kingdom Viridiplantae; phylum Streptophyta; class Magnoliopsida; order Asterales; family Asteraceae; genus Chrysanthemum; species Chrysanthemum seticuspe. The sequence continues at coordinate 190,116,959 of BPTQ01000009.1, forward strand.
AAAGTATGTAATGAAAAGATAAGAGTAAGAAGCACAAAACCACAACGCGAGTATTTATAGTGGTTCGGCTACAAGGAAACCTTCCTTGCCTTACTCCACTCCCCGAGTCACCTACTCGAGAGTTCGTAAACACTACACCAATCTCCTTATGGCGGAGAGCCTTCACAACGTCGCCTACCCTTTTTCCGGTGCTAGGCAAACCACCTAGTTCTTTCACTTCAAGGTGAACCACACCTACACAACGTCGCCTACCCTTTATTAGGTACTAAGCTAAGCACCTAGTTCTTTCACACCAAGGTGAACCACACCTATATAACGTCGCCTACCCTTTATTAGGTACTAGGCTAAGCACCTAGTTCCATTGCAATGGAGGAACTACTACCCAACACTACACCAACGACTAATCCCAAAGGGGATCCATTCCTTTTTACAACATCATCAAGGATATCAATATCCTTGGATCTAGTACTAGTCTATCTTGTACATCGAAACACACCATATCGAATGTACATCTAAGGCACCTTTCACTAATGCCTTTAACTAGATCTTCAAGACACCCTTCACTAATGTCTTGTGTCTTGACTTCTAAGCACCCTTCAATAATGCTTCTAGTCTTGACTTCTAAGCACCTACCACAAGTGCTAATGATGTGGACGATAAATACCCTTCACTAATATCTTCGTCTTGACACTTGAGACACCTTTCACAAATGTCTTCAACACTTCTTAGGAAAAGATAAACAATCATCAACAAGAAGACTTCAGTAGTCTTGATGATGAGGAAGCATGGAAACTCATGGACTTGAGCTTGCTCGGCTTCAAAGGTGGTAATCTCGCCTTTAAGAGGAACCTAGAAGATCACACAAAAACAAAACTACAAACATAGATCTCTTGGATCTGAGGTTAGAGAGTTTTCAACTCTAGGGGAAAGTATGTTAGTGTTAGGTCACTAGTTTTACAACACAAGCTTAATAGAAAGAGATAAAGGCGATTGAACAATAAACCAAACAAACACACGCGTATGAATGTGGCCGGTTATGCGTAAGGAGTGAATGAAAGATAATATTGAACAACCAACCCTTAAGTGAGGGTTATTACATAGTATTTATAGGAAAGGAGCTAGGGCAACACTCCTACTCCTTCCCTTTTCCTTATTGGACATGGGCCTAAGCTTATGGGCCTTCTACATAAGCTTGACCTTAAACAAACATAAAGGCCATAATAAGCTACCTATTACATATGAGTAACAAACACTTGAATTAAGGTTTAGGAGTTATTCCAACAATCTCCCCCTCAAGTGTTGGTGATGAAAAACGGTGAAGGCGTTGATGTAATAGTAGCTTTGACGTCTTCTGACATTCTTCTTTCTTGTGAGAAGGAATGCCTTGATTCGAACAATCTCCCCAGTGTAGAGAGATAGTTTTCTTTGAACAGTTATGCTTTGACGTCATCTTTAACTTTGTTCTTTGATCATTGTTCTTTGTGATGAAAGTGATAGTATGTTGTTGTCTGCATCAAGTCTGCCTCAGGTCTGCTTCGCCGCTTACAGTGTCTCCACGTCATTCTTCAACATGCTCACACACTCTTTGACGTTGGAATTCAGTACTGATGAAGTTCTTTAAGTCTTTAACTTTGTAGATTCTTTGATTTGACGAAGAATCATTCTGATTGTTGTGTTGCTTTTGGATAGAACTTCCATTAGTGATGATGTTGGCGTTAGCATGAGAAGAATCTGCACGATCATCCCGCTTCGGAGCTTCCATAAGAAGAAAACATTTAAAACGGTTAGTAATAAGCGGATTCGGGCACTTACTACTGTAGTTTGAATTTCGAGAGTGTTAACAGCATAGTGTGAAAACACAACTCTAATTCTCACAAAGGCCGTTCCTAAACTGGAGTCCCACAAGTGAGATAACGCGATGTACCGAAGTACATCTACAGTTCAGATGAGTCGCTGAGGTACACCGAAGCATCACCTCACGACTGTAGACCATTTGAGACACACTAAGCGTAATCCACGGGGAGTTACCGAAGTGACCTGCTGTCAGGGCTGTTTGATGTTGACCCTGGCAGGAGTTTCCATTCAATCACTGAGGATCACAGTTGTGAACCTCTCATAAATGTTCTCGACAGATTGCTAAGATCTGTGAAGGACTCGATAATGTACCACTGATGTTCTTATTGTTGAACATCAAGTGATGAAATGTCAAGTGTACCTAAGAGATCTTTTGATGAATCTCGTGGCTCTAGACTCAATAGTGCGTTTTGGTTTTCCTGAGCGGAGACTAGGGAGAGGGTCTCCTTCTTCAATACCAGCTATCTCTAAGAGAAAGCTGATAGATTATGTAGGGTTCCCTTGTGAGAATGAAACAAGCTTCTTTTGAGAGAAACTTGAGTGGCTAAGAAGGTATAGTGCATGCGTCACTGGGTCCATGATGAGTTTTAATCTTCAATACCGGCGTCACTAAGTGACAACCAGTAGCATATGAATTGAACCCGGTGTCTGCCCTAAGTTGAATAATTTGGAGGGCTATTTCTTTGCACCCTTTTCTTTGCATTTCTTTTTAATTCTTCAACTCCTTCTTTCTCCGATTCTCATTTTCTCCTTTTTATAATCGTACCTAAGGACTTCTAAGTACTAACTATTTGTGATGTCCTTGGGTAGATCCCTCCGGCTCTGGCGGATCATAGGACGGTTATTCCTATCCTTAGTCACCTTATCACTCCATGACTAACCTATGTTGCCATAAAACCAATTTTCAAGAAAATCTCTCAAAGGGTTTGTAAATGAAAAACATGTTTGAACCACTATGAGAGTTTTATCTTTTAGCAGAAATACTCCCCCTCCACATGTGCTTTAGAGTTTTGACGGAAATATACACTGTGTGGGAAGAGCGCGCACTTTTGAATTGATCAACTCAAGATAGACACTCCCCCGCGAGACACGGTTACACTGCATAGTTAAAGAGTTACATTGTCAGCTTTTAGGTGACAACTAGCTCTAATAACTACCTTGAAGGTGTAGACAAGCCTCGAAAGGTTGTCATACCCGTCAGAGTTCATGTCTACCAAGAGATTCTCGAATGGTACTTTCTACTTGGACAAGTCCTTTGCGAGACACGTTTACATTACTAGAGAACTAGCTTGAAATTATTACCCGTCCCGGACAAGTCTTTTCGAGTTACTAATAGTTTAGTACCGTCAATTCGTTGGTTAAGTCTATTACACAAAGATTCATTTGCATTTACACAACATATTTCTTATCACATAATATTCTCCCCCTTAAAAATGGCATATAAAATGTTATTTTTGAAAAGTTAAGAATAAATATGACCATTTCGAGTGTTGCGGGAAGATGACCACTATGAACAATTTGTGAACAAAGTTTTAATTCAAATACTCCCCCTCAACAAGTGATATAAACGGTTGAGGTTTTGAAAATCATACGGGGAAGTACTTGTCCTTTTAAGCAAAACCTTGAAAAATGAAAGGTTTGATAGGTTTTACTCAAAAGTAAGAAGCTTTCGCTCCTTTTATAAGGATTGTGGCACTGAATCGTACCACAGGGTCCTTTCTTGACAAGAACGGGTTGTGCACTGTTATGTGTGCACAAGCCATTCACATATATAAATCATACATCCAAAGTAATAATGAAAGAAGCAGTTTAAGGGGTACCAGGTAGTCCAGAGATGTCGCCAGGAGTGTGAATCGGGCGTTGAAAGCCGGTGATGTTAATCCTGGGTCGACCACCAACATAGCTTTCCAATCTTCTGAACTGATCCCTTCTATACAACCGTTCATCAATCATCGTGATGATCCTCTTCACATCCCTTCGATCCTGAGAATTCCATCGTTTAGGAGACCCGATCTTTTGGTGTATATCCTTCAATCGATAAGCCAATCTGTCCCTAACCATCTTCAAAGTGTGATCTCCAAACTTGTGAAGGTCTCTGCACGCCATCAAGAAATTTCTTTGAAGTTCACTGCGGTAAACGACGCCGAATGGTTTGCTGATGAGTGTAAATTGTGAGAGCTGGTTGATGTCGGGAAGATCAAGCTGCGGTGGAGTGAAGTTGACACGGGTCTGATAAAATTCAACTGCCAGCTGTAGATCTTCTACACGTTCTTTGATAACTATGTGTCTGATGAAGATGAGCACTGACTTGATGAATTCACGTAGTACTTCAGTGGAGAATTGTCTCATACGACCCTGTACTTTGGAAAGGTACATGTTTTCGATGTCGTTGATAGACAAATTCTCAAAGTCAGCTTCAGAGAATGCATAATCCCTTTCGTCTTGTCTTTTGACCACAATCTTCTTGAGATACGTGTAGTCCCATTTGGACGAAAGATCAACGTGTTTGATGGCAACGATGTTTTTAGTACTGAACACTGCATGTTGAGACTTTTGAACCTGGCAGCTTCTGTAGTAGATTCTTCGGCGTTCCGGCCAATGATGAATCCCATACATTGCATCTCGGTCGTATGCTTCCACTTTTTTGGAGAACAAGTGATTAGCTCTTTCCTCGATAGCTATGCAGTTTGAGTATTCGGCTGCTAGGAATGGAAGTGTCAAGGATGTAGCGTATTTCCTTGAACCATCGCCACCGTGAAGAAGAAATTCCAAGTCTTTGTTGAAGAAATATCTGAATGGGATCCTAGGCTGATCTGGTTGGCCGATCGTTGGTAGTGGTTTAGACCAGTCGGTGTAATATGGAGGGTTGTCCCGCTTGGTAAAGTCGATGTTTGTTTCTGGATTGAGCCAATCCATGTTATTAGACATAGCTCGAGCAATATTTTCAAGGTGATATTCGACCTCAATGGCACTTTCTGAGCTATCTTTCCACAGTTGAAAAGCTTCATTCTTGATTCGCCTCAACTCGGATTTCGTCATCTTCTTTACTTTGAACTTTTCTTGCAGAATTTTAGCATGCTCCAAAGTATTACCGTCTACCAGGTCTTGACCTTCTTCAGGGTAGGGAGTGGAATTGACAAGTGTAGAAAACCATTCAAATTCCTCTGTTGTATCTTCATCTAGCCATGATACGACGTCAGCCGTGGGCGCCTTCTTCTTCTGTTTCTTAGGTCTAGATGAGGGTGCTGGTTTCTGTACTTTGTCGGGTGAGGCAGGTTGTTGTTGGGGCTCATGGTATTCTTCATCGTCACCACCCATATACTCAAAGTGGTCACCGGTTTTCTGAATCTGGGGTGGTGTCTCAGAATCATGAGGTTTATTTGCAGAAGAGGGAGGAGAAGATCTTTGTTGAGTAGGAGTCCGTTGTGGTGGAGGTTGCATCGAGTACTGAATAGAGGATGATTCATCAGACTTCTTTGTGTGTTTGGGCTCTTTATCCTTATCCTGAAATTTGTCTTCATCATCTCTTGAACGTTTGGGCCTTACAGCTTCTTCTCGAAATGCGGACCTGAGTTGGTATTCCAGTAGAGCTTCAAACAATTTAGCTTCGTGTGAGGCAAACGTTGCAGAGCGTTTCGACATTTGCGCTACTAGCCGGTTCACCAATTCATCATCTGAGAAAATGGTGGATTCAACTGGATTGATGCTTAAATTCATCGGAGTTGATTTCATGGCTTGTTTGGCTAGATGCAAGATATTTGGATACAGTTGTCTGGTATACATCTCCTTTGTCCGTTTTGGAACGACCTCCATAAGGAACTGGTGAGTGTATCCTTTGATCATTTCGTCCATTTTCCCTTGAAGATCATCTTTCATGAGCTTCTGGACATACTTCCTTTCAACTTGCATCTTGTCGATATCATCATGAATATACTGTATCTGATCAGCGTAGAAATTCATCTTCCTGTAGAGCATGTCTTTCTTTCTGACTTGTTTGACAGCATTCCCAATTCTTTTATGAGCATGAGAAATCCAAGATCAAGTTGGCTTCTTCACTGATTTGGATGATTATTTGGTTGATTTCGTTGATGGTGGTGGCGAAGAATGAGATGATGAGTCTGATGAGGAGGAGACATGAGGAGACTCGGGGTCCTTAGGTGGTTCAGAAGTTTCCTCCTTAGACATAGCCTTGTCATCAGTCTTTGTTTCATCAGCAGGTATTTCCTCAGTCTTTTCTTTTGCTGGTTCCTCAAACTCATAATCAATAAAATCCTCCAAAAGTTGTTGTTGTTGTAGAAGAGTGGTGGCACCAGCTCCCTTATCGGGTTGATTAACCGCGTCAGGAGATGGTTTAGAGTGGGCAGCACCACTTGAACCTCCAGGGCCACCCATTTGATCTTGTTCAAATTCTTTAGCCTTTTGAAGGTGTCTAACGATTTTAAACTTCTTCCTGTAGGATTTATCCAGTTGCTCTTCATCACTTTATGAGCTTTCTTCATATGGCACAAGTACAGGAGTCTTTCCTTTTCCTAGGTCAGCTGGAGGACTAGGAGGTTTTGCTACTGAGGGAGGTGGTTCGGTTGCAGATTCAGAGTAGTGGACCTCCTCGTCTGATTTTTTATCTTCAGAGCTTTCGTCCAGTAGCTTTCTTGGTGGTTCAGGTGTAGGAATAGGAACAGCTTCCTGAGAGGGAACTTTCTTCTTTGGAGCAGTTTCCTCTTTGGGACATTCCTTTGACTCTCTGTGCTTACTGCACTTCCAGCACTTCCTCTTCTGGTTCTCCGAGTAGGTGTTCCAGAAGGTTTTTCATCGAGATGACCAAATTTGCCTTCTCTTACTGCTACCTGATACCTTGTGTACATTTCAAGCTTCTTGATTTCGTCTGTCAGTAGGTGATCAGGTAACACAACACCCTGTTTCTTTGTTGACGATTCCTTGATTCTGACTGATAGGATAGGCTCGGTCAACATGTCGTGATTGTCGGGGTCATTGAGCCTCTTGGGGATATCAGGATGAAGTCCAAGTGCTCTCTGGATCAACAGTTTTGTGTATCTGACATAGGGAATCTTTGAGCCAAGCTTTTTGAGAAATGTCATCATGTCATCCCATATCAGAGCTTCAATTTCGATGTCCTTCTTGTTGATTAATGACCAGAAGATTTGCAGTTCGATGAGCTTGGGATGCTCATAGCTACTGTCATGACCAGAGACCGATTTGGTGATGATGATGTAGAGGGTTCTCCACGGTTGAGGAATGTTCTTAAGCTCCACATGAGAATGCTTAGAGATAATTCCTGAAGCTTCATCATAGCCAATATCAATCAAGAATTGTAGAACTGTCTCCTCAGTAGGTGTGGCATAGAAGTCGGTTGGCACGATTTCTGGAATGAGAAGAGCATCCTGTAAGTCTGCATGAGTGATGGTGACTTGTTTGTGATTGATAGTCATAGTCACTGCACTTTGACCCTTGATCCTTTGCATTGAAATCTAGAATTGTTGAATGTAGATCTCCGGTACTGTAGCAGAGTGTGAGAGCATGTTCTGGTAGGGATGATTCTTAAGAATATCCACAACAATGAGACAAGAAGATTCTGAGCATGTGAGGGTTTCAAAGTCAACCCTAAGGTTGTTCTTTCCAATCTTTCTCGGATAGCCATTAGGGAAGATGTCAGCAATTGTGAGAACTTGTGGTGCATCCACATTCATTTGAGCAGCTATGTCGTGATCTGAAATAACATTAGCCAAAAGAACCAACATATCGAAAGACATAATGTTAGTCAACAGAAGGTTTTTATTGTCTAATTATTGAATGTACAGTGTTAATGATTGTTACGAGCCCTAATTCACTTGTTTGTCCAATAGTCCAATGACGTCGTGAAACATTTAGTGAGTTAGTTAACTTTAAGTTTTAAAGTTTATGCTATCACTTATAGTTCACAACATATTAAACGTTAAGTATATTAGTGACATTATTGGTTTCGTGACGATATGATTTGTTTATTAACAAGTTTGTACACGTAACAATTCATAATGAAGGTCAATCAAGGCTTAGGCGTAGATTTGGCAAAGTTATGCGTAAACAGGAGTGATATACGCGTAGACGAAAGCTTATGCGTAGGATCCTAACTTACGCGTAAGAAATGTTACGCGTAGGAAAAGGGGACCTTATGCGTAGAGCTTACGCGTAGGCGTATAAAAACCTTACGCTTAAGGCTTACTCGTAAGAGTAGACCTTATGCGTAGAGGTCACTGTTTACGCATAACCTTCACAGGATACGCGTAGTCCCATTGTAGAACCTTACGCGTAATAGTTACGCGTAGGATTTCTCTTACGCATAACTGTCTACGCGTAAGGTGATCCTTATGCGTAGAGTGACAAAGACCTTGATTATGAGTTCTACGAGTAGCAAGCTTGAAATAAAATCATCATATCATCAATCTTAACACATATATTCATTCTAAAACAGATTATGGCATGAAAGCTTGTTAAATATTTTACGCGTAGAAAGTCATACGCGTAAGTCAAAACCCTAGAGTTTAAGAATTACGCATATGATTTCTAGCCATAGGAATTGCACCATAGTGTTTCTGGGAGTTCTGAGAAGCATATAGAGTTGTTTTGGTCAAGTTTTAACATCAAAAGTGTGAAGAATCAAAAGTACCCAAACCGTATGAACACAAAACCCTAATTTCCATTTTATGAGTTATTAGTGTTTCTGGGTGTAATCTGGGCCTGGATATAATCAATTCAACTTGATAATAACCTTATACAACAATCTTTTTCACCAAAAACGTTCTCATTTGGAAAAAACCCAAATCCACGCATAAACCCTAGTTTTCAAATACACTCAATTCGTGTTTCTGGGTGCGTTTTGATGATTAAAAAAGTATCATTGATGTTTTAAGAACGTTTTGACACTACCCTTTTAACCATAAACACCCTTTCATGATTTGGTGTTCTTGCGCTTACGCGTAAGACACAAAAGTGATAATATCTCAAGATTAAACGGTTGGATTTTTGAAAAATTCAAAACCATTGCTTAAAAACTTGTTATAAACACGAAATCACTTACAAATTGATGATCTGAAACACGGATTTGTCAAACGATTATGGATCGTGGATTATGTTTGGTAAGATAATAAATGTGATGAAGTTAATGAGGTTGGTAGGGCATTTTATTTAAAATAACTTTAAAGTTTTGACAGTTTTGGTCCCTCCACCTTTTCCTTTTTCATCCAAAGCCATTTAACTTCCGTTTTGGTTATCAAACAAAGATTTTAAGAAAGAAACTTGACGACACTCCCCCTCGACTTAATAAAATAATGAAAGGTTATAAATTTTAGTCCGAGGAGTGTCATTGAACCAGAAAAATTTACCACCATTGATAACAGAAACAACCGGGATATGATAACATGCAAGTACACAGATGTTTTGAAACAGTTAAGTGATTATTTTCTCCCCCTCAACACTTGATCGGAAAAATACTGAATTTTGAAAGATTAAAGTGTTGACGAAAGAAATGTACTTGCCATGTTGAAAGAAAAATAGATTAGAAGAATATTTTTGTTGTTTTATCAGGTTTTATATTTTTGTATTTTGTTTTTGAAAATTTATTTACAAAAGATATTTTGGTGTTTGACAGGTTTTTAAGACTGTTTTAGGAGGTCATCCAATTCCTCTTGAGTCAAACACCTCATACCAATACGATGGACCAACTCATTAAACCTAGCGGGAGGCAAGGCTTTGGTGAGAAGATCTGCCAATTGGTATTCTGTACCCACGAAGTATAATTCCACTGTACCCTGTTCCACGTGGTCCTTGATGAAATGATAGAGAATATCGATGTGCTTTGATTTCGAGTGCTGAACTGAGTTGCACGAGATCGCAATGGTACTCCGATTGTCGCAGTACATCGGGATTCTGTCAAATACGTAACCATAGTCTTTGAGTTGTGTTCTCATCCAGATGACTTGAGCACAATACGCGGACATGGCTACATATTCTGCTTCGGTTGATGACAGCGATGTACAATCCTGCTTTTTCGATTGCCAAGACACCAGTTTATCACCAAGAAATTGTAGTGCTCCTGAAGTACTTTTCCTTGAGTCTAAGCATCCTGCGTGGTCAGCGTCTGAAAAAGCGATTAGTTCAAAACCAGAATCCTTCGGATACCAGATCCCCAAGTTAATGGTTCCCTTGATGTATCGGAGGATTCTTTTAGCCTCAGAGAGGTGGGTTTCAGTTGGTCGCGACTGATAACGGGAGCATAGATAAACGGCAAATACAATATCAGGTCTGCTAGCTGTTAGATACATGAGAGACCCAATAATACTTCGGTATTTGGTAGGGTCAACTAATTTCCCATGTAAATCAGCATCTAGCTTCTTGGTATGAGTCATTGGTGTGGCATAAGTGTCACAGGTTTTCATTCCAAATTTGTTTAACAATTCAAGGGCATATTTGGACTGACTCAAGAAAATACCACGGGGTGATTGATGAACTTGCAGTCCTAGAAAGAACGTAAGTTCACCCATCATGGACATTTCAAAATTTTTCTTCATTAGTTTTGCAAAAGCGATTGAGTACTTTTTATGTGTAGACCCAAAAATGATGTCATCCGCGTAAATTTGAACAATTAAGATATGTGCCCCGTGATATTGTATAAAAAAAGTAGGGTCGACCGAACCTTTGGTGAAATTATTAGCAATGAGGAAAGATTATTAGCAATGAGGAAAGCTTGTTTTAGACCATACAGAGCTTTGTTGAGTTTGTAGACATGGTTCGGGAACTCAGGATCAACGAATCCATCTGGTTGGCTGACATAAACAGTTTCTTTAAGTTGTCCATTGAGAAATGCAGTTTTGACATCCATTTGATAGACCATCATATTCATATGAGCCGCGAACGCGAGAAATATCCGAACAGCCTCAAGACGAGCAACCGGAGCAAAAGATTCTTCAAAGTCTATTCCCTCTTCCTGATGATAACCCTTAGCAACTAGACGTGACTTGTTTCGGATTACGTTCCCTTCAGCATCCAATTTGTTTTTCCAAATCCATTTGAGACCAATGACGTAGACCCCTGTTGGTCTTTCAACCAGTTCCCATACTTCAAGACGTTTGAATTGGTTGAGTTCTTCTTGCATGGATTCGATCCAGTTGTCTTTTGTCATTGCGTCTTTAATGTTTTTAGGCTCAGATTGGCAGACAGTGAGTGCATAAATGCAATGTTTACCATCTGTGTGAAGACGTTGTCTCGTAACGACTAGTTGATTCGGGTTGCCAATAATATTTTCCAGAGGATGGTCTTTTGTCCATCGATGTGTAGAGGGTTGATGTTGGTATACATTGTGAAGATTCTGAGGATTCAAATGGTTTGTTGATGATTCCGCGACATCAGGTGCAGCAGTGTCATTAGCAAACGGGTTAAAGAACGCATTTGGATCAAAATCTGCAGGTGGGGGTACTTCATTAAGAACATCATCAGCCGGTTCATCATTGTTGGAAGCGGTTTGTTCAACTGTTGTGGTGGAGTCAACTGGTGGTGCTTCTTCAATAGTAGTTGTTGTAGCAGGTGTATCAGGTATAAGAGTATTATCAGGTAGAGCAACGGAAACAGCGGATACACCTGGAGCACGTTCATCAATATCGTCACTGAACAGAGGAGCAAATAACCTTTCCATTTGTTGACGAGTGAGCTGGGGGCTTTGTTCAGCTGATGATGGGGGTTAAGGGAAGTTTAAACGGTTGTGACCGGGTTTTAAGCTGTTATACTCAGAAGCCATTTCCGTAAGTTCATCAAAATGAGCATGAATCGTTTCCATCACCTGTTTTGTACGACGATTCCAGATCCGGTAACCTTTAGAATTCTCACAATATCCAATAAAGACTCCAATGTCAGCTTTGGCTTTGAGCTTTCCAAAATCATCACGATCATTATTCGGATAGCAAAGGGATCCAAATACATGAAAGTGTTTGAGATTCGGTTTATGGTTGTGGACAAGCTCGAAAGGTGTTTTGTTGTGACGTTTTGTGATCATAGAACGGTTTTGAGTATAGCATGCAGTAGATACAGCTTCTGCCCACAAGTAATCTGGAAGTTTAGCATTGTTTAACATTGTTCTTGGAGATTCCACTAACGTTTGGTTTCGTCTTTCAACAACACCGTTTTGTTCTGGTGTACGTGCAATAGATGTCTGATGCTGAATTCCCACTTTCTCATAAAATGCACGAAGGGTTTGGTTAACAAATTCAGTTCCTTTGTCTGTTCTTATTTGGCGGACGGTGTTCCGGAGCTGAACTTGAATTTTCGTGAGAAAGGTGATGATCATTTGTGGAGCTTGGTCTTTGCTTCGAAGAAAGTAGACCCAAGTCCATCATGAGTAGTCATCAAAAGTTACTAAGATGTAGCGTTTGCCATTGATCGTTTGCACGCGCATTGGGCCACACAAATCCATGTGAAGAAGTGAAGCACATGCTGAGAGTTGTGTTCCACCTTTGAAGGAAAATGAGCACGAGTGCTTTTCCCTTGTTCACAAGCTGAGCAAAGGTGATCTTTTGAATACCGGAATTGTGGGAGACCTTCAACTAGTTTGTGTCGAGCAAGGTTGGTGATGGTTTGAAAGTTTAGATGTGAGAGACGACGGTGCCATAGCCAGGATTTTGTTGATGTTGCCTTTGAAAGTAAGCAGATGGGAGATGAAGCAACCATGTCTTGCATAGAGATAGTGTAAAGACTAGAATTACGTGAGCCAGACATAAGGTCATTTCCTTGTAGATCACGAATGAAACAAGTTTTCTCCGGGAAAGCAACCTCCAAATCTCCATCACAAAACTGACCTACTGAAAACAGATTATGACCGAGGCCTTCCACATAGTAAACCCTGCTGATTTTGATGTTCCCATTAATATAGTCTCCATAGCCCATGATAACTGCAAAGTGATCATTCCCGAATCTGACAGTGCCAATGAACTTTGCAATAAAGTTTGATAACAGTTTAAGATTTCCTGTCATGTGTCGGGAACATCCGCTATCAACAATCCAGAGAATGATCTGTATCACCTGCATTACACACAGACGACACAGATGGAATAGAAGTAGATGTGGAACCCGAAATGTTAGAGGGTTCCGAAGCAGTTATAGTAGACATACACACATCAATAACTTTAGGCATCCATTTAAATCCTAGTGTGTTATATATCCATTTCTGCCATCTATAACTACTATTTGCTTTAGTCTTAGTGAATGCACTAGGTGGTACTACATTCTTAGGAGGTGAAACTGGAGCTACAGGGACAACAATGCTTGCCTTAGAATATAAAGAAGGCGGTCTACCAAGCATAGACTTAGAATGATTATTGGGCCTAGAGGTATTCTGATTCTTAGGATTCCGTAAACGAGAGATTATAGCTTTAGCAACACATTTGTCATGACAATCAGAATTCATACTTTTACGACAAATAACACAAGGTGCATCAGATTGAATATCAAAAGTACTTAAAGGTTTAGCATTCGTTACATCATTATTTCTATTACATTTGCCAAACGCAATATCTATAGTGGAAGCAACGTGAGTCTTATTCATAGTCCTAGGGTGTTCTTCTACTTTAGCATTCCTTATTGATCTTTTCTTAGGTCGCAACTTCCTATTCTTCGATTGAGTGCTCCTAGGCTGTGAATTGCGGACGTTTAAGTGCGGACGTTTGGAAAAGATGCAACTATTCCTGTTTCAGTAGAAGGAAGCACGTTAGCAACTTGAGATTTGACAGTAGGGATTCTAGGTTCACGATTACTAAGTGTTATTGGTGCTATTCTCTTAAACACGGTAGGCGGGAGATGTTCATACTTTCCTAACATTTCTCTTAACTTAAAGATAGTGTGAATCAAATCTTGGTTTTCAGAATGAATGTTTCCAACAAAATTCATGACTTCTCTAGTGTGTGCAAGATAGTGATCAAGTTCGTTTGATGTTTCATGACGAGTCTTATTGAGTAAATCAAATATGACACCATATTCATGTTTAACTTCTACAAGTTCTTGTTCATATTTTGAGATTTGACTTTTCAAAGACACGTTTTGATCATCCAGTTGCTCAATTTTAGGATCAGAAGATTTTGTACGCAACTGAGCGATTTTGTTTCGAAACACAAGTTGTTGATTGTGAATATCTTTTTGACACCAATTAAGACGACGTTTTGCATTGGAAAGTTCGTTAAGCAATCGTTCATTTTCAGCTTTTAAAGACTCGATCTGAAGCACATTATCAGTATCCTCAACAGTTACCACAGAGTTAACAGTATCAGCAGAGATATAATCAGATGCATATGACACAGAGTTCAATAACACAATATTATGGATATCAGCACAGATAACATCATTCAAGAGTCGATCAACATCTTTTCTCAACATTTTCTTTTTACATTTAGTATTAGAAATAGATGTTTCTGTTTTCTCGAAAACGACCTTCATCACGCCAAGTTCCTTATGAAAGTCCCGTTCCCAAGACAATGCACAATTTTTCAAATTCTTAACATTTGGTAAAAGATTTTTCTGAAAAATGTCTCTTTGTTCTCGCGCCAGAGGCGATTGAAAATGTTGAACTTTGATTTCAGAATGATATTCTATCTCATGTTGTAAAGCTTTGAGGTCAGCCATGAAAATGTCAAAATATCTGAGAATTTTGCGATTTTCAGGTTTTGAGTTTACTTCACTGATGGAAGGTAAAGGACCATAAATTTGTGCATAATCTGGTTGGGGATTAACATTAGAAGACTCAGGTGTTTTTATGATAACCCTTGGTGTGTTAGAAGAATCCGTTGGTGTGACAAAAGTGACCGGTTTTGAATAATTAAAAGGTTTGTTGTAAACAACAGTTTTTAATTTTGATCGACTCTCGTCTTCTGCATCTAATTCCTTTTGACGATGATATTCAACAACACTCATAACAGAATTATCAATTTTATATTCTGCACTGGAAACTTCAGGATTTGGTTTGAATACTTTGGTTGAAAGCTTAGGTTTGTAATCTGCAAGATTCAGTCCATATCCATTTGGATTGGGTTTTAAAGTAAACTTTTCAATAGCAGTTACTAACTCAACATGTTTGTAAACAACAGTTTTAAACTCTTTAAGTTTGCGTTGCAAGCTGATAATTTCTTCAAGATGATCATCTATTCGTTTCATGGAATGCTTTTTGTATGCAGAGAACTATTTTTGACAAGTTAACAACTCAGCCTTAGCTTTTTTATTTTCCAAGGTGAGAGCGTTAATTTGCTTTTTATGTTCATGTTTCAGTTGTTCTATCTCAGACAACAAAGCATTCTTCGAAGCGGCTAGATCACGCATCTGTCTCTCTAAATATTTTTCGTTTTGATGAGATTTAGTAAAGGCTGCTTCAAAACCTTTTCACGTTTTTCTTGAGTTTTGAAAAAGTTGAGTTGCTTTTGTAAACATTCAAAATCCTTGGTTAACAGTGCATTTTTACTTTTTAAGGTCTGATTAAATGCACAACATTCTTCAATTTGGGATTGCTGGTCTTTAAGTAAAAGAGCAAGATCTGGATGAGGCAAAAGTTCGGCTTGTTCAACAGGAGTCACAACATGATCATTATTTAGATCCTCAAGTATAACCACGTAGTCAATTTTATTATCAATGGAAACCATAAGGTCATCTTGATCGTCAAATGTAACTACGGGGTCTAGTTGAAAATCGTCGGAATGTGATGTAAATGACTCATTTTGAACATTCTGAGCCTTGCCGGATTCAGATGTTGGCGGTGATATTAGATCAGAGATAAATATGGTTTGTTCGGGTACCTGAGACAAGCCATCAGTGTCATACACTGGGCCTGTGTCACTCATGTGTAACTCATGCATATTAGCCATCAACATAACTGCTACATTGGCCTGCAAGTCCTCTATATCATCATCTGAGTCTGCATTTGCCATAAAACTCTGTTCTTTGTCTGTGAGAGATCCACCAGCTTCATCCTTAAGAGCCAAAAGAAGAGCCTCTTTGAAATAAGCACTGCCCCTAGTCCTCGGCTTTGGGCATGCATTAGCCAGGTGTCCCTTCTCATTGCAGTTGTAGCATCGAAGACCATTCAACCCATTCTGAGCATTTCCCTGTTCCACCACTTGAGCTCTGTTGTTATTCCGACCCACAGCATTAAACCCTTGACCACCGCCCATCTGACGACCATAACCACGATTCTGAACTTCAACTCGTCCATTGTTTACAACAGCCTGATTTCGTGTGTTAGATGAGGAACGAATACGATTGTTGGATTTGTTGGTATAACGGCCAAAAGCATTAGCAATCATAACAAATCCTTGTTGCAATGCTTCGAACAGATCGATGTCCTCATTAGCTTCACTGAAAATTGGTTGAGCATTGTTGTTGTTGTATGGAATCAATTGATTTTGTTGAGATTGTTGTAGTGAATGATCGTTTTGTGTGACTGAGGCAGTTGGTTGAGTTGCTTGTTGAGGAGGATAACTTTGTTGAGCATATAAGGCAAGTTGTTGATTTTCCGGATGTGTAGGTGGAGCAATTTGAGCACGGAGAATCCTTTCCCGATCAACTTCCTTTTCATGAGGCTTCAAGTAATCGTACAACAATCCATATGTAGAATGATGCATATTCTTCGCTTGAGGGAGAAAAATGACATACTTCTCCCATTCAGGACCAAGACTACTCAGGAACTTAGTATTCACTGTAATTCTTGGCATGATGATGTTGTGTTTATCCAAATCATTGATGATGTCTGAAAAACGATGATGATAAGACTCTAGTGTGTCTCCAGGTTCAATCATGAAGTATTCATAAGCCAAGTAAATTTTGGATTCCAAATCCTCCTGATTGAGTACAGATCCTTCCATAAGAAGATGAAAATGTTCCCACATTTCCTTTGCAGTCTTTTGAGCATCAACACTTCGAAGAATTGGGTTAGGTAATCCTAAAAGGATATATTTCATTGCAAGCTCATCAGCTTCATAGTGTAGAAGTTCTACTGGATTTAAATCTGCAACAGTAGCAATGTTCGTTTGTTCATCTCTTGGTGGATTGGTATTTGGATCGCCGGGTACAATGATAGTAGGCATCTGAAATGGACCTTCCAAGATAACCTTCTTTAAGAACTTTCCATGTGGCTTCTTCAGATCACAAAACCGAAAGAACCTTATCACCCATTCACCGTAGTTTCCTGGAGTGAGCATTGGAGGTCTATCAAGTGATCCAGCCTCATGAATTGATTGTTGGCTGCTTAAAGCTTCACACATCTTTGCAAACCAAGTGGGTTCCTTCATAGTGTTCCTTGATGGATGTTGATTGAAGTCATTTGTGTAGGATTGAACTTGAAGACTTGGCGGTGTTTGAACCATTTGTGGTGGAGGAATTGCTCCAAGTTGTGGAGTATGTTGTTGATTAAATTGTTGTTGATAAATTGCTTGTTGTTGATTCCATTGTTGATGTTGTGGACTTAGTTGTTGTTGTCGTTGAGAATAAGTGTAAGGGAAATAGTTAGAGTATGGTGGTTGTGAGATGTTGAAAAACTTGTGTTATAAAATGGATCTTTGTAGTCGAATGAACCTTAGTTGATGTAGTGTCCTTAGGCGTAGAAATCACAATAATCCAAGTAGCACTTATGCGTAAAAAAACACCAAAGTTACGCGTAACAATCAAGAGTTACGCGTAGATTTAGCTTACGCGTAAGTAGGGAAAAGACTCTAAAGTTAGGCGTAGACACAAAGTTAGTCGTAGAAAGTTAGGCGTAGGATTACCTTATGCGTAAGACTAGGCTTAGGCGTAAGATGAATCTTATGCGTAGGATTTCTACGCGTAAGCTTTATGCTTATGCGTAAGTTTAGGGTTTTGCCCAAATGATCTTTTACACTATCACAGTGCAAAAGATATCCAAAGTCGACGTATTTTCAGGCTTATCCAAGCAAGAAACCACGGAGTAAACCACGAAAATGAAGATCAAACCAAGGAATAACTTGTGCGTAGTTTTAGGGTTTTGCTACGCGTAGGATTACTCGTAAAATTGATTATGCCCAAAGATGTTTCTAAACCAGTTTTTGTGTGATGAAATAGCTTCAATAACACCAAAATAACACAAAAGTGTGAAACTTGATGATCCAAAGCTCCTAAAATAGTTACGCGTAGGTTTACACCCTCGTTCAAAAACTAGTTGAAAAATAATGATCCACGCATAAAGTTCAAAACTTTTTGCCAAAAACAGTAAGTTTAACACCTTATAACATTGAAAGTACAAGAATCTTGGAATAAAAAGTGTAAAAAATGCGTTTTTAAGCAAGCCAAAGTTTATGAACCGTAAGTTAAGCATGAGACCAAAACTCACTTCAAACAATACGTTCACCCAACTATTAGGCGATTGATACCACTGTTAGGTCACTAGTTTTACAACACAAGCTTAATAGAAAGAGATAAAGGCGATTGAGCAATAAACCAAACAAACACACGCGTATGAATGTGGCCGGTTATGCGTAAGGAGTGAATGAAAGATAATATTGAACAACCAACCCTCAAGTGAGGGTTATTACATAGTATTTATAGGAAAGGAGCTAGGGCAACACTCCTACTCCTTCCCTTTTCCTTATTGGACATGGGCCTAAGCTTATGGGCCTTTTACATAAGCTTGACCTTAAACAAACATAAAGGTCATAATAAGCTACCTATTACATATGAGTAACAAACACTTGAATTAAGGTTTAGGAGTGATTCCAACAGTTAGAAAGGGGTGAGCAACAATGAAGAAATGGCTCACTATTTATAGAAGAAAAAATCTACTGTTCCCCGGATCCCACGGATCCCTCCCACAAGGGATCCGTCTAGCGTAAAGCTAGGGATCCTTAGGACGCTCCTCTTTACCCATGGGTATTTTGGTTATGGGTCATGGGTTAATCCATGGGTCTTTAGCTAGATACAATGTATCTCTTGAGTGCAATGCACCTAGTCACATGGGTATGGGTCAAACCATGGGTTATGGATATTATCCATATGTGATATAAGCATGATGTCATGCAATGGGTTATGGGTCAAGCTCTATGGGTCATGGGCTTTGGGTTGTACCCAACTACATTCAATGTATTTGCACAATGGGTTATGATACTTAAGTTTCTACACATTTATATTACCCAATTATACTACATACTAGTTATGTGTATATTTTTTCCAAATATGTAAACACTAGTTGTTGTACATATGTAATATTAAATCATAAAATCACTTATACTTGTTTTAGTGTTTTATGTGAAAATGTGAATATGTTAGAAACTATTAGTTCAAACCATTTACGTATTTTATTTGTTTCGTTAAAATGATTTTACATTTTTTATCGACAAAACATTAGAAGATCGTAAAATATAAACAAACGTTTTTACGGCTTATTTGTATTAACACAACCTAATTCGTTGAGCCCATGAGTCATAATCAGTTCTGTCAAGCATAGGTGGACGAGTATCTGATCGAGCTGCTTGAACGTCCTCAACTATAGAAGAGATGATTGTAGGCACGTTGGTAGACATGATTACAGATTTCACGGGATTTTATAACTCTATGATTAAATCGGGAAATAGATTCTTTCACGGGATTTTACTAAATCAAGAGAAAACCGTATTAGAAACAATAATTAACCAAGTCGCTTCAAACCTTGAAGACAAGTCGCTTAGTCACCAAGTCGCTTTGTACCAAGTCGCTAGGTATAAAAGTCGCTCAAGGGACAAGTCGCTTGAGATATAAGTCGCTTGTGTGTCACAAGTCGCTATGAAGACAAGTCGCTAGTAACAAGTTGCTAGAGTAACAACTCGCTAGAAGAACAAGTTGCTAGTGACATAAGTCGCTATGAAGACAAATCGCTTAGTGACAACTCGATAGACACAGAGGTTGCTATAGAAACAACTCGCTAGATGACAAGTCGCTAGTGACAACTCGCTAGACAAAATAGTATGACCACTACTTTGTATTGTTTGTCGTTTTGTATCAAGAGACAAATCGCTTAGGGCACAAGTCGCTTCACACTACACAAACAAGTCTCTTAAATCGTAGAGACAAGTCGCTACGAAGAAATCAAGTCCGAGACAGAAGTCGCTAGTATGAAATCTTCAAAAACAACACTTTTCAATCCAAAATTAACCCAACGACACTGATTCAAGCCTTCCAAATCAAAACCTAAGCACTGATAATGATTCTAAACACAAAATTACAATCAAAATCCAAACTTTAACAATAGAAATGGTCCAAATGATGCAGATACCACTAAACTTTTTTAAACCTAAAAACCATATAAAACCACTAGAAATCCAAGAACATGTAAGAGAGATGATCAAACCATGGCTCTTGATACCATTTGTAACATATTGGATTTCACAAACACATCAAACCATGGTTCTAAGTGGCGTACACCTTAAGGTTTTAGAGAGAGAAAGGTTAGAGGTTTAGGGAACTTAGAGAGAGAAAGAAAAATCTTATTTTGAGCTCTAACCCTCTACCTTGGGAGGTAGAGGGTATTTATAGTATCTTACACAAAACGCCTCATACGGGCTGTGGATCAGGCATACAGTGGGTAAAGACCCGTCCGTCCTCCACGGTGATACTTAACTAAATACCAACTATCATTAAAAAACTACGACTACGAGCTTTCTAACGATTACATATACTTGAGGTGACCGACACTTTAACGACTGGATTTTCTAAATCCTAACAAAACACCACAGTCTGTAGCTGCCTATGGCTGATTGTGTTTCTGTCTACTAAATTGGAAAATTTTTCCAAAGGTAGAACACTAAGCGTGTTTGCAGCCTGAAAAATCAATTAGTGTTGAGATACACAAACATGGCAATTTACGAATATTTATTTGATACATATGCATTACAATATTACACTTACTCTGGTATCCAGCATTTTCAAATTTGGAGATCTATGAATCATTTCAATGATGAACAATGCCATAACATTATTCCCAAAATCGACATCGGGCAGCTTAAGGTTAATCAGGGATACAAAGGGCACATTCATCCTAGAATTAGCTTCATGTATCAACTACAACAAGTTTTAAAGATTAAATTTCATCATTGTTACACATTTCTTTAACATTGTAAAATTGTAAGTGTAAAACTCAAATTGTTCTTACCGTGCAATCATCAAAATCCAATGTAAGGGTCTCAAGATTTTGAAGTCTTGTCATGTGAAAGATATCGGATGTTGTGATTGTCGTCACAACATTATAAAGACCAAATGACAAATCTAACTTATTCAAATTCCTATGTTTCGCAATATCCCATAGTCTCATCTCGTTTGTAGTAGGACGATTCATTTTAAGAGACTCATGTGAGGGACAACCAACAATAAACTCCCAAACTGTACCCGTTAGGAAATTAACATGAATCAATTCTAAGCTCAATAGATTTGGAAATCCATGAAAATATTCCAAAGTAGCCATAGCACAAACATGGAGTACCAGATGTTTCAACTCCCTACGAGAGTAAAGTTGGGTTGGGAACGTAACTCGTTCACCATACCAGTTTGTAATAATCAACTCCTCAATTCCATGTTGAGCCAAAAATAAGAGCCAATCACGAATCTCTTCATAATGAAAGTCGTCTATTCCAAGCATTGATCTTGGCTCTACAGAGAAGACAAACTTTCTTATTGGACCCATAAGCCGATTTAAGAGTCTAGTAACAAGCCTCCCATCAAACTCATATGTTAAATAATAAAATAAATCCTCATCAACTATGACATCGGTGAGCAAAGTCCACTTAGACCTCCAGTTTCGCGCTAAACTAGAGGTTCTCATCGCTTCTAACAAAGGCAATCGATTCAAAATGTTACTGATCACTATATCTGGCATGTTGCTAATATGATCGATCGACATGGTATTGTTGGAAGTTGGGTTTGTATTTTGAGTTCTGGAAATGAGGATTTACATTAGGTTTTTGATATTCAGTTGATCGTTTCTGGATAAGGGTGTTATTAAGAATTTGAAACACTATATAAACAAAGTTGATGTACTGTGATACTAACTCTCTTAAATATTTGAGTTTCACAGATTAATCTTATCAAACAATAATATCAGATCAAAAAAACATATAAATTTTTTTCTTAATTTTCATTTCATGTTTTTTTGTTTAATATAATGATTTGAAAATACAAGTTTATATGAAAGTTTTAACTATATGTATCTAAAATAAAATTTTAATATTGTCTTAATATCAGAGAACCATTTATGCGCACGTTTAATTAAAAACTTAAAATAATAAAGTTTATCTAATTTTCATATTTGTCTTAATATTGGATAGAGTTCATTTAATGAATAATATTGTCTTAATATCACATTAACTTGTTTAAAGTTTTCTTAATATCATAGTAACTTGTTTAATATCTGATATTCTTACTTTGAAACAAAATTTAATATCTACATATTCTTATTTAATATGTTTTTCAGTAGCTTTTGCCATTACTATTATTTTTTAAACTGATATATCAGCTATACATATACATATTTGACTATATGTGATAATCTTAAAAAATATACGTCCTCTTGACTAAAAAGGTGATTTGACAATACATAAGTTATTTATGAATATAATTATTACATTTCATTCACATAGATAATTAAAAAATTAATTTAAATCACTTTTTTATTTTAATAACTTCAACTTTAATGTTTGAGTATATGTTTATATTTATTATTTTTGAAACACAGATATATGTAAGATACCTTTATCACTTTATCTGACTCAAAATCCTTTCAAGGTGATTTGACAATACACAAGATATTAATGAATATAATTATAACATTTCTTCATAGTTATTTAAAAGATTAAATATAATATTTATTAATATTAAGTTAATATTTAATTACTAATTTTTTTTAACAAATATGTTAGTGCAAATATTATGATATTTAATCTATACATTCTCATTTGTTTTGTTGATGACAAACATGTAACCTGTAATAAATAACGTAAAATGTATAAGTTACTTGTAATTATATTTTGTCTCAACATACTCTCAATACCTCTCGACGACTCAAGTCCTTGTATGCTACAACACAGGTTCATACATGTTTGTTATGTTGCATTATGATCAAACCCCTAACAAACCATTAAACATGTTTAGTTAAACACTTTATAAAATACATAAACATAAGTAAATGTGTTGGGTAAAAACCATGACCCATGACCCAAGACCCATACCCAATGTCTAGATACATTGTACCTTGGTGGGCACTCAAAACCATGACCCATAGCCCATGGTTTTAACCCATAAACTATGGGTAAAGAGGAGTGTGCACGGATCACTCAAATGTCCCATGGATCCCTTGGAATTACAAGGGCCGGATCCCTCCAGGAGGGATCCTTGGGGCAGAACAGGGTTTTGGCTTTTTTGCCTATAAATAGCAAGCCACTTCTTACCATTTCTTCACACCTTCACACATAGTTTCTCTCTACCATTTCTAGGATATTTAGATCATTAGGAAACATGTAAACCACCCTCATCTCATATGATCATAATGCTTCTAACTTTCATTTGTTGTAAGCATACTCCCGAAGTGATCCTCCAAAGCAAGCTTAGAGATCTTGCATCCTTACCTACTGAAGTGATCACTCATCACAAGCATACAAACACGTGAAGATCTTCTACAACAAGCTTGGGAAACTTGTCATCTTCATTCATAGAAGACTAACTACATCATGCTTTATGTTCTTGATGTTTAGTTTAGGATTTCATATCCATTAGACACATTGTCTTGGATATTGTCTAGTATCATATTCTTGTGTCTATGACTAGACTAGATGGTTTATGTGTTTGTGCCATAAAACACAAGGTTTGTTATGTTGGGCCACAAAACATAATGGGTGTCATAGATGTGTCATAGGCATAAGTGAAAGATGTCTAAAAAGAGTCAAGACGAAGATATTAGTGAAAGGTGTCAAACGTCCGTATTGAAAGCACTAGTGAAGGGTGCTTGGAAGTCATGGCTAAAAGCATTAGTGAAGGATGCCTAGAAGTCAAGTCACAAGGCATTAGTGAAAGGTGCCTTGGAGATCGAGGCAAAGGCATTAGTGAAAGGTGCCTAAGCCTTAATGTGTACATTCGATATGGTGTGATTCGTTGTACAAGATAGATTAGTATTGGGTCAAAGGATATTGATATCCTTGTTGATGTTGTTATAAGGAGTAGATCTCCTTTGGGGTTAGGTGTCCTGTAGTGTTGGGTAGTAGTTCCTCCATTGTAATGGAACTCGGTACTTAGCCTAGTACCGGATAAAGGGTAGGCGACGTTGTGGTAGGTGTGGTTCTCCTTTGTGAAAAGAACCCGGTGGTTAGCCTAGTACCGTAAAAAGAGTAGGCGACGTTGTGAAGGCTTCTCCGCCATAAGGAGTTGGTGTCTTGTAGTGTTTATGAACTCTCGAGTAGGTGACTCGGGGAGTGGAGTAGGGCAAGGAAGGTGTCCTTGTAGCCGAACCACTATAAATCCTCGTGTTGGTTTGTCTATCCTTTTACTTATCACTTTACTTTTATTCTTGCATTACATTGTTTATTTTCTATGTGGTCGATGTCTATGTTTGTGATACATACTTGGTCTTTCATATAGTCACAAACTATATTTAACACTTTACATATTATGACACGCTTGATCAAGAAAAAGCAACCGGACTAATAATGGTGAAACTTGATTTATAATGAACCATTAATCTTGCGTAATCTTATGTGATATTAAGGGGTTGGCCTTACATGCCGTAATGCGTTAAATGCATCCTCGCGTCGAGATTAGCAAATGTAATGGTTTATACTATATTTGATACAAAAGTTTTATTTTTGAGACGGAAACATATTCACCCCCCCCTCTACGTTTTCACAAAATATAATTTAAAGTTTTACGTTTATTATGTTAAATTTTATTCTTAATATCATATTAAACTTTATTTTGCACGTAAAATTTAAAAGTTAATTATATTAATAAATATGTTTAATTTAGAAGTTTATTTTCAAATATTTTACTATATAAATAATTTTTATTTACTATGATATTAAATTTAATATCTTAGTAACTTAATATCACACTAATTTAAAAATATTCAAAAAGAGCTAAAATAAAATTAACTTTAGTATCTGACATACATATTCGATTATCTGCTGAAAAGATAGATGCATAACACACTGACACACATGTCAGATATTAATTATAGTGATGAACAATTCCTCCTCGAGACTCAAAATATCAATTTATGTCAAAGTTTTACATTTAATATTAATATAGTTTTTCATTAATGTTGCTTTTTTTTAATTCATGTTGTTTTAAGTATATTTTGTTTTTATTTAAATTACTAAATAATTTTAATTGAGTTATGTTATTTAAATTAAAATGATTTAATTTCTCACTCAGTTGATAATAATTAATATGATGTTTATTTTTCAATAAAATTTGTTATTTTTATAATTTTTATATCAAAAGTCCTGAGCAGTAGTAACTTTTCTTATAGCAGCATTAACTTTTCTTCTAGAAGCAGTATTTCCTTTGAAGTTCCCAGTAGCAGTATTAAATTTTCCTTTTATCGACTAGCAGTATTAAAAAGAGTAGTCTAAACCATATGAGAGTTAGTTGTTTTAAAATGAATGACTGAAAGAAAATTTTAATATTGTATTAATATCAGATTTTGTTGTTTAATTTATGATATATCTTAATATTAGAGTTAGTTGTCTTAATTTATGATATTATCTTAATATAAATTACTAAATAATTTTAATTGAGTTATGTTATTTAAATTAAAATGATTTAATTTCTCACTCAGTTGATAATAATTAATATGATGTTTATTTTTCAATAAAATTTGTTATTTTTATAATTTTTATATCAAAAGTCCTGAGCAGTAGTAACTTTTCTTATAGCAGCATTAACTTTTCTTCTAGAAGCAGTATTTCCTTTGAAGTTCCCAGTAGCAGTATTAAATTTTCCTTTTATCGACTAGCAATATTAAAAAGAGTAGTCTAAACCATATGAGAGTTAGTTGTTTTAAAATGAATTACTGAAAGAAAATTTTAATATTGTATTAATATCAGATTTTGTTGTTTAATTTATGATATTATCTTAATATAAGAGTTAGTTGTCTTAACTTATGATATTATCTTAATATCAGAGTTAGTTGTTCTGTTTAAAACCAAAATTAAATAAAAATTAATATTTGCATGTTCTATGACGTATACATATTAATAATGTCTTAAATATCAGACTTAGTTGCCTTATCATGTATACATATTTGAATATCTGTTTACATTTATTAAAAGTAATTTCCAACTGACATATATGTCAAATATTATTTATAGTGGTAAAACATGCCTCCTCGAGACACAAAATACCACTTTATCTGTGATAATCTTTAAAGTTGATTTTGACAATACACAAGACATTAATGAATATAATTATAACATTTCATTCACATAGTTAATTAATAAAGTATATCTGACGATAACTTTAATTGAATTAGACAAAAAAAATCTGATATTAATTTTTGTATTTTTATTTTAATAAAAATGTTTTACATAAACAACTTTGATGTACTGTGATATTAAACTTTTTTAAATATCTTTAGCTACAAATTTAATTAATTCACATTTCATCTTTTTTTTAGAATCGGAAAATTTAATACGTTAAGTTTGAGTATTATATTAGTATGAAAATTTCACATTTTTAAATGTCAGATAATATTTAAAAATAATTTATAATAACTACTCTCTTAATATTATTAGAGTATGTAAATTTCATAGTTTAAATAATATAATAGTATGTAAATTTCGAATCGTATTTAAAAATTATTAATATCACAGTAACTTAATATGACCATTAATTTTATGTAGTACTATGTTATCCTGTTATGGTCTTAATATCATAGTAATTTAGTAATTCAAAAAATAGTATTGTTTATTGTATTAATATGCATGTTAATTTCAAATTTATTTTTTTATCATCTAAAATATAATGTTAGAAAAAGACACATGGGTAAGATTAGACTATACACATGAATTTTAATATTTCGTCCTTTTTATATTTTAAACATACCTACCAAATGTCAGTTTATATTTACTAGTTTTGAAATAAATTTCAAAAACAACCTTATCCTTATTTTGCAATATAAATTTGATCATTCCCACTTCAAAAATGTACTAAAAAAAAAGTGTTTAAAAAAATGGAATATTGCATCTATTTTTTAAGAAAAGGTTTTTCTTTAAGTCTTTATCTAAGGAAGCTCTTTTTTACAAAAAGGTTAGTGTTTTCCTTTAATAATTTATAATTTATCTTTATTAATTCTTTAGACTGATTATATCTTTTTCTTTTTTTTTTCTTTTTTTTCAGAAATACTTGTTTTAATGCCACTTTATTTTGATTCTGGAGGAATTATTATTTATTTATATTTTCACTGAAACCTAAATATTTTACCGAATTTTATCAAATCTAAACAGCTGGAATGTCAACTGGTATTGCATCTCTCAAGAAGATGATGTTCAGCAGATAGACATTCCTTCTTGAATTTCTTACAGTTCAGATTTGATAATAATACAATGATGCATTCTTGGCTCATCTACCATCGCCATTGATTTTATGAGAAAAAAAATGAAGGCGTCAGAGAAGAGCGCGTAACTTACTCAAGATAGGTTATGAAGAATATTTTTGTTTTGTGGGTGTTTTTTAGTTTGGTTTCAAATTTTGAAATGTGTTTTGATAACCGTTGTTGCTCACCCTTTGTAATAGAAATGAATGAGCGTCTGAGATGACACGTAAGGTACTCAAGAAAGGTTATGAAGAATATTATACCTGATTCTCGGATATAATTCTTAATATACAATTAAGAATATTATTCATTATGCAGCTAGTATTAATTTTTTTCTTTTTCATTTACTTTTGTATCTAATTATCTTTTTTTTTATTGTTTAATGAAATATTAATTTTTTATGATTTATTTCAATATCACCATTTTAATTTTAGGTAAATTGTATGTGACATATAGCAATAAAACAATTAGGTCACCAATCATTACTTTATATAGTACAAATAAATTTATTATTTTTGCTCTATAAATATGACCATTTGCAATTTCACAAAAATACAGTTCAAAATAAAAATAAAAAATAACACCATAGCAGAGCATTTGTACTTTAAAAATAATGTACATAGCCTTTAATATCAAAATAAAAATTTTAATATCAACAAATAAAGTAAGTAGTTATACTTTAAATACTATTTATTTTTTAAGGGCTTTGTATATTCGAGTGTACAAATCACTGTCTTTTGCCTATAAATATTTCATCAATCACACTTAGAAAAACATAACAAAAATTTTCTTTATTTTCATTTCATGTTTTTTTGCTATTTTAATATAATTATTCTTGTTATATTAAATTTCTATTTTTTCCTATCATCGATAATTTATTGTCTCTGGAAGATTTTTTTATTTCTATATTTTTTAAAACGAAATCTACATATTCTACCGAAAGTATTTGGTCCTGAAGAAAAAAAAAGTTTATCAATCATTATATTTCAGGACCCTGTAAGTAATCTGCAAGTAACCTTGATGTTTTTTTCAACTTTGCTTTTTCTAACAAAGCATTTGTTGAAAATTGTAACACCCCGGAAAATCAGATTTTAGCGGAAGCATGCAAGTCTTGGGTGCTACTAATTGGTATCACAACACAATCATAGAACAATAGGTTTTTCTTAAGAAAACTCATTTATTCGGTATAAAACAAAGTTTACAATAAAATTTTATGCGAAAAACAGGCCCATAATAAATAAGCGGTCCCCAAATACAAATATCAGAGTCGTCTATGACCATGTCATGCCATTGCCCAAGTGTCTCCAAAAGTAAGCAATCGCCTCAATACCTGAGAATACATGCTAAAAGTGTCAACAAGAGGTTGGTGAGTTCATAGGTTTTCATAAAAGTATTGCGAGTTCAAAAGATCCTTTCGATCATTAGGGCACCCACAATGTCGCGAAAACAAGGTTTACCTTTAAGCAAAAGAATAGAAAGGTGGACCACAAGGTTTTCAAGTGCAAATCAATTCTCATAAACAAATCAAATTTAACCGAGGCATACCCTGCCTAATTCGCAGTATCAAAATATTTTCCGCAAAACTAGCTCATAAACAACCACTTGGACCATATCAAAATCATACACTACAACAAATATAGTGCCACGCAAGCTTAACTATTACGCAGGCTAAATCATGAAACCAACGCTAGATAGCACACAAACAATCGACATGTTATACGTCCTCCACATGAGCCATGCGGTTCGGACGGGGTGGCCATTCCCAATAGATCTATTCATAACATTCGCACCATCCTGAGCCAGGATGTAACAATTCATAACAACGCTTGGGTTTCTAACCATAACCTAACACGTAATAGCTTACAAAAATATTTCCAGGTCCAATTAAAACAGTTTTCAAGCACTTGTGTCCACTTAAAACCATATTCAAGCCAAATCATGCATTTCATTAAAACAAGTAACAATCGGTTATTCCAAATCAATCAAACAATTCATTTAGTAAAAACGAGCATGTATTCTCACCCAAAACAGTTTAAAAGCAAGTAAAAGTAGGGGCCATGAACTCACCTCGATACGAAGCAACGCAAGAATCACAACTGGCATTAGTGAGCAAAGCACATCAGTCTCACCAGAAAAGCACAACAATATCCAAAAAGGAAAGCACAACGGTACGACATCAGCACAACCTAATAGCAATTTGCTATCTCAGAATAAATCTAGCAAGCAAATCAATTTCCGACAGACAATGTGTCTTAGTTTTCGTGGAATACTCGTATCGTTCATTTCAATAATCCATTATTAATATCTCAAAAAGTTTAGTTTTAACATTTCGTGTGGTGGTAAGGAATCATGACTCGACATGCAACTCACGCCAAAAGTGTACCAAAGATATAACTCACACCAAAGGTTATAACTCACGCCAAACATAACTCATAACAAGACATAATATATATCCCAATATATTATGAGGAATAGTCAATAAAGTTGACCAAGACTTGAGTCGAGAAGAAAATGTCCAAAAAGATGTCAGGATACTAACAACACATAGTTATGTCAAGGAAGTAATGACCAAAAATTATGTCAAAAAGAAGTTAATTGGTAGTTTCGGTAATAGTCCCAAATAGCTCGTGTAAAACATTCAAGTTTTATAAATAAAGGGATTTTTGAACTAAAGTCTAAGTATAGACTTTTATAATCAAGCAAAACCATACGTTTAATTCTCATCGAGTTTCGTAATAATAAAAGAGATTTGAAAATAAACATATAAGTTTAAAAATGTCTTTATAAATTTCGGAATAACGAGTCTATTTATAAAGTATTCCCAAGTCATCATGACTTTATAAAAATCAAATTCCTCAAAACAATTTCATAAAAGTATTCATTGGTTATTAGACAATTATTCTTTATTGTATCTATCGCGAATCAAACATATTAAATTCATAACGAGCCTAATATATTGTATTCGTTTCGAGTCCAATAAGTCCAATTTGTCCAACGTCCAATTAATGACCAAGTCCAATAATATAA
Source organism: Chrysanthemum seticuspe (assembly GCA_019973895.1). Lineage (NCBI taxonomy): Eukaryota > Viridiplantae > Streptophyta > Magnoliopsida > Asterales > Asteraceae > Chrysanthemum > Chrysanthemum seticuspe. Next base: position 190,147,413 of record BPTQ01000009.1, read on the forward strand.
TCCATATATAGTGTCTAATCCAAATCCAAATCCAATTCACAATCCGTAACCAAATCCAAATTTCAATCCTCAATATATACCGAAACGTACCAAGCCTCAAACGTTTATCAAGAACTTAGCAATATCACATAGGTTAAGTCAATTAGTCTCGTTATTCCGATATCCGCATTCGAACATTATTAATACCATATTAAGTATATCTTACCAATTTACCCACCATTTATTTACAAAACCAAACACGACCCAGGTTGTCGAAGTAGTACACCACACAACATAATATAATGCACTCTATACCATGCTGGAACAAACAAACGTAGTTCTTTTATTCTTGCTGTTAGCCGAGAGTAATAAACACATCATTCTAACATAACTCAATTAAACGCCCACAAGTATAGACAGTCTTGCCTGACTCGAAAATGAATATATAACTTCTGTATCGAGACCAAGTAATCACAAACTCAAACAAACTTTAACCCTTAAAAATAAAGAACTAAGCTATTGGATAACATCATAAGCCAAATCTCAACTCAAACAGTCAAATCCCAATCCAGACAAGAACGAGACTAACATATACGCAACTACGAGACCTCGACACAACAACACACAACCCAACACCACAGACCAATACTTATACGCTTTACAACTGACTCGGAGCTCACCAAGTTAACTCACCCGAGTCGACTCAACTCGGTCACATAATTCAGTTTCCAAAAATGTTTTTACACTACACGTTTTGTTAAGAGTTTACCACACGAATTAGTATATCAAAACTGTTTTTTTAACAAATGATTCCACGAAGCTAATAACAAACCGATTCTTCAATATGGTTAAATCACAAACTAAATATCAAAAAGTTTTGTCGTGGCCAACTTACCCTTAGTAAAAAAAACGAAAGATAAAGAGATGGAGGAGGGAGATGGCGGCAGGAGTAGCGGCGTACACGAACCGAAAGGAAAAACACGAACACAACGATTATACAAGCATGGTTTGAAACCCTATGACTTGATTTAACTCTTAATCTTTCAATATGCAAAAGTATAATTTCCTATTTATTAGATCTAAGGCGCGTGTTCCGTTTTTACGGCGTGTATAATGCACGAATAGAACCATGAGAAAGAGATCTACCATTTGAGAGGGGTGGTGTGATGAGGTGGTGGTGGCCAGAATCCGGTCGGAGGATGGCCAGGTGGCTGCCGGAAATGAGAGAAGAAAGAGAGAGGAAATTTAAGAGAGAGAGTGAATATGTGCAAAATGAGGGGAGAGGGGAAACGTGAGGATATTTATACCCCTGGAGGGACTTGTTTTGCCATTTTCTAAAGTATAGGGTAAGGGTAAATGAAAATATTCCAGGGACCAAAACCGTAATTTGGGATATCTTTTGTAAATAAACGATTCGGGACATATTTGGATGAACAAACGTGCGAGAAAATTACGAAGCCTGCGCCATTGTGTCCGGAACGATTTTTCCGATAAAAATGAATATTTACATAACTATTTTCTCGCAATTAAAGTAATAAACAAATCAAAATGATTAATAGGCTTATGGTTGTTCCGGTACGCGTGTGTCTGATTTTCACGTTTCGCGAGATAACTTTCTCGTTTTCACGTCAAATAAACTCAGAAAAGTTCGTAAATGAAAAACAAAAGAATTTTCTCATAAACGAATACCCGGAAAAGTGCGCGTTGTTACAGACTTCCCTCCTTAACGGAATCGCGTCCTCGCGTTTCAATTCGAGTTATCCGTTAGATTTGAAAAGAGACATAGATATTTTCTCAAGATTCCATTTTTACGTTCTCACGCGAATTTGAGATATTTCTTAGAGTTTCCACCGATCAGGAAAAATAGGAAAACGACTTTGCTCAAGTCATTTGACCTCACGGTTCATGATTTCGATAAGTTCCTCAATACAGCTTAGGCGTTCGCGATATGGATATCTCCCAGCAAAGACAATAATCATTTTCAACAGTGAGGCATTACCTCTGATTACGCACATGAAAACATAATGAATAACTAAGCTTTGATGGTAGCTCAAGGCTCTAAGCTGCCAGTCCAGCTCTAGCAAGAGTCTTAAAATGATTTGAACAACAAAGATTTGGCTTTCCACGTTTACTAAACGCATCACACAATCCATGGTGAAATTTTTAAGCATAGCCTCGTCTCTAATCATGGAGTCTCAAAGATTCATGTCATCCGTCCATCTTAGCTCTTCTGATGATCGTGAGCAGTTTACATTCTGCTTTTGATGTGAGCAAACTCTCGGCAGTTTCACTAAAAAATTCAGGATAGCAAGTTGGGTATCTCCTCACTTCAATCTGATAAATTGTTGGGCGGCATTTTTAACCATAAAGTGCCTCATACAACGTGGCCATGGTTATATGAGATATCGACCAATGAGAGGTGTCTATCCCAACCATTGTCGAAATCAATCACACATACACGCAACAGGTCCTCTAACATTTGGATGGTCCTTTCACTCCAGCTAACAGTCTGTGGCTGATACACAATACTCATACCACAACTTGTTCCCATGGCTCTTAGAGTGATGGCCAGAAATTTGATGCGAAACGAATATCATGATTAGAGATGAGAGAAATCAGCACCCCATAATGTACCACAATCTCCTTTACATAAGAGTGAGCAAATTTGTCCATAGTGTCTGTTTCTTTGATTAGTAGGAACTGAGTAAGTTTGGTGACACGACCAATAATTACCCATATGGAGGCGCGGAATTCCCTTCTAGGTTTCAGTTCATAATACAGCAGCCAAAACATTTCATAGGGTGACCACAGAATGATTTGTCGGAAAGTTGAAAGCAGTTTGAAAGGCAATAGCGGCAGGGCTCAATATATCATAAGGAGGTAGCAAGAATAACAGATATTCCCAAAGGCCGAGTGAAGGATTAGACGTCAGCTCCAAGGATCGCGGTTCAAGTTACTCCTTAAAGTATTAAGGTTTCTGTTGGGCCAACAAAATCTCCGTCGAAAAGAGAGTTAAGCAGATTCAGAGTACGACTCTAAAGGAGAGCATTAATTACAACTAGCAATCAATAGATTGATTCCGTAGTGCACTTAATACGTAATGCAGAAATATACAGCATTCAGATCCAAGGTCATAATTTCCAAAAGAAATTCGACTACCAATCGATATCAAATCAAATTCAAAATACAATTGAACGACTATGGTTCCAAAAGGTTATGCTAAAAGCATACACATCGATAGAGCGCAAGGTGCAACATCAAAAGAACAACATCAATGGAATAATCATCGATCGAAGATAAGGCTTGGAGTAGAGGCGTCTACAACAAGACCCAAAACAAAACCACGAGAATAAGCAAATCCATTTTCACCATAGGAACCAAAATCGCAGAATCTAACAATCCAAATTCAATGTAGCCAAGATCGATTCCAAATATTCCAAGAAGCCTGATGAGCTTATTACAACTTTACGCAACCCAAATGCAAACTTATGACCAATCGGGTCTAACCTGACCCGATGCAAAACAAGGTCTTACAGTTCCAATGATTCCAAAAATAATCCGAAGTCCATTAATGATTAGACGACGACGAATAGCGATTCATAACAAAGGAAGGAATATCGCGATAAACAAGAATTTGTGACGCCAGTGTGTTGTGTGTGAAGGAAAGCTTTTATAAAATTTCATGCTCGTATACACACACCAAAACTCTTCCATTTCCCGAAATAAAACCAAAAACCAACCAGACATAATTCTAATATAACTACTCCAAGTATCGCAAAATTCACCTCTGAGTCGGACATAGGTGATCAGGCTATGTCCCACTGTCCCTAGTTGAATATAGGTGATCAGTCTATATTCACCCGAGGTTCAATGAATTTTGATATACTTAACTTAGTTACTCTAGCATCATGTCTTTCACTTCCAAAAATTCATTTTCAAAAGATTTGAAGCAAGTGTCCATACTCGAGGACGAGTGATGAGATTGTGCAGGGAAAGAGGCGCAACGCTACAACACGTACGATGCGCAAGCATAAGTATGTCAAAGATAATTATAGCAGATAGCGAAAAATGAATGGATATACTCATCCAATAATAAGGCACACATCTCATCAAATATATTAGCAATCAAAGTCACAAGTGAGGCATCAGCTTGGCAGGCAGGCACGTGTCGGTCATAAGGTTAAATTTTCATAAAATTGGTTATAGTATAGGTTTTAAAATTTTACCCATTTCTCTATAACCTAGGCTCTGATACCAACTATAACACCCCGGAAAATCGGATTTTAGCGGAAGCATGCAAGTCTTGGGTGCTACTAATTGGTATCACAACACAAGCATAAAACAACAAGTTTTTCTTAAGAAAACTCATTTATTCGGTATAAAACAAAGTTTACAATAAAATTTGATCCGTAAAAAAGGCCCATAATAAATAAGCGGTCCCCAAATACAAATATCAGAGTCGTTGATGAGTGTGTAAATACTCATCATTTTTGGTCAAATCTGAACTGCAAAACATTTAAAAACACTCAGAAATGCATCAAAATACTGAAAATATCTCAAAATAGCGTTTTATATGTTTTAAATGCAAAATGAGTAAAAACAGCTAAAAAACGAACAAAGTTTGCATAATTGGCAGTTTCAGTCCCCCAACTTTCCAAAATGGCAAAACAAGTCCCCAGGATTTTCAAAAATGGAAAATATTATTTATGGCCCTTGGTTAATAAAGTTTGTCATTTATGGTCCTTATAATAATCTTTGTAAAATTACATTTTTGGTCCCTCAAGAATTGGTGAATTACAAATATGGTCCTTGGAATGTTCAAAGATGACAAGATTGGTCCTTAGAAGACATTTTCAGAAATACATGAGTGGTCCCTGGATTTTCAGAATAGACACCTTTGGTCCTTGTGTTACTTAAATACCAAATCCAAACCGGATCCAAACATAACCCAAACCCACACATAAAACCCAACACAAACCCGCCCACCTTATTACTCCCTTTTCCCTCCAAAATAAAACCCAGCTCTCCTTTTTCTTCATTCACTGAAACACTCAACTATCCCATCCTTTCCCCTGACAAACCATTTCCCCATCATCTCACTCTCCCATCCCCTGCATCTCGTTACCCATCATTCCCAGTCAAGAAAAAGAAGAAAAATATAAAAAAGAGACTGGAGGAGAGAAGAATGGGGGGTAGCACACGGAAGATAGAGATGTAGTATAAATAGTTTCTTGTAGCTTTTGTATGGAGAGTTAGTCAGTAGTAGTAGTTACCCCTAGTTTTAGTCTTCATGTTTTCTCAGTTTCTTTTTTTTTAATTGTAATATTTTCAAGTGAATGAAAGTCTATTTTGGTTCAAGTTCTGTGTGGTTTAGATGCTTATTGTCTTTTAGTTTTCAGTTACTACATGTTTTAATCCCACATTCATAAAGAAGAAGTCATATTTGTTTGGAATAAATAATCAGTTGCAAGCAGTTTTAACAAAAGAAAGGGTGTTTGGTTTAACAAGTTTTGTGGGTCGAATGCCACTTTTGACCCATTTTGGTTTTCAAAATAATTGCATTTGGTACTAAATTAGAGTAATTGATGTTCCTATACCATTCTCAAGCTGTAGTAAATGTTTTGACATCTCTTTCTAAAAGTCCCTTGCCGTTTTTTTTTTACTGTCACAGGCCCATAAGCCATTCTTTAAGCTCAAATTTAAGTAATTTAGACATAACGTTAGGATTTAATTTTGTATCTATTAGTAGTTAGTGGTGTGAATGTAGTATTTCTGAAGTTAGTTTGCATATTGGAGTTTAATTACTAGCTTAATTTTTGCCTTGAAACTGCCCCATTGTCCCTCTTTTAAGATTAGTTTTAGATTAGTTAGGGTCAGATTTATGGTTTAATTTTTGTTGTTACAAGTAGTTAGTAGTATTAGCTTACAATGTCTTAGCTTATTTCAGGTTCTTAAGTTCTTATAGCAGCTTATTTTTGCTCCCCCCCCCAACAGCCCACTGTTGGGCTGTTTCAGCATCAATAGCAAGGCTGCAAACAGCAGCCATTCACCTTTCTTTTTTTTTTAGTGCTTAACTATTGCTTATTTAGGTTTCTTAGGTGCTTTTAGAATAGGTAACTTATTAGGCTTAGCTTATTTGAAGTTTTTTTTTTTAGCTTATCTTTAGTTTTTGTAGCTTTGATAGTCCTTTAGCAGCCCCTAACGGGCTGTTTCAACAGCCCTTAGTGAGCTTGAATAAGCTCTCCATTGGACTACTCATGGGGGCTAATGATAGCTGGCTAGGGGAGCTTTAGAGTCCCATTAAGCTAAGGAGCTTATCTCCCCTGTAGCTTATCCAAAATAAGCTCCCAAATCAGATGCAAGTTAGTTTTTAAGATAGCCTTTATTGTGGATTTATTATGTTTTAGCTTAGTTGGTATCTTGGAGTTCTCTTAGGAGTTTATTTTTTTTAAGCTAGAAGGCCATCATTTGAGTTGTTTGGGGGCTGCTACAGCAAACAACAGCAAATTGGTCTCTTTTGGTTGGCTTCTTGGCTTATTATTGTAACTTATTTCAGCTCCCATTTGTGCTTTAGGTATATTAATCGGTATTATTAGTTTAGCTTGTTTACGAAGCTTTTCGATAGCTTTTTGTTGCCTTTTCTCCCTAGAGCCAAACAGACCTTTCCATTTTTCTGCCATACCTGCTGAAAACAAGCTGTTTACAGCTTGTTTTTAAGTTTTCCAAGTTTGAAATTTTGTCAAAAAGGCTCAATCTTGTTCCCTTGCAAAAGCCAAGTAAAAAAACAAATAAGTTTGCCAAAAACGAGTGGAACTGGAATCGAACCCAGGACCTCCTGGACCCATAGCCCACGACCACAACACCACACTCAAGTCCAACTGCCCTTGGGTCTTTTATTGGTTCTTTCCTACGCAATTAATTACTTAGGGGTGTTTGGTTATTGTTTTTGCAACGTGATTTTTGCCAAACTTTGTGGAATTTTCACGGATTCATTATAAGTCCATTTGAGCTCAAATTTGGGATACAAGATCTTTGGTTGGTTGTGAACATCATGGCCATTTTAGTTTATTTTTAGGAATTTTTCTAGCTAGCTTAATTAGTGCTTAAAGTAGGGCTATAAGGGCCGTTTGGCGTGTTGAGACTTGAAATCTGGTCTCGAGCTTTTTTTCTGTAGCTTGTGCTTTTTAGGTTCCCATCAGTTGCATTAGCTCATTTTAGGTTAGATTTAGGCTTTAGTAGCTTATGGTAGCTTATAGTTAGCTTTTAGCTTATTTCAAGTGCTTATTCAAACTGCTTATTTGCCCAATTCAGCTTATTAGTGGGCTTATCTAACTTTTTATATTTTTCCCAGGCTTAGAATAATATTTTAGATTTTCCTGTAAAGTCTCATAATTTTTACTGTTCATTTGTTATTTTTCTTAATTTTAATTAGTTTAAATTAGTTTTTTAATTAATAATAATTATTTAAAAAGTCTAAAAAAATATATTTTCAGTTTTAAAATAACTTTTATAATATTTTAGATTTTTCTAAGTCATAATTTCACTTTTCTAGCTTTATTTCATATTTTCTTATATTTTAGGGTATTATTAAATAGTTAAAAATAGTTTTTAATTAATAATAATTAGATAAATAGTTTTAAAAATAATTTTCTTTTTCTTAAAATTTTCTTTTATTATTAGAATTGTTAAAAAGTAATTTTCATTTTCATGAGTCTTTTAGTTTTCTGATTTCACATTTTTATTTTACACGTTTACGTTTGTTTTAGTTTAAGTTTTACGTTTTTAGGTTTTAAACGTTAATCGATTTTAAAAATAGAATTAAAATGACTTCAAAGTCTTTATTAGATTTAATTTCCTTAGTGTAATCAATCATAACCCCTTTCCTATTCAAATTCTCTCGATCACTATTCGTTTGATTATTCATCGCACAGCTCGTTGGGACATAACGACCTGGGGAAACACTATACTCCTCTAGATCTTAATTGCATTGGTTCTAGACGGTTTGAAGTTTGTTACGGTTGACCATTCACAAGTGGTCAGCTTGTGTGACAAAACTTGACGGTTTGGGAGCGAATCAAATTTTGGCGCCGCTGCCGGGGAGCTGTATTAATTATCTTACGTTTAGCAGATTAGTGATTTGAATATTCACTCCTTGTTCATACCATCTATCTATATCTATATATATTTTTTCTTATAAAAAATCCAAAAACCCAAAAAAAAAAAAAATCTTAAAACATATAAAACACAAAAATATTTTTCTTTTGTTTCTACATATATATAAATCAAAAACCCAAAAAGATTTTCTTTCTTATTTTTACAAAATTTTTATCCAAAAATCCAAAAATATCCATCTTTACCCTCTCACATCTTTGATTCTTCATCCCTACCCCTCTAAAAACATTTGATTCTTTCTATGTCTCATCCTCACCCTCTTGGTTGTCAATGGTGTGGTGGTCCTTATAATGGTGGCAATTGCCCCAGTTGTAGCATGGTGGAATCAGGAAACGGGTCTGTCTATAACCAGGATCCCTATTCCTACCATAACACAACTGATTTATTCCATCAGCTACCACACTGTGAGACTCAGCAGTTTTACTGTTGTGAGTACTGTGGTGGTTCACACTCCAGTTCTGATTGTTAATCGGGAAACACGCTTGTCTATGAGCAGGTTCCTGATAACAATTATGACTACCACACATATAACTCACAGCCACATCAGTTTTACTGTTGTGAGTATTGTGGAGGTCCACACTGTAGCTCTGATTGTCAAACAAGGAATCCATTTCCTTGTAACAATTACGACTCTTCGTATCATAACCAACCTCTACAGTACCAAATGAATCAGGCACCACCTCAGCCTGAGCCACTTCCTCAAAATCTTCTCCTTGATCTTTTGGATTTAGTGAAAGATTTGAAGGAATGTAAACATTCCCAAGATAATCCAAATCAAAAATCCATGGAAGAATTGTTAGCTGAAGAGCAGGCTGCTAAAATAAATTCCCAAATTGCGTTTGAAAAATCTATTAGGGAATCAATTGCAAAAGAAAAAGCATCCAGATCTAGCTCTCAATTTCGTTTTATTCCTGATGACAGTGATGATGAGGATACACTTGATATCCTTCAATTCTATAAAGATTCATCAAGTTCATCAGATGATATCCCAGCAGTTGAGATTCATTCTCAAACAACTGCTATCACACCCGAGGTTCACACTCACTCTCTGAGCATGGGGGACGAGCATCTTGACACTGTTCCTGAAAAGGAATCGGACGAATTCATAAAGTCTAGTGTTGAGAACCTTGTCTTAATCCCAAGAGAGTCACAGGGAATTTTTGATCATGTGTGTGATATCCCTCCTCCTCTTGCCTTCCCAAAAGATCATATTGAGATGTTCTCTGATTCTGATGAGGAGGATTCGTTATCTTGTGGAGACATAAGTTATGTGGAGGAATTACCTTCTGAGCTTGTCAGCTTAGGAGAAGAGAATGATGAAGAAATAATCCAAGACGAAGCTCTTCGTCTTACATTATTAAATGTTAATCTTCTCATTTCTAGAATCGAGGTTTTTAATGAAAAGCCTATTTCATCTCCTATCCCCATTAAGGATAGTGACATTCTTTCCGATGATTCTATTCCGGAAACGAAAGCCTTCTGTTTTGATAATATGGGAGAGAAGATTAGTGGCAGTACCACTTTTCATTCTCATAATTCTCTCCCCGATTATGAATCATTTACATTGGAGGAGTTCACCAGTGAACCCACTCATATCAATTCTGAATATGATTCATTCACCTTCAAGGAATTCTCAGATGAACTCACTCATATCATATCTCCGCCGGAGTATGATAATTTCTACTTTGATCTAGACACACCCATAATATGTCTTGATCAAGCAAGCTTAAGTGATGAGATTCATGAAACTATGAATTCTCCTATTGAGGATGAAGAGTTAGTCATGATTTTTATCATGATTTTCTTTCTTTTCTTCATATATTCTGTCACTTCTCCTGTTCTTCACTCCTTCGGGAATGAAGACATTATCTTTGATCCTGGCATTTCCATGTACCATTATCTTGAGCCGGGAATATATCTCATCGGTGTGGAACTTTCACGCGCTTCAAATGTTTATACAAACATTTTGAATGAAAGTCCGATGGAGATTGTCTCTTCCACTTACTTCCCCATGAACAAATTAATTCAGGGTCGAGTCAAGCTAGCGACTCGGTAATCAAAAAGAGTAGTTAAACATGGGTTTTCACCCGTGTGTACCACCCTAGTGTGGGGGAGTTGCCCCCCGCTATTGTATATAAAGTTTCAAAAAAAAAAAAATTCAAATAATGGCCGTAGTATTTCCCTTTTACGTTCTCAGTTTTGGCATAACAGCCGGTACTTTGAATATTGAGGGCAATATTCATTTCTAGTGTGGGGGGGAATTCTCACGAATTTTATCATGTAATTATACCGCCCAATTCCCCCATTTTTGGCCAAAATTGTTTTTTGGAGTAAGTGTTTTGCACTTACTCAGCTTATGGCTATCAGTCCGCCATGTCTAATAAACAAAAGGATTGGCTAATCCAGGAGCAAACGGCTCTTGGTAAAGATATCTCAAATCCGTTGACGGCTTGCAATTTGCCCAAAATTGTATGGTATTCAGCTCACCATATCTTTAATTAGTGAAGAGTTGGCTAGCCCGCAAGTTTATGGCTTGTGGTAAAGGCAGTTGGAAAACCATAATTGGTAATCGACTCACCAAAGATATTTTATCTAAGAGTTGGCTAGTCCAGAAGCAAACGGCTTCTGGTAAAGACAAATCAAATCCGTTGGAAGCTGGTGATTTGCTCAAAATCATTTGGTTATCAGTGTACCAAGGTTCTTACTTGAACTGAAACATTTGGCTACTCCAGAAGTAATGGCTTTTGGTAAAGAGATTCAAATCCATTAAGTTTTCTCAAAAGATTGCTAGGGACTAGCAATAGTTTAGTGTGGGGATTGATGAGTGTGTAAATACTCATCATTTTTGGTCAAATCTGAACTGCAAAACATTTAAAAACACTCAGAAATGCATCAAAATACTGAAAATATCTCAAAATAGCGTTTTATATGTTTTAAATGCAAAATGAGTAAAAACAGTTAAAAAACGAACAAGTTTGCATAATTGGCAATTTCAGTCCCCCAACTTTCAAAAATGGCAAAACAAGTCCCCGGGATTTTCAAAAATGGAAAATATTATTTAAGGCCCTTGGTTAATAAAGTTTGTCATTTATGGTCCTTATAATAATCTTTGTAAAATTACATTTTTGGTCCCTCAAGAATTGGTGAATTACAAATATGGTCCTTGGAATTTTCAAAGATGACAAGATTGGTCCTTGGAAGACATTTTCAGAAATACATGAGTGGTCCCTGGATTTTCAGAATAGACACCTTTGGTCCTTGTGTTACTTAAATACCAAATCCAAACCGGATCCAAACATAACCCAAACCCACACATAAAACCCAACACAAACCCGCCCACCTTATTACTCCTTTTTCCCTCCAAAATAAAACCCAGCTCTCCTTTTTCTTCATTCACTGAAACACTCAACTATCCCATCCTTTCCCCTGACAAACCATTTCCCCATCATCTCACTCTCCCATCCCCTGCATCTCGTTACCCATCATTCCCAGTCAAGAAAAAGAAGAAAAATATAAAAATGAGACTGGAGGAGAGAAGAATGGGGGGTAGCACACGGAAGATAGAGATGTAGTATAAATAGTTTCTTGTAGCTTTTGTATGGAGAGTTAGTCAGTAGTAGTAGTGACCCCTAGTTTTAGTCTTCATGTTTTCTCAGTTTCTTTTTTTTTTTAATTGTAATATTTTCCAGTGAATGAAAGTCTATTTTGGTTCAAGTTCTGTGTGGTTTAGATGCTTATTGTTTTTTAGTTTTCAGTTACTACATGTTTTAATCCCACATTCATAAAGAAGAAGTCATATTTTTTTGGAATAAATAATCAGTTGCAAGCAGTTTTAACAAAAGAAAGGGTGTTTGGTTTAACAAGTTTTGTGGGTCGAATGCCACTTTTGACCCATTTTGGTTTTCAAAATAATTGCATTTGGTACTAAATTAGAGTAATTGATGTTCTTATACCATTCTCAAGCTGTAGTAAATGTTTTGACATCTCTTTCTAAAAGTCCCTTGCCGTTTTTTTTTACTATCACAGGCCCATAAGCCATTCTTTAAGCTCAAATTTAAGTAATTTAGACATAACGTTAGGATTTAATTTTGTATCTATTAGTAGTTAGTGGTGTGAATGTAGTATTTCTGAAGTTAGTTTGCATATTGGAGTTTAATTACTAGCTTAATTTTTGCCTTGAAACTGCCCCATTGTCCCTCTTTTAAGATTAGTTTTAGATTAGTTAGGGTCAGATTTATGGTTTAATTTTTGTTGTTACAAGTAGTTAGTAGTATTAGCTTACAATGTCTTAGCTTATTTCAGGTTCTTAAGTTCTTATAGCAGCTTATTTTTGCTCCCCCCCCCCAACAGCCCACTGTTGGGCTGTTTCAGCATCAATAGCAAGGCTGCAAACAGCAGCCATTCACCTTTCTTTTTTTTTTAGTGCTTAACTATTGCTTATTTAGGTTTCTTAGGTGCTTTTAGAATAGGTAACTTATTAGGCTTAGCTTATTTGAAGTTTTTTTTTTTAGCTTATCTTTAGTTTTTGTAGCTTTGATAGTCCTTTAGCAGCCCCTAACGGGCTGTTTCAACAGCCCTTAGTGAGCTTGAATAAGCTCTCCATTGGACTACTCATGGGGGCTAATGATAGCTGGCTAGGGGAGCTTTAGAGTCCCATTAAGCTAAGGAGCTTATCTCCCCTGTAGCTTATCCAAAATAAGCTCCCAAATCAGATGCAAGTTAGTTTTTAAGATAGCCTTTATTGTGGATTTATTATGTTTTAGCTTAGTTGGTATCTTGGAGTTCTCTTAGGAGTTTATTTTTTTTAAGCTAGAAGGCCATCATTTGAGTTGTTTGGGGGCTGCTACAGCAAACAACAGCAAATTGGTCTCTTTTGGTTGGCTTCTTGGCTTATTATTGTAACTTATTTCAGCTCCCATTTGTGCTTTAGGTATATTAATCGGTATTATTAGTTTAGCTTGTTTACGAAGCTTTTCGATAGCTTTTTGTTGCCTTTTCTCCCTAGAGCCAAACAGACCTTTCCATTTTTCTGCCATACCTACTGAAAACAAGCTGTTTACAGCTTGTTTTTAAGTTTTCCAAGTTTGAAATTTTGTCAAAAAGGCTCAATCTTGTTCCCTTGCAAAAGCCAAGTAAAAAAACAAATAAGTTTGCCAAAAACGAGTGGAACTGGAATCGAACCCAGGACCTCCTGGACCCATAGCCCACGACCACAACACCACACTCAAGTCCAACTGCCCTTGGGTCTTTTATTGGTTCTTTCCTACGCAATTAATTACTTAGGGGTGTTTGGTTATTGTTTTTGCAACGTGATTTTTGCCAAACTTTGTGGAATTTTCACGGATTCATTATAAGTCCATTTGAGCTCAAATTTGGGATACAAGATCTTTGGTTGGTTGTGAACATCATGGCCATTTTAGTTTATTTTTAGGAATTTTTCTAGCTAGCTTAATTAGTGCTTAAAGTAGGGCTATAAGGGCCGTTTGGCGTGTTGAGACTTGAAATCTGGTCTCGAGCTTTTTTTCTGTAGCTTGTGCTTTTTAGGTTCCCATCAGTTGCATTAGCTCATTTTAGGTTAGATTTAGGCTTTAGTAGCTTATGGTAGCTTGTAGTTAGCTTTTAGCTTATTTCAAGTGCTTATTCAAACTGCTTATTTGCCCAATTCAGCTTATTAGTGGGCTTATCTAACTTTTTATATTTTTCCCAGGCTTAGAATAATATTTTAGATTTTCCTGTAAAGTCATATAATTTTTACTGTTCATTTGTTATTTTTCTTAATTTTAATTAGTTTAAATTAGTTTTTTAATTAATAATAATTATTTAAAAAGTCTAAAAAAATATATTTTCAGTTTTAAAATAACTTTTATAATATTTTAGATTTTTCTAAGTCATAATTTCACTTTTCTAGCTTTATTTCATATTTTCTTATATTTTAGGGTATTGTTAAATAGTTAAAAATAGTTTTTAATTAATAATAATTAGATAAATAGTTTTAAAAATAATTTTCTTTTTCTTAAAATTTTCTTTTATTATTAGAATTGTTAAAAAGTAATTTTCATTTTCATGAGTCTTTTAGTTTTCTGATTTCACATTTTTATTTTACACGTTTACGTTTGTTTTAGTTTAAGTTTTACGTTTTTAGGTTTTAAACGATAATCGATTTTAAAAATAGAATTAAAATGACTTCAAAGTCTTTATTAGATTTAATTTCCTTAGTGTAATCAATCATAACCCCTTTCCTGTTCAAATTCTTTCGATCACTATTCGTTTGATTATTCATCGCACAGCTCGTTGGGACATAACGACCTGGGGAAACACTATACTCCTCTAGATCTTAATTGCATTGGTTCTAGACTGTTTGAAGTTTGTTACGGTTGACCATTCACAAGTGGTCAGCTTGTGTGACAAAACTTGACGGTTTGGGAGCGAATCAGTCGTCTATGACCATGCCATGCCATTGCCCAAGCACCTCCAAAAGTAAGCAATCGCCTCAATACCTGAGAATACATGCTAAAAGTGTCAACACGAGGTTCGTGAGTTCATAGGTTTTCATAAAAGTATTGCGAGTTCAAAAGATCCTTTCGATCATTGGGGCGCCCACAATGTCGCGAAAACAAGGTTTACCTTTAAGCAACAGAATAGAAAGGTGGACTACAATGTTTTCAAGTGCAAATCAATTCTCATAAACAAATCAAATTTAACCGAGGCATACCCTGCCAAATTCGCAGTATCAAAATATTTATGCGCAAAACTAGCTCATAAACAACCACTTGGACCATATCAAAATCATACACTACAACAAATATAGTGCCACGCAAGCTTAACTATTACGCAGGATAAATCATGAAACCAACGCTAGATAGCACACAAACAATCGACATGTTATACGACCTCCACATGAGCTATGCAGGTCGGACAGGGTGGCCATTCCCAATAGATCTATTCATAACATTCGCACCATCCTAAGCCAGGATGTAACAATTTATAATAACGCTTGGGTTTCTAACCATAACCTAGCACGTAATAGCTTACAAAAATATTTCCAAGTCTAATTAAAACAATTTTCAAGCACTTGTGTCCACTTAAAAACATATTCAAGCCAAATCATGCATTTCATTAAAACAAGTAACAATCGGTTATTCCAAATCAATCAAACAATTCATTTAGTAAAAACGAGCAAGTATTCTCCCCGAAAACAGTTTAAAAGCAAGAAAAAGTAGAGGCCATGAACTCACCTCGATACGAAGCAACGCAATAATCACAACTGGCATTAGTGAGCAAAGCACATCAGTCTCACAAGAAAAGCACAACGATATCCAAAAAGGAAAGCACAACGGTATGACATCAGCACAACCTAATAGCAATTTGCTATCTCAGAATAAATCTAGCAAGAAAATCAATTTCCGAAAGACAATGTGTCTTAGTTTTCGTGGAATACTCGTATCGTTCATTTCAATAATCCATTATTAATATCTCAAAAAGTTTAGTTTTAAAATTTCGTGTGGTGGTAAGGAATCATGACTCGACATGCAACTCACGCCAAAAGTGTACCAAAGATATAACTCACACCAAAGGTTATAACGACCGCCAAACATAACTCATAACAAGACATAATATATATCCCAATATATTATGACGAATAGTCAATAAAGTTGACCAAGACTTGAGTCGAGAAGAAAATGTCCAGAAAGATGTCAGTACACTAACAACACATAGTTATGTCAAGGAAGTAATGACCAAAAATTATGTCAAAAAGAAGTTAATTGGCAGTTTCGGTATTTACCCAATAATCCCAAATAGCTCGTGTAAAACATTCAAGTTTTATAAATAAAGGGATTTTTTAACTAAAGTCTAAGTATAGACTTTTATAATCAAGCAAAACCATACGTTTAATTCTCGTCGAGTTTTATAATAATAAAAGAGATCTGAAAATAAACATATAAGTTTAAAAATGTCTTTATAAATTTCGGCATAACGCGTCTATTTATAAAGTATTCCCAAGTCATCGTGACTTTATAAAAATCAAATTCCTCAAAACAATTTCATAAAAGTATTCATTGGTTATTACAAAAATTTTCTTTATTGTATCTATCGCGAATCAAACATATTAAATTCATAACAAGCCTAATATATTGTATTCGTTTCGAGTCCAATAAGTCCAATTTGGCAAACGTCCAACTAATGACCAAGTCCAATAATATAATCCGTATATAGTGTATAATCCAAATCCAAATCCAATTCAAAATCCTTAACCAAATCCAAATTTCAATCCCCAATATATACCAAAACGTACCAAGCGTCAAACGTTTATCAAGAACTTAGCAATATCACATAGGTTAAGTGAATTAGTCTCGTTATTTCGATATCTGCATTCGAACATTATTAATACCATATTAAGTATATTTTATCAATTTACACACCATTTATTTACAAAACCAAACACGGCCCAGGTTGTCGAAGTAGTATACCACACAACATAATATAATGCACTCTATATCATGCTGGAACAAACAAACGTAGCTCTTTTATTCTCGCTGTTAGCCGAGAGTAATAAACACATCATTCTAACATAACTCAATTAAACGCCCACAAGTATAGACAGTCTTGCCAGACTCGAAAATGAATATATAACTTCTGTATCGAGAGCAAGTAATCACAAACTCATACAAACTTTACCCCTTAAAAACAAAGAACTAAGCTACTGGATAACATCACAAGCCAAATCCCAACTCAAACAGTCAAATCCCAATCCAGACTAGAACGAGACTAACATATACGCAACTACGAGACCTCGACACAACAACACACAACCCAACAGCAAAGACCAATGCTTATACGCTTTACAACTGACTCGGAGCTCACCAAGTTGACTCACCCGAGTCGACTCAACTCGGTCACATAATTCAGTTTCCAAAAATGTTTTTACACCACACGTTTTGTTAATAGGTTACCACACGAATTAGTATATCAAAACTGTTTTTTTTAACAAATGATTCCACGAAACTAATAACATACCGATTCTTCAATATGGTTAAATCACAAACTAAATATCAGAATGTTTTGTCGTGGCCAACTTACCCTTAGTAAAAAAACGAAAGATAAAGAGATGAGGAGGGAGATGGCGGCAGCAGTGGCGGCGTACACGAACCGAAAGGAAAAACACGAACACAACGATTATACAAGCATGGTTTGAAAGCCCATGACTTGATTTAACTCTTAATCTTTCAATATGCAAAATTATAATTTCGTATTTATTAGATCTAAGGCGCGTGTTCCGTTTTTATGGCGTATATAATGCACAAATAGAATCACGAGAAATAGATCTACCGTTTGAGAGGGGTGGTGTGATGAGGTGGTGGTGGCCGGAATTCGGTCGGTGGATGGCCGGGTGGCTGCCTGAAATGAGACAAGAAAGAGAGAGGCAATTTAAGAGAGAGTAAATATGTGCAAAATGAGGGGAGACGGGAAAAGTGGGGATATTTATACCCCTGGAGAGGGACTTGTTTTGCCATTTTCCAAAGTACAGGGTAAGGGTAAATGAAAATATCCCAGGGACCAAAACCTTAATTTGGGACGTCTTTTGTAAATAATCGATTCGGGACATATATGGACGAAAAAACGTGTGAGAAAAATTACGAAGCTTGCGTCATTGTGTCCGGAACAATTTTTCCAATAAAAATGAATATTTACACGACTATTTTCTCACAATTAAAGTAGCAAACAAATCAAAATGATTAATAGGCTTATGGTTGTTCCGGTACGCGTTGTGTCTAATTTTCACGTTTCGCGAGATAACTTTCTCATTTTCACGTCAAATGAGCTCAGAAAAGTTCATAAATGAAAAACAGAAGAATTTTCTCAGAAACAAATACCCGGAAAAGTGCGCATTGTTACAAAAACAATCGTATCAAATGAACTTTAAGACAAATAAACGACATCATGTTTCACTTGTATAAGAAAGGGTTTACTCATAATTATACAACTTGGTTCGTATATTGTGAAACGACATTATGTCTCGTGATCCGATGGAAGACGATATTTTTGGAGGTGTATGTTGTTCGTCAAAAACTACCAAATTCAGCCATATACAAAGTCGTTGAAGATTTCATATGAAGATTATAATTGTCGGTGTCTTATCTGAAAATATTAATTTGTAATTTCTTGATTGAACATATTTAACAAGATTATTTGTCTGTTCTTGTTATATTTCTTATTCCTCTTCAGATAAAGTTTTAATTTTATTAAATTGAACATGATGATTTTATTGATATCACATTGAGTTTTTTTTTATTAAGAGTTTCTTTTTATAGAACATTATTTATTTTTTTAACACTTTCTTTTGATATTATAAGAATAACTGAAGTAAAATAACATAAAATTAACATTACATTAGATCTTGTTCTAAACAGATATTACAAAATTAAAATAATAAAAAAAATACGTTACTATGACATTCCAAAATTAAATAGTACTTCTAGATATTCAGTCCAATAGTCTTACAGAATGGACAAATTTTTTTGTGTAGCAACCAACCTCCAATACAATGTGCATGAAACTCATGGCTGCAAATCAATGTGCTTATGCTTTCATTTTCTATGTATTCTTCTAAATAAATCGCACAAACGCCTTCAACCTTGTCAAGCATTAGAGTCTCATGTAGATTTTTCCTTATAGTTTCTTTACTCAAACCCAAACCATCATAATTCATATTTTGTTCTGAAACACCAATTATTTCAACTATATCTTGTTCTTCAAGTTGCAGGACATCTTCGCAGTACCTTTCCATGATAAAATGATTTAAATATGACGGTATACTCGGTATACTTTCTATTATCTCTTGGAAATGGTTCCTATCACGAGTTGAATTTTGCGTAGATTGTAAGAAATGAATAATAACTGATGGAGGTACCTCTGTAAATGGCACGAAACCATTACTCATTTTGAAAAAACAGTTTATTTATTTTTAATTCTTAACACCACAAGTCGATAAATGAAACATTACTTTCAATATCAATGTTATATATAGATTTATTCATGGCATGTGACTTTTAATATGTAAGATACCTTTATCACTTTATCTGACTGAAATATTTTTAAATATCATATTTTGATAATCTGACTCCAAAACCTTTAAAGGTGGGTGATTTGACAATACATAATATATTAATATTGTCTTAATATTATATTAAATTTTATTTTGCACGTTAAATTTTGACGTTAAATATTAAAGTATATCTAATTTAATATTGACTTAAGAATAATAATATTAAGTATATTAGTTTAAAAAAATCTGATATTAATTTTTGAATGTTTATTTAAATAAATAAGTTTAATTTAAAATTTTATTTTTAAATATTTCACTATATAAATAATTTTGATGTACTGTGGTATTAAATATAATATATCAGTAACTTAATATTATATTATTGTCTTAATATCACACTAAAATAAAAATATTCAAAGAGAGCTAAAATAAAATTAAATTTAGTATCTGACATACATATTTGAGTATCTATTGAAAAGATAGATGCCTAACATTCTGTCATACATGTCAAATTTTATAATGATGAAAAATATCTCCTCGAGACTCAAAATATGACTTTATGTCAAATTTTCACATTTACTTTTTCATTAATGTTTCTTTTTTTAATTCATGTTGTTTTAAATTATTTAAATTAAAATGATTTAAGTTCTCACTCAGTTGGGGAAAATTAATATCATGTTTATTTTTTAATAGATATTGTTATTTTTAAAATTTGTATATAAAAAGTACTTAGCAGTAGTAACTTTTCTTATAGTAGCATTAACTTTTCTTCTAACACTAACTACTTGTTGTATTTCCTTTGAAGTTCCCAGCAGCAGTATTAAAATGAGTAGTCTAAACCGTATGAGAGTTAGTTGTTTTAAAATGAATGTCTGAAAGAAAATATTAATATTGTCTTAATATCAAAGTTTGTTGTTTAATATATGATATTGTATTAATATCAAAGTTAGTTGTCTTAATATATGATATTGTCTTAATATCAGAGTCTCTGAAAGAAAATATTAATCTTCACGTTCTATTTAAAACCAAAATCAAAGAAAATGTGAAACCAAAATCAAAGAAATTGAAGTAATTTCCAGCTGACATATATGTCAGATAATCTTTAAAGTTGATTTTGACTATACACAAGACATTAATGAATATAATTATCACATTTCATAAACATAGTTATTTAAAATATTAAATATAACACTTATTATTTTTAACTTAATATTGTCTTAATATCAAAGTTAGTTGTCTTAATATAAGATATTTTCTTAATATCAGATTGTGTGAAAGAAAATATTAATTTGCACATTCTATTTAAAAACAAAATCAAAATTTTAATATCAGAGTTAGTTGTCTTAATATATTAATATTGTCTTAATATCAGAGTGTTTGAAAGAAAATATTAATATCAGAGTTACTTGTCTTAATATATTTAAATTACTTGAATAATTTTAATTGAGTTATGATGTTTATCAGAGTTATGATGTGTTTTATCAGAGTTATGATGTGTTTAACCATTTTAGATGCTCTATCTACGTGTTGTATTTCCTTTGAAATTCCAACAGTAGTATTAAATTCCCACTATCAGTATTAAAATGAGTAGTCTAAACCATATGAGAGTTAGTTGTTTTAAAATGAATGTCTGAAAGAAAATATTAATATTGTCTTAATATCAGAGTTTGTTGTTTAATATATGATATTGTCTTAATATCAAAGTTAGTTGTCTTAATATATGATATTGTGTTAATATCACAGTTTTGATAGAAAATATTTAAAAACAAAATCAAAGAAAATTTAATATTTTGCATGTTCTATGACGTATACATATTAATATTGTCTTAATATCAGAGTTAGTTGGCCTATGACGTATAGATATTTGAGTATCTGTTTACATTTATTAAGTAATTTCCAACTGAGATATATGTCAGATGTTATTTTTAGTGATTAAAGGTACCTCCTCGAGATACAAAATATCATTTTTTCTGTGATAATCTTTAAAGTTGATTTTGACAATATACAAGGCATTAATGAATATAATTATCACATTTGATACCATTAATTTTTTTTTAAATTACACCTTTTTAATACTCCCTCCGTCTCATATTAACTGTCCAGTTTTACTTTTCAAAGTCTTTCTTTTTCAACTTTGACCTTGAATATTTTTGTTTGTGTTATATAATACTTGATGCAAAATATATGAATAGAATGGGGGTTTAAATGTATTTTCATTGATATAACTTTCATCAAGTATTATATAACACAAATAAAAATATTTAAGGTCAAAGTTGACAAAAAAAGACTTAAAAAAATCAAACAGGACAGTCAATATGAGACGGAGGTAGTATATGATATTGTCTTAATATCAGAGCTAGTTGTCTTAATATATGATATTGTCTTAATATCAGAGTGTCTGAAACAAAATATTAATCTTCACATCATATTTAAAACAAAATCAAAGAAAATTTTATAATTGCATGTTCTAATGACGTATATATATTAATATTGTCTTAATATCAGAGTTAGTTTGCCTATGACGTATATATTTGAGTATCTGTTTACATTTATTAAGTAATTTGAAACTGACATATATGTCAGATATTATTGATAGTGGTAAAACATACCTCCTCGAGACACAAAATATCACTTTATCTGTGATAATCTATAAAGTTGATTTTGACAATACACAAGACATTAATGAATATAATTATCACATTTCATACATATAGTTATTTAACAAATATAAGTATGAAATTTAACATTTATTATGTTAATATAGTCTTAATATCAGTTTAAATATTATAATAGTATGTAAATTCGAATCCTATTTAAAAATTATTTAATATCACAGTAACTTAATATGACACTAATTTTATTTACTACTATTTTATCCTATTATGGTCTTAATATCATAGTAGTTTAGTAATTAAAAAAATAGTATCGTTTATTGTATTAATATCCAAGTTGTTTTTAAATTTATTTTTTCATCACGTAAAATATAATGTCAGAAAAAGACTCATTGGTAAAGATTAGACTATACACATAAATTTTAATATTTCGTCCTTTTTAGTTTTTAAACATACCTACCAAATGTCAATTTATATTTACTGTACTAGTTTTAAAATAAATTTGAACAACCACCTTATCCTAATTTGCATTATAAATTTGATCATTCCCACTTCAAAAATGTACTAAAAAAAGTGTTTAAAAATAAAAGGAATATTGCATCTCTTTTTTAAGAAAAGGTTTTTTTTAGAAGTGTTAATCTAAGGAAGCTCTTTTTTACAAAAAAGATTAGTGTTTTCCTTTAAAAATTTATAATTTATGTTTATTAATTCTTTGGACTGATTGTATCTTCTTCTTCTTTTTTTTCTTCAGAAATGCTTGTTTTAATGTCAGATTATTTTGATTCTAGAGGAATTATTATTTATTTATATTTTCATTGAAACCTAAATATTTTACCGAATTTTATCAAATCTAAGCACCTGGAATGTCAACTAGTATGTCAATTTCTACAGAAGATGATGTACACGAGAAAGACATTGCTTCTTCATTTCCTTACAGTTTAGATTTGATAATAATACAATGATGCATTCGTGGCTCATCTACCATCACCATCAAAAGTAGCATCAGTCTCTCAATTCCTTTGGCATTCTAGGACATGCTCTTTAATACACTATGAAGAATATTATAGTTGATTCTTCGAGAAAAAAATGAACAAGCGTCTGAGACGAGTGCATAACGTACTCTAGATAGGTTATGAAAAATATTATACCTGATTCTTGGATATAATTCTTAATATACTATGAAGTTGGATTTGATAATAATGCAATGATGCATTCTTGGCTCATTATGTAGCTAGTTTCAATTTTTTTCTTTTTCGTTTACTTTTGTATCTAATTATCTTTTTTTATCGTTTAATGAAATATTATTTTTTGATGATTTAATGATTTATTTCAATATCACCATTTTAATTATAAGTAAATTGTATGTGACATATACCAATAAAACAATTAGGTCTCCAATCATTACTCTATATAATACAAAAAAATTATTATTTTTGCTCTATAAATATGACCATTTCCAATTTCACAAAAGAACAGACCAAGCAATCAACTCAATAAAATTTCAATTTATATTCAAAACATTGATCATGTTACTCTATAATTTATTTCATTTTTGTAGGATCGTAATATTATTGTGTTATGATGATTCGGGTGGTCTTGGATGATGGAAATACATGTTTGCCATAGTTAGAGAGAGAAAGTAGAGAGGTGGTGTTCTTGGTAGAGAGTTGGTTCAATAAAAAATGAAAGGTTAGATTCCAAGCCACACCCCTTCCAAGGATGGAAGGGGTATTTATAGTTACAAGACTACACGACCTCCTAACGGCATGTGGATCAGGTATACAGTGGGTAAAGACCCGTCCTTCCTCCACGGTGTTACACTACGCTCAATTAAACTAATAACTAACTAATAAACTGATAAATAACGTAACTAACGACAAGTCTATGAGCTAACATATGCTAGACCATAATTGGGGTGACCGACACTTTAACAAGGAATTTCTAATTCCTAACAATCTCCCCCTAAGGGAGGTCACCTCATGAAATACATTTTTCATCCTAGCATTCTATTCTTGACTTTGTTCTTGAGCTCGTAGACTTCAATTCTTCAATTCCGCAATCTTTGTGCTTTAGTAGCGATTCTTCAAAGTCCGCATTGATTTGTGCTTTTAGTGGAGGCCTTTAACTGATCCACATCTTTGATGATCTTTAAGCTTTCATTGAGATCATCAGCCACAGTAAATCTCTGGATCACCCTTTATTGTGTTGCCATCATGTGAAGTTGTGACTTTTGGACCGACATGCTCACACTTTCTAGATCATGACATCTTTCCATCAGAGTAGCGGAAGCTTTACTGGTTCATGATATTTGCAGCAGTGTAGCAGTAGCATAGTATAGAAATATCAGAACCAGGTTATTTAGATATGCACCAGTTATGATTTCTTCAATTAAGTGTGGATGCTGTGAGCATGCGGCTTTGGATTGACTCCTCAATTCTGATCAGCTGCAACCGTCCAAATGTACCTGCAAACAACAGTTAGTAATAAAACACACGAAAGTGTCTTTGATCACTTTCCTTGAATTGAGGTACACGGCCCACGGTTCCCCGTTGATCAGTACAAGTACTGCCTGTGATCAGGTATAATTTCGAAGAATCTCCTTGACAGGGTTTCGCAGCTATTCTAGTTGTTCTCAAACCGGAATGTCTCAAAGAAGACAACATGGAGTGAGTGAACCAGCGAATTGAGATTCACTGATTGATGAAAAATTGATTTGAAAACAATCGCGTATTGCTTAGAAGAAAGAGTTTTGCAATACGACGAAGGTTTTATGAGAAAGATCAATTTTTAATCAAAAATACTTTTTGCATTTGAAAAGAGTACACATTCGATGTGCTAGAGAAAAGAAGAGATTCGCACATCGAACAGTTTTTCCAAAAGCATTTTTTCAATCAGAGATACTTTTTGAATTTGAAATATGAATACACATTCGATGCGCTAGAGAAAAGAATATTTGCACATCGAACGGTTTTTCCAAAAGTATTCGTCAATTTATTTCATGGACCAAGGTTGATTCAAGATTGAATCGCCCCATCTTTTCTATCCAGTTGTCACAAGCTTGATCTTTTGCAAGATCTCACATGTCACCCACCAAGAGCTTGTTTGATGTTTGCTCTAGAAGGATTTCCAGCTTCATCGTGAATATTTAACATATCACTCGGATGTTCTGGCAATAACACAAGGATAATGCGTAGGACTCTTAATATATTCTTACTTTCCACATTGTGTGAAACAGTAAGTCTTCAAGAATAATGTGTCCTAATGAGATATTGTGGATGATCTCTTGGCTCTAGACTCAAAAGTGCATATTTGGTTCCTATGCCGGAGACTAGGGAGAGGGTCTCCATCTTCAATATCAACAATCTCTAAGAGAGAGTCGATAGATAATGTCGGTTCCCCGTGAGAATGAAACAAGCCCTTTTAAGAGGAACTTGAGTAGCTTGGGAAGTGATACGCTTACATAGCGCGTTCGGGGTCAAAGGAACTTCCTTTTCGTCGAGCAAGTTTTTCAACACCCTAGGCAGTGAACCTAATCGTTGTAGTGTAGTATTAAGGTAAGCCCCGGGAATTGATATCGTTCCATAGGGGAATAGGAATGCTAGTGAGAAGTTACTAGGCTAAGGTTGGGGTTGAGGAAGATTATTTTTTATCTTTTTTATGTTTTTTTAGAAAAGGAAAAATACGAATCTCGGGGTTTGGATTTGGGGGGGGGGGTTGGTATTTCTACCGATTACTCTACTATTATCTAATTATCTAAACTAATGTGGTGGTAGTCTATGTCTAATTATTGTGTGCTCGTATGATAGTTTAAAGATGTGTTTACTTAGGTTTTACTACTCCTTAATTATCTTCTAATGGTGGTTGAATTGTCACGTCCTTATTCCTAGTTACGTTGTGTGTCTAAAGTTGTAGGGTATGCGTTTCTCCCTAACTCTTTGAAGTTACCAAAGGGTCTCGTCTACAAAGCCCACTAGGGATGATAAACTCTAACTCTAAGGCCTCTTTGGATAGTTTAGCTTACAACAACTCAAAGTGCTATAACCTAAGGTTCACAAAGATTAATCAAGCATTAAGTACACAACGAATGACCTATCGCATTACTAAATCATTAATCAACTTAAGATAAGAAACAAACAATCAATATTCAATAATTAAGTTTCAAATTCCCTAAGCAAACACACAAGTAAATTAGCCGGACATGGAGAACATGCAAGCATACACACAAATAATTGAAGACATAATTAAATTAATGAAGTAAACAACTTATCTTGGTGTAAGATAGGGTTTAGAACCCTAAAATACGACCTTGGTTCGGTTTAGGTTTTACTCCAAAAGTTTACCCAAAAGACTACTCTCTAAAACTGAAAAATTCGGATTATATATATAAGATTACATTTGCGACGGCGTCACCTTATGATTTGTGACGCCGTCGTGTCGCCGTCATTAGGGTTTCGTCTTGGCCAAGTTAATCTTGCGACGGCGTCACCTTATGCTTGTGACGCCGTCCTCTTTAACTTTTGACGCCTCTTATCATTTAGTTATTCCTAACTACACAAGTGTAGTCTCACTAGCGATCTCGGAATGCATCACAAAACAAGTTCTAGAATCTAATATACTACCGGTTCACACTCTAAGCATTGAAGATGAATGCATCACAAAAAAAAAACAAGTCTGTATTGAATCTAGGCCGTCTGAGTTGCGACGGCTTACTCTTTTAAAGCCCGACGCTGTCCTGCAAAAACTAGCAATTTCTCTTCTGAGCCGTCAAAAATTCCTCCGACAGCGTCGCAGATTAAGCAGTGACGCCGTCCCCTTGTAATTTAGCAGCTTGAGTGTCTCGATTCTTGACTTTGGCCATTTTCTTCATATATCCGCGCCTTTTCGTCCAAATAAGTGCCATTACAGTAGTTTGCCTTCAAGAGACCTAAAAAGTGAAAAGGAACGATATTAAGCAATAACGGATACAAAAGTGATCAAATAAGGGCTTAAACGATCCCTCAAAAAGGTACATTTTAAAACCTTATCAGGAAGTTTAGTGCAGTGCGTCACTGGGTCCATGACGTCTTGTCTTCAATACCAGTGTTACCTTAGTAACAACCAGTAGCATATGTATTGAACCCGGTTTCTGCCCTAAGGTTGAATTATTGGAGGGCTATTTCTTTTCACCCTTTTCACATTTCAATTGTTTTTCATTCTGTTGGAATCACTCCTAAACAGTATTTCAAGTATTTATATTTCATATGTAATAGGTAGCTTTATTATGGCCTTTATGTTTGTTTAAGGTCCAGCTTATGTAGAAGGCCCATAAGCTGAGGCCCAAGCCCAATAAGGAATAGGGAAGGAGAGGGAGTGTTGCCCTAGCTCCTTGCCTATATAAACTATTGTAAACCCTCATTTGAGGGTTGGTTGTTCAAGTTATTCTTTTCATTCACTCTCACTTCGCCTAACCGTGCTACTCATATTGTGTGTTTGTGTTTGATACTTGTTCAATCGCCTTATCTCTTTCTTTATAAGCTTGTGTTGTAAAACTAGTGACCTAACAGTGGTATCAATCGCCAAATAGTTGGGTGTACACTTTGTTTTTGAAGTTTTGGTTTTGGGTCTTACGCGTAAAGATAACACAATCTTTGGTTCGCTTAAAAACTGATTTTTTACACTTTTGAATCCAAGATTCTTGTACCTTCAACGTTATTAGGTGTTAAACTATTGGTTTTTGGCAAAAAGTTTGGAACTTTACGTGGTATTCCTTGTTTTTAAGCTTGTTTTTGTACGCAAGTGTTATCCTACGCGTAACTGTGTTAAGTGCTTTGGATCATCAAGTTTCACACTTTTGTGTTATTTTGGTGTTATTGAAGCTATTTCATCACACAAAAACTGGTTTAGAAACATCTTTGGACAAAATCATTCTTACGAGTAGGATTACGCGTATCAAAACCCTAGTTTTACGAGTAGTTCTACGCGTAACTTTGTTCCTGGCTTGATCTTCAATTTCCTGGTTTATTCCGTGTTTTCTTACTTGGATAAGTCTGAAAATACGTCGACTTTGGATATCTTTTGCACTGTGAAGTGTAAAAGATCACTTGGGATAAAACCCTAATCTTACGCTTAAGCATAAAGCTTACGCGTAGAAAATCTTACGCTTAAGATTCATCTTACGCGTAGACCTAGTCCTACGCATAAGGTAATCATACGCCTAACTTTCTACGCCTAACTTACTGTTTACGCATAACTTTAGTCTTTTCTCCTGCTTACGCGTAAGCTAAATCCTACGCGTAACTATTCTTGTTACGCGTAACTTTTGGTGTTTTTACGCATAAGTGCTACTTGGTTCTTGTCATTTCTACGCCTAAGGATACTTCATCAACAAAGGTTCATTCGACTACAAAGATCCATTCTTACTACACAAGTTTATCATCATGTCTCAACCACCATACTCTAACTATTTCCCTCACACTTATAATCATCAACAACAACAACAATTAACTCCACAACATCAACAATGGAATCAACAACAAGCAATTTATCAACAACAATTTAATCAGCAACATACTCCACAACTTGGTGCTATTCCACAACCACAAATGGTTCAACCACCACCAAACCTTCAAGCTCTACCCTACTCAAACGATTTCAATCAACATCCATCACGAAGCACTATGAAGGAACCCACTTGGTTTGCAAAGATGTGTGAAGCTTTAAGCAGCCAACAATCAATTCATGAAGCTGGATCCCTTGATAGACCTCCAATGCTCACTCCAGGAAACTACGATCAATGGGTGATAAGGTTCTTTAGGTTTTGTGATCTAAAGAAGCCACATGGAAAGTTCTTAAAGAAGGTTATCTTAGAAGGTCCATTTGAGATGCCTACCGTCATTGTACCCGGAGATCCAACTGCTGTTCCACCAAGAGATGAACAAACCAACATTGCTACTGTTGCAGATTTAAATCCTACAGAACTTCTACACTATGAAGCTGATGAACTTGCAATGGAATACATCCTATTAGGATTACCAAACCCAATCCTTCGTAGTGTTGATGCTCAAAAGACTGCACAAAAGATGTGGGATCATATTCGTCTTCTTATGGAAGGATCTGTACTCAATCAGGAGGATTTGGAATCCAAAATTTACTTGGCTTATGAACACTTCATGATTGAACCTGGAGAGACACTTGAGTCTTATCATCATCGATTTTCAGACATCATCAATGATTTGGATAAACACAACATCATCATGCCAAGAATTGCAGTGAATACTAAGTTCCTGAGTAGTCTTGGTTCTGAATGGGAGAAGTATGTCATTTTTCTCCGTCAAGCGAAGAATATGCATCATTCTACTTATGGATTGTTGTACGATTACTTGAAGCCTCATGAGAAGGAAGTTGATCGGGAAAGGATTCTCCGTGCTCAAATTGCTAAATAGACACAACCGGACAATCAACAACTTGCCTTGTATGCTCAACAGAATTATCCCTCTCAACCAGCAAATCAACCAACTGCTTCCAACACACCTTCACAGCAACAACCTCAACCTCAACAAAATCAATTGGTCCCATACAGCAACAATGCTCAAGCATATGTCAGTGAAGCGACTGAGGAAACAGATCCGTTCGAAGCATTGCAACAAGGATTTGTGATGATTGCTAATGCTTTTGGCCGTTACACAAACAAATCCAACAATCGTATTCGTTCCTCATCTAACACACGGACTCAAGCTGTTGTGAACAATGGACGTGTTGAAGTTCAGAATCGTGATTATGGTCGTCAGATGGGCGGTGGTCAAGGGTTTAATGTTGTGGGTAGGAATAACAACATAGCTCAAGTAGTGGAACAGGGAAATGCTCAAAATCGGTTAAATGGTCTTCGATGCTACAACTGCAATGAGAAGGGACACCTGGCTAATGCATGCCCAAAGCCAAGGACTCGGGGCAGTACTTATTTCAAAGAGGCCTTACTTTTGGCTCTTAAGGATGAAGCTGGTGGATCTCTCACAAACAAAGAACAGAGCTTTATGGCAGATGCAGACTCAGATGATGATATGGAGGACTTGCAGGCTAATGCAGCTGTTATGTTGATGGCTAATATGCATGAGCTGCACATGAGTGATACAGGCCCAGTGTATGACACTGATGGCTTGTCTCAGGTACCCGAACAAACCATCATCATATCTGAACTAATATCTCCGCCAATATCTGAATCCGGCACGGATCAGACTGTTCAAAATGAGTCTTCTACATCTTCTTCTGATGATTTTCAAGTTAACCCTGTAGTTACATTTGACGATCAAGATGACCTCATGGTTTCCTTTGATAATCAAATTGACTCCGTGGTCGTACTTGAGGATCTAAAGAATGATCATCTTGATACTCACGTTGAACAAGATGATCTGTTGCCCCATCCGGATTTTGCTCGGTTAATTCAAGACCATAAAATCAAAATGGAGGAATGTTATGCATTAAATCAAACCTTAAAAAGTAGAAATGCACTGTTAACCAAGGATTTTGAATGTTTACAAATGCAACTCAACTTTTTCAAAACTCAAGAAAACCGTGAAAAAGGTTTTGAAGCCGCTTTTACAAAATCTCATCAAAACGAAAAATATTTAGAGAGACAGATGTGTGATCTAGCCGCCTCGAAGAATGCTTTATTGTCCGAAATAGAACAACTGAAACATGAACATAAAAAGCAAATTAACGCTCTCACCTTGGAAAATCAAAAAGCTAAGGCTGAGTTGTTAAATTGTCAAAAATAGTTCTCTGCATACAAAAAGCATTCAACGAATCGGGTAGATGACCTTCTTGCAGAAATTCTCGGTTTGCAAAACAAACTTAAAGAGTTTAAAACTGTTGTTTACAAACATGGTGAATCAGTAACAGCTATTGAAAAGTTTACCTTAAAACCAAATCCAAATGGATATGGAAAAAATCTAGCTGATTACAAACCAAAGCTTTCACTAAAAACATTCAAACCAACTCCTGAAGTTTCTAGTGCAACATACAAAATTGATAATACTGTCATGAGTGTTGTTGAATACCATCGTCAAGAGGAATTAGATGCAGAAGACGAGAGTCGATCAAAATTAAAAAATGTTGTTTACAACAAACCTTTTAATTATAAAAACGCGGTCACTTTCGTCACACCAACGGATTCCACAAACACACCCAGGATTATCATCAAAACACCCGAGTCTTCTATTGTTAATCCCAAAACAGTCTTTGCACAAACTTATGGTCCTTTACCTTCCATTAGCGAAGTAAACTCACAACCTGAAAATCGAAAAATTCTTCGATATTTTGACATTTTCATGGCTGACCTCAAAATTTTACAACATGAGATAGAATATCGATCTGAAATTAAAGTTGAACATTTTCAATCGCCTCTGGCGAGAGAACAAAGAGACATCTTTCAGAAAAATCTTTTACCTAATGTTAAAAACTTGAAAAGTTGTGCAATTGCCTGGGAAAAGGATTTTCATAAGGAACTTGGGGTAATGAAAAACATTTTCGAGAAAACAGAAACATCTATTACTAACACAAAACGGAAAAAGAAAATGTTGAGAAAAGATGTTGATCGACTCTTGGAAGATGTTATCTGTGCTGATATCCATAATGTTGTGCTATTCTATTCGTTGCCATATGCATCTGATCATATCTCTACTGATATTGTTGAAACTGTTGATAACACCGATAATGTGCTTCAGATCGAGTCTTTAAAAGCTGAAAATAAACGATTACACACGGAAATTTACAATGCAAAACGTCGTCTTCATTGGTGTGAAAAAGATATTCACAACCATCAACTTAGTTTTCAAAAGAAAATCGCTCAATTGAGTGCAAAATCTTCTGATCCTAAATTTGAGCAACTGGATGATCAAAACGTGTCTTTGAAAAGTCAAATCTCAAAATATGAACAAGAACTTTTAAAAGTTAAACAGGAATATGGTGTCATATTTGATTTACTCAAAAAGACTCGAGATGAAGCATCTAATGAACTTGATCACTATCTTGCCCACACTAGTGAAGTCATGAATTTTGCTGGTAATATTCGTTCTGAAAATCAAGATCTGATTCACACCATCTCTAAGTTACGGGAAATGTTAGGAAAGTATGAACAACTCCCACCTACTGTGATTAAGAGATTAGCACCAGTCACACTTAGTAATCGTGAACCTAGAATTCCAACTGCTAAATCACAAGTTGCTAATGTGTTTCCCTCTACTGAAACAGGAATAGTTGCATCTTTTCCAAACGTCCGCACTTCACAGCCTAGGAGCACTCAAACGAAGAATAGGAAGTTGCGACCTAAGAAAATATCAATAAGGAATGCTAAAGTAGAAGAACACCCTAGGAATCTGAATAAAACTCAAGTTACTTCCACTATAGATGTTGCGTCTGGCAAATATAATAGAAATAGTGATGTAACGAATGCTAAACCGTTAAGTACCTTTGATATTCAGTCTGATGCACCTTGTGATATATGTCAAAAGAGTATGAATTCTGATTGTCATGACAAATGTGTTGCTAAAGCTATAATCTCTAGATTACGGAATCCTAAGAAACAGAATACCTCTAGGCCCACTAATCATTCTAAGTCTGTGCTTGGTAAACCACCTTCTTTAGATTCTAAGGCAACCATTGCTATCACAGTAGCTCCCACTACACCTCCTAAGAATGTAGTACCACCTAGTGCTTTCACTAAGACTAAAGCAAAGAGTAGTTATAGATGGCAGAAATGGATATATAACACACTAGGATTTAAATGGATGCCTAAACCTGTCAATGTGTGTATGTCTAACGTACCTGCTTCGGAACCCTCTAACATTTCGGGTTCCACATCTACTTCTATTCCATCTGTGTCGTCTGTGTGTAATGCAGGTGATACAGATCATTCTCTGGATTGTTGATAGCGGATGTTCCCGACACATGACAGGCAACCTTAAACTGTTATCAAACTTTATTGCAAAGTTCATTGGCACTGTCAGATTCGGGAACGATCACTTCGCAGCCATCATGGGCTACGGAGATTATGTTAATGGGAACATCGAAATCAGCAGGGTTTACTATGTGGAAGGCCTCGGTCACAATCTGTTTTCAGTAGGTCAATTTTGTGATGGAGATTTGGAGGTTGCTTTCAGGGAGAAAACTTGTTTCATTCGTGATCTACAAGGAAACGATCTTATGTCTGGCTCGCGTAATTCTAGTCTCTACACTATCTCTATGCAAGACATGGTTGCTTCCTCTCCCATCTGCTTACTTTCTAAGGCAACATCAACAAAATCCTGGCTATGGCACCGTCGTCTCTCACATCTAAACTTTCAAACCATCACCAACCTTGCTCGACACAAACTAGTTGAAGGACTCCCACGATTCCGGTATTCAAAAGATCACCTTTGCTCAGCCTGTGAACAAGGAAAAAGCACTCGTGCTCATTTTCCTTCAAAGGTGGAACACAGCTCTCAGCATGTGCTTCATCTTCTTCACATGGATTTGTGTGGCCCGATGCGCGTGCAAACGATCAATGGCAAACGCTACATCTTAGTAATTGTTGATGACTACTCACGATGGACTTGGGTCTATTTTCTTCGTAGCAAAGACCAAGCACCACAAATGATCATCACCTTTCTCACAAAGATACAGGTTCAGCTCCGCAACACCGTCAGAATCATCAGATCAGACAAAGGAACTGAATTTGTTAACAAAAACCTTCGTGAATTTTATGAGAAAGTGGGAATTCTGCATCAAACATCTATTGCACGGACACCTGAACAAAACGGAGTTGTTGAAAGACGAAACCGAACGTTAGTGGAAGCTGCAAGAACAATGTTAATCAATGCTAAACTTCCAGATTACTTATGGGCAGAAGCTGTATCTACTGCATGCTATACTCAAAACCGTTCCATGATCACAAAACGCCACAACAAAACACCTTTTGAGCTTGTCCACAACTATAAACCGATCCTCAAACACTTTCATGTATTCGGATCCCTTTGCTATCCGAATAATGATCGTGATGATTTTGGAAAGCTCAAAGCAAAAGCTGATATTGGAGTCTTTATTGGATACTGTGACAATTCTAAAGGTTTCCGAATCTGGAATCGTCGAACTAAGGAGGTAATGGAAACGATTCATGCTCATTTCGATGAACTCACAGAAATGGCTTCTGAGTATAACAGCTTAGAACCCGGTCACAACCGTTTAAACTTCCCTCAACCCCCATCATCAGCTGAAGAAAGCCCTCAGCTAACTCGTCAACAAATGGAAAGGTTATTTGCTCCTCTGTTCTGTGACGACATTGATGAACGTGCTCCTGGTGTATCCGCTGTTTCCGCTGCACAACCTGATAATATTCCCATACCTGATACACCTGCTACAACAACTACTGTTGAAGATGCACCTACACCAATTGACTCCAACACAACAGTTGAACACACCGCTTCCAACAATGATGAACCAGCTGATGATATTCTGAATGAAGTACCCCCACCTGCAGATTTTGATCCAAATGCGTTCTTCAACCCGTTTGCAAATGAGACTGCTGCACCAGATGTTGCGGAATCTTCAACAAACCATTTGAATCCTCAGAATCTGCACAATGTATACCAACATCAACCCTCTACACATAGATGGACTAAAGACCATCCTCTGGCTAATATTATTGGCAACCCGAATCAACCAGTCGTTACGAGACAACGTCTTCACTCAGATGGTGAACACTGCATTTATGCACTCACTGTCTGCCAATCTGAACCTAAAAACATTAAGGATGCAATGACAAAAGACAACTGGATTGAATCCATGCAAGAAGAACTCAACCAATTCAAACGTCTTGAAGTATGGGAACTGGTTGAAAGACCAACAGGGGTCTACGTCATTGGTCTAAAATGGATTTGGAAAAACAAATTGGATGCTGAAGGGAACGTCATCCGAAACAAGTCACGTCTAGTTGCTAAGGGTTATCATCAGGAAGAAGGAATAGACTTTGAAGAATCTTTTGCTCCGGTTGCTCGTCTTGAGGCTGTTCGGATATTTCTCGCGTTCGCGGCTCATATGAACATGACGGTCTATCAGATGGATGTCAAAACGGCGTTTCTCAATGGGCAACTTAAAGAAACGGTTTATGTCAGCCAACCAGACGGATTTGTTGATCCTGAGTTCCCGAACCATGTCTACAAACTGAACAAAGCTCTATATGGTCTCAAACAAGCCCCTCGGGCATGGTACGATAAGCTATCATCTTTCCTCATTGCCAATAATTTCACCAAAGGCTCGGTTGACCCAACTCTTTTTATACAATATCACGGGGCACATATCTTAATTGTTCAAATTTACGTGGATGACATCATTTTTGGGTCTACACATAAAAAGTTTTCAATCGCTTTTGCAAAACTAATGAAGAAAAATTTTGAAATGTCCATGATGGGTGAACTTACGTTCTTTCTAGGACTGCAAGTTCATCAATCACCCCGTGGTATTTTTCTGAGTCAGTCCAAATATGCCCTTGAACTGTTAAACAAATTTGGAATGAATACCTGTGATACTTATGCCACGCCAATGGCTCATACCAAGAAATTAGATGCTGATTTACATGGGAAATTGGTTGACCCTACCAAATACCGAAGTATTATTGGGTCTCTCATGTATCTAACAGCTAGCAGACCTGATATTGTCTTTGATGTTTATCTATGCTCCCGTTATCAGTCGCGACCAACTGAAACCCACCTCTCTGAGGCTAAAAGAATCCTCCGATACATCAAGGGAACCATTAATTTGGGGATCTGGTATCCGAAGGATTCTGGTTTTGAACTAATCGCTTTTTCAGACGCTGATCACGCAGGATGCTTAGACTCAAGGAAAAGTACTTCAGGAGCTCTACAATTTCTCGGTGATAAACTGGTGTCTTGGCAATCAAAGAAGCAGGATTGTACATCGCTGTCATCAACTGAAGCAGAATATGTAGCCATGTCCGCGTGTTGTGCTCAAGTCATTTGGATGAGAACACAACTCAAAGACTATGGTTATGTATTTGACAGAATCCCGATGTACTGCGACAATCGGAGTGCCATTGCAATCTCGTGCAACTCAGTTCAGCACTCGAAATCAAAGCACATCGATCTACTCTATCATTTCATCAAGGACCACGTGGAACAGGGTACCGTTGAATTATACTTTGTGGGTACTGAATACCAATTGGAAGATCTGCTCACCAAAGCCTTGCCTCCCGCTAGGTTTAATGAGTTGGTCCACCGAATTGGTATGAGGTGTTTGACTCAAGAGGAATTGGATGACCTCTTAAAACAGTCTTAAAAACCTGTCAAACACCAAAACATCTTCTGTAAATAAATTTTTCAAAAACAAAATACAAAAATATAAAATCAGATAAAACAACAAAAATATTCTCCCAATCTATATTTCTTTCAACATGGCAAGTACATTTCTTCCGTCAACACTTTTATCTTTCAAAATTTAGTATTTTTCCGATCAAGTGTTGAGGGGGAGAAAATAATCCACTAACTGCTTCAAAACATCTGTGTACTTGCATGTTATCACATCTCGGTTGATTCTTTTTCAAATGGTAGTAAATTTCCTGGTTCATAGACACTCCTCGGACTTTAATTAATAACCTTTCATTATTTTCTCAAGTCGAGGGGGAGTGTCGTCAAGTTTCCTAAAATCTTCATTTGGTAACCAAAATTGAAAGTTAAAAGGCTTTGGATGAAAATGGAAAAGGTGGAGGGACCAAAACTGTCAAAAACTTAAAGTTATTTTAAATAAAACTCCTCCACCTAACTTTCACTTCACATTTATTACAAAACACCTATTATCATCCTACGCATAATATTCACTCAAAAAATCCGTGTTTCAGATCATCATTTTGTAAGTGTTTCTGTGTTTGGATCATGTTTTTGAACAATGGTTTTGAATCTCAAGTAAATCCTACGGCTAAAACATGTTCTACGCGTGATTTTGTGTTCTACGCTTATGCGTAAGAACACACAATCAATACGTGTGTATTTGGGGGTGAAATGATTATGTCTAAACGTTCATAATACATCAATGATACTTTATTAACCTTCAAAATCCACCCAGATTCACTAATTGATAATTTTTGAAAATTAGGGTTTATAAGTCGATTTGGGTATTTTCAAATGTGAAGTGTTTTGGTCTTAAAGACTGTTGGGTTATGCTTTTGCATTGTTGAATTGATGATTTCCATAGTCTATAGCCACCCAGAAACACGAATTGGTCATCAATTTGAAACTAGGGTTTAAAGTTCATAAACTTTGGGTGTTTTTGATTCACTGCATAATAAGTGTTAAAACTTGGTCTACATGCTCTCACAACGTCTATGATATACCAGAAAAAGTTTGGTGCTTAATCTATGGCTAGAATCCATACGCGTAGATCTAGGGTTTAGTCTACGCGTATGCAATTCTACGCATAACTGTGTAACATATGTTATTGCCATGATCTATTGATAAAATGTATGTATGTGTTAATGTTGATGATTTGATGGATTTATTTCAGGCCTTTGCTACACGTAACATTCAGAATCAAGGTGGTTACTAATCTACGCATAAGGATCACCTTACGCGTAGCTTGTTATGCGTAAGACTTGTCTTACGCGTAGGGTTCTACAATGGACTACGCGTATCCTGTGAAGGATATGCGTAAACAGTGACCCCTACGCTTAAGGTCAACTCTTACGAGTAGCCTTACGCGTAAGGATAATATATGCCTACGCATAAGCTCTACGCATAATGTCTCTTTTTCCTACGCGTAACATTTCTTACGAGTAAGTTAGGATTCTACGCGTAAGCCTACGCCTAAGCATATATCATACCTGTCTACGCGTATCTTTGCCAAAACTACGCTTAACCCTGGATTGACCTTCATGATGAATTGTTACTTGTACAAACTTGTAAATAAACTAATCATATCATCACAAATCCAAAAATGTCACTAATAAACTTAAATCATTTGATATGTTGTGAACAATAAGTGATAAAATAAACTTTAAAACTTAAAGTTAACTAACTCACGAAACATTTCACGACATCATTGAACTATTAAACATACAAGTGACTTAGGACTCGTAACAATCATTGACACTGTACATTCAATAACTAGACAATAAGACCTTCTGTTGACTAACATTATGTCTTTCGATATGTTGGTTCTTTTGGCTAATGTTATTTCAGATCACGACATGGCTGAACAAATGAATGCGGATGCACCTGAAGTTCTCTCCATTGCTGATATCTATCCTCATGGCTATCCAATGAAGATTGGAAAGAATAACCTCCGTGTTGACTTTAACACCCTCACTTGCTCTGAATCCTCATGTCTCATTGCTATTGATATTCTGAGGACTCATCCGTATCAGAACATGCTTACTCACTCTGCAACCATTCCTGAGATCTACATCCAACAGTTCTGGAACACTATGGAACGGGTCAAAGGAAGGACTGCTGTGACGGTGACTCTAAACCACAAACAAGTCACCATTACACCTGCAGACTTAAGGGCTGCTCTCCTCATTCCTGAAGTCAATCCAACCAAACTTTATGCCACACCTGCTGAAGAGTTAACTCTCCAATTCTTAATCAATATCGGTTATGATGAGGCTACAGGAGTAATCACCAAGCACTCTCACGTGGAGCTTAAGAGTATTCCTCAACCATGGAGAACACTCTACATGATCATCACCAAGTCTGTTTCTGGTCGTGATAGCGGCTATGAACATCCTAAGCTCATAGAACTGCAAATATTTTGGGCATTCGTCAACATGAAACACATCGCTATTGAAGCTCTGATTTGGGATGACATGATGTCATTTCTCAGCAAACTTGGCTCAAAGATTCCCTACATCAGATATACTAAACTGTTGATACAAAGAGCTCTTGGACTTCATCCTGATATTCCCAAAAGGCTCAATGACCCAGACAATCACGACATGTTGACGGAGCCTATTCTATCTGTAAGAATTAAGGAAACGTCTACAAAGAAACAAGGTGCCGTGCTCCCAGATTTCCTTCTAACTGAAGATGTCAGAAAGCTCGAAACATACAAGAGATATCTGGAATCAGTCAGACAAGGCAAAGTTGGTCATCTTGACGAAAAATCTTCTGGAACACCTGTCAGGAGAACCAGAAGAGGAAGTGCAGGAAGCACAACAAGTTCTGCGAGTCAAAGGAAGGTTCCTAAAAGGAAAGCTCCTTCTATAAGGATTGTTCCCGCAAAGGAAGCCGAACCTATTCCCACACTTGAACCTCAAAGACAACTTAGGGATGAGAGCTCTGAAGATACTGAGACAGATGAAGAGGTTCATTACTCTGCAACTGCAACCGAAACACCTGCCTCAG
The DNA here is from genome assembly GCA_019973895.1 of Chrysanthemum seticuspe. Taxonomy (NCBI): domain Eukaryota; kingdom Viridiplantae; phylum Streptophyta; class Magnoliopsida; order Asterales; family Asteraceae; genus Chrysanthemum; species Chrysanthemum seticuspe. The sequence goes on from BPTQ01000009.1 coordinate 190,186,580, forward strand.
TAACAAAACCTCCAAGTCCTCCAGCTGTCCAAGAAAAGGGGAAGACTCCAGCTATTGTACCTTATGATGAGAGCTCTGAAGAAGAAGAAGAAGAGCAATTGGACAAATCATACAGGAAAAAGTTTCACAATGTCCGACACATTCAAAAGGCCGCTGAATTTGCTAAAGAACAAATGGGTGGCCCCGGAGGATGAAGTGGTGCTGCCCACTCCTCTCCAGATCCTGATGCGGTTAATCAACCCGATAAGGGATCTGGTGCCACCACTCTTCTGCAACAACAACCGCTTGTTGAAGACACCATTGTGTATGATTTTGAGAAACAGGAAACTGAGAAAGAAAAGTCTAAGGATGACGAGGATGATTATACAAAGTTTCTTCTAGACAGTCCAACTCACTCAAAGGAGAAAACCTCAGAAACTCCTAAGGACATGAAGTCTCCTCATGTCTCCTCATCATCGGACTCTTCTTCTCATTCATCACCACCACCATCAACTAAGTCAACCAGATCATCATCCAAATCCGTGAAGAAACCAACTAAATCTTGGATTTCTCAAACACATGCAAGAATTGTGAAAGCTGTCAAACAAGTTAGAAAGAAGAATATGCTTCAAAGAAAACTTAATTGGTATGCTGAACAAATGCAGTACTTACATGATGAGAATGACGAGATGCGGAAATATAGGAAAGCTATTCAGGAATTCATGAGAAGTCATCATCAGGGGGAACTAAATGAAATGATTGAAGGTTACACTCAAAAGTACCTTCAGGATATCGTTCCAAAAGTCCAAAAGGAACTGGAGAAGTCAGCAAGAGAACAAACCCACAAGTTTCTTCTCGACACTGTCCCCAGTGTGACAAAAGAAGTATTTTCCAGACAACTCACCCCTAACATCGTAGCATTGGTCAAACATACAATGGCAAAAGAAGCTGATCTCTCTGAATCTGAGTTAATAGCTAAACTTGTGATGCAAATGTCTAAGAGATCTGGAACGTTTACTTCGGATGAAGCTAAATTTTTCGAAATCCTACTTGACTATCAACTCAGATCATCATGCAAGGAGTCAGCCATTCAATCCAAACGACCAAGAGATGACGATGATAAGGATAAGGACTCTGCACCTAAACGTCAGAAGCAGTCTGGTCAATCTTCATCTATGCCACCTCCTCCACTACGGACTTCTTCTCAACATAAGTCTCCATCACCTCGGTCTTCTACTGATAAACCTCGGGACGATTCCGAGTTACCACCCCTGACTCATAAAACAGGTGACTACTTTGAGTACACGGGTGGTGACGATGAAGAGGTCCTTGAGCCCCAACAACAACCCACCTCACCTAAACAAGTGCGGAAACCGATATCATCATCAAAACCTTCAAAACAGAAGAAGAAAACGACTCTGAATGACGTCGTATCATGGCTTGATGACGATAAAACTGCAGAATTTGATTGGTTTGCTACTCTTGTTAACGACACTCCCTACCCTGAAGAAGGTCAAGAATTGGTAGACGGTAGTACCTTGGAGCATGCAAAAATCTTGCAAGAAAGATTCCGTGTGAAGAAGATGTCGAAATCCGAGTTGAAGCGCATCAAGAATGACGCATTCCTTCTTTTGAAAAACAGCTCGGAAAGTGCAATCGAGGTTGAATATCACCTTGAAAACATTGCTCGAGCTATGTCTAACAACATGGATTGGCTCAACCCAGAAGCAAACATCGACTTCACTAAACGGAACAACCCTCCATATTACACTGACTGGACCAAACCTCTACCAACAATCGGCCAACCAGATGAACCAAGGATTCCCTTCAGATATTTCTTCAACAAAGACCTGGAATTTCTTCTCCATGGTGGCGATGGTTCACGAAAATACGCTACATCATTGACTCTTCCATTCCCAGTGGCTATTTACTCAAACTGCATAGCTATCGAGGAACGTGCAAATCACTTGTTTTCTGACAACGTGCAAGCATACGACCAAGATGCATTGTATGGGATTCATCATTGGCCTGAACGCCGAAGAATCTACTACAGAAGCTGCCTGGTTCAGAAGTCTCAACATGAAGTGTACTGCTCAAAGGACATCGTGGCCATCAAACACATTGATCTCAAGTCTAAGTGGGACTACACATTCTTGAAGAATATCATAGTCAAACGACAAGATGAACAGGACTATGAATTCTCAGAGGCTGACTTTGAGAACTTGTCCCTCAACGACATCGAAGACTTGTACCTTGCCAAAGTACAGGGTCGTATGCGACAATTCTCGACTGAAGTTCAATGTGAATTTATCAAGTTAGTTCTCATCTTCATTAGACGCATTGTGATTAAAGAACGTGTCGAAGATATCCAGATGGCTGTTGAATCATATCAGAAATGTGTAAACTTCACTCCACCACAGCTTGATCTTCCTGACATCAACCAGCTCAAACAACTTACGCTCATCAGCAAACCTTTCGGCATTGTTTACCGCAGTGAACTTCGCAGAAACTGTTTAATGGCGTGTAGTGAGCTCCACAAATTCGGGGATCATACCTTGAAGATGGTTAGAGATGGATTGGCGTACAGATTGAAGGATATACGCCTGAAAGTTGGAAATCCTAAGCGCTGGAATTCTCAGGAAAGGAGGGATGTGAGACGTATCATCACCATGATTGATGAACGGTTGTTCAGAAGGGATCAGTTCAGACGCTTGGAGAGCTATGTTGGTGGTCGACCCAAGAGAAACATCACCGGCTTTCAACGCCCTGTGCGCACTCCTGGGAACATCACTGCACTTCCTGGTACCCCTTGAATTATTTCCTTCATAAAATTTTGGATGCATGATTCTATATGTAGATGGCTTGTGCACACATAACAGTGTACAACCCGTAATGGTCAAGAAAGGACCCTGTGGTACGCCTCAGTGCCATAATCCTTATAAAAGGAGCGAAAGCTTCTTATTTTTGAGTAAAACCTATCAAACCTTTCATTTTTCAAGGTTTTGCTCAAAAAGACAAGTACTTCCCCATATGATTTTTAAAACCTCAACCGTTAATATCACTAGTTGAGGGGGAGTATTTGAATTAAAACTTTGTTCACAAATTGTTCACAGTGGTCACTCTTCCCGCAACACTCAAAATGGTCATATTTATTCTCAAACCGTTCAAAAATAACAATTTTGTATGCCATTTTTGAGGGGGAGAAAATTGTGTGATAAGAAATATGTTGTGCAAAACGCAAATGAATCTGTGTACCTCAGACTTAACCAACGAATTGACGGTACTAAACTGTTTGTAACTCGAAAAGACTTGTCCTAGACGGGTAATAATTTCAAGCTAGTTCGCTAGTGATGTAAACGTGTCTCGCAAAGGACTAGTCTGAGTAGAATGTACCATTAGTGAAACTCTTGATAGACATGAACTCTGACGGGTTTGACAACCTTCCAAGGTTTTTCTACACCTTCAAGGTAGTTATTAGAGTTAGTTGTCACCTAAAAGCTGACAATGCAACTCTTTAACTATTCAACGTAACCGTGTCTCGCGGGAGATTGTCTATCTTTAGTGGATCAATTCAAAAAGTGCGCGCTCCTTCCTCACTGTGCATTTAACCATTAAACACATTAAGCACATGTGGAGGGGGAGTATTTATGCAAAAACTTATCTCTCACTGTGGTTCAAACATGTCTTTCATTTACAAACCCTTTGAGAGATACTTTTCACATACAGTGGTTTAAATGGCAAACATAGGTTAGTCATGGAGTTATAAGGTGACTAAGGTTAGGAATAATCGTCCTATGATCCGCCAGAGCCGGAGGGATCTACCCAAGGACACTACCATTAGTTAGTGTTAGAAGTCCTTAGGAATGATTATAAAAAGGAGAAAATGAGAATCGGAGAAAGAAGGAGTTGAAGAATCAAAAAGAAATGTAAAGTAAAGGGTGAAAAGAAATAGCCCTCCAGATTATTCAACTTAGGGCAGACACCGGGTTCAATTCATATGCTACTGGTTGTCACTTAGTGACACCGGTATTGAAGAGTAAAAGTCGTCATGGACCCAGTGACGCATGCACTAAACCTTCTTAGCCACTCAAGTTTCTCTCAACAGAAACCTGTTTCATTCTCACAGGGAACCCTACATTATCTATTGGCTTTCTCTTAGAGATCGCTGGTATTGAAGAAGGAGACCCTCTCCCTAGTCTCCGCTCAGGAAAACCAAAACGCACTATTGAGTCTAGAGCCACGAGATTCATCAAAAGATCTCTTAGGAACACTTGACATTTAATCACTTGTTGATCAACAAATAAGATCTTCAGTGATTCAGTGGTTCATATCGAGTCCTTCACAGATCTTAGCAATCTGTCGAGAACATTTATGAGAGGTTCACATCTGTGATCCTCAGTGATTGAATGGAAACTCCTGCCAGGGTCAACATCGAACAGCCCTGACAGCAGGTCACTTCGGTAACTCCCCGTGGATTACGCGGAGTGTGTCTCAAACGGTCTACAGTCGTGAGGTGATGCTTCGGTGTACCTCAGCGACTCATCTGAACTGTAGATGTACTTCGGTACATCGCGTTATCTCACTTGTGGGACTCCAGTTCAGGAACGGCCTTTGTAAGAATTAGAGTTGTGTTTTCACACTATGCTGTTAATACTCTCGAAGTTCAAACTTGTAAGTGCCGGAAACCGCTTATTACTAACCGTTTGAAATGTTTTCTTCTTATGGAAGCTCCGGAGCGGGATGATCGTGCTGACTCTTCTCATGTTCACGCCAACATCATCACTAATGAAAGTTCTATTCGAATGCAACACAACAGTCAGAATGATTCTTCATCAATCAAAGAATCTACAAAGTTAAAGACTTACAGAACTTCATCAGTATTGATTTCCAACGTCAAAGAGCGTGTGAGCATGTTGAAGAATGACGTGGAGACACTGGAGCAGCGAAGCAGACCTGAGGCAGACTGATGCAGACAACAACATACTATCACTTTCACCACAAAGAACAATGATCAAAGAACAAAGTTAAAGATGACGTCGAAGCATAACTGCTCAAAGATAACGATCTCTCTACACTGGGGAGATTGTTCGAATCAAGACAATTCCTCTCACAAGAAAGAAGAATGTCAGAAGACGTCACAGCTACTATTACATCAACGCCTTCACCGTTTACATTCATATATACTTGAGGGGGAGATTGTTGGAATCACTCCTAAACAGTATTTCAAGTATTTATATTTCATATGTAATAGGTAGCTTTATTATGGCCTTTATGTTTGTTTAAGGTCCAGCTTATGTAGAAGGCCCATAAGCTGAGGCCCAAGCCCAATAAGGAATAGGGAAGGAGAGGGAGTGTTGCCCTAGCTCCTTGCCTATATAAACTATTGTAAACCCTCATTTGAGGGTTGGTTGTTCAAGTTATTCTTTTCATTCACTCTCACTTCGCCTAACCGTGCTACTCATATTGTGTGTTTGTGTTTGATACTTGTTCAATCGCCTTATCTCTTTCTTTATAAGCTTGTGTTGTAAAACTAGTGACCTAACACATTCTTCAACCCCTTCAGTGCTTACCGAGACTTCATAACTAGAACCTTGTTGGGTTTCTAGTACTAGCTCTGTCTCAGTCCGCACTCTTCCCATATTCTTATTTTTCTCCTTTTTTCAACATTCCTAAGGACTCTACACTATCTAGTGGATTGTCCCTGGGAAGATCCCTCCAGTTCTGGCGGATCGTGGGAACTAATACCTAACCTCACCATCCTTATAACTCCATATATAAAGTAAAATGGTCGGTATTTTGGTACAGTTCATTCTTCCTTGAAACCAATTGAAAAATCATTTGGAAAAACAATCAAGGAACTTGTGATACGAGATCAAAGCATTTTGTACCTTAATAGTTTTGATCATTTAGAAAACCTCCCCTCAACATGTGCATATGATTTAGAAATAGTTTAGCACATGGAGACAAGAGGACTTTGAAATATTTTCTTTGATCACAATTTTCATAGAAAAAGCCATTTGATTTTCTTGGTAAATTCTCCCCCTCAATATGTGCGTTGGTTGTTTGAAATGTTTTAGCACATAGAGGCAGGAGTTCTTTGAAGTACTTTCACAATCACAGAAGCCATTAAGAAACCATTCGCTCCCCCTCAATATGTGCATCAATATATGAAAGAGTTTAGCACATATTAGAGAGAGCCTGCACATTGAATCAAGTGATCACGTTTTATCAAATTTCATATTAAATCACAAATTCTCCCCCGATCAAAAATATCAAACCCTTTGAGATTTTGGATCCCAAGTGATTTAATAAGGTTTGGAAAACCATGGGAGAATATGTGGCCTTGTTTAAATACTCATCTTGTTTTTGGATAAATGCTCCTCCTCAATCATGTGTATCATATATTGAAGTCGTTTGGCACATGGAGGCAGGAGTGCCTTTAAAGGACTAAAACCAATTCCATTAAAACAGACAAGAGATTTAAATCACGATCTCCCCCCCGATCAAAAATTTCAAACCAATTGAGATTTGATCCCAATTGATTTAAATCATTTAGAAAAATTTGGGGAAAGACGTGGCAAAATTTAATTTTGAAAAATGATGGATAAGGAACAGATTTAGACATTAAAGATTGTTAGTGTCAGGTATGATTGTTTTAAGAGACCTTTAAGTAAAATAAAACAATTTCACAATCAAACAAGAACAGAAAATATTTCATTTTGAAAGATCTTGATTCTAAAGAAAAATCATACCATGACATAACATTAAATCTTTAGATCACCACTTAATTTCATACAAACCGGAACTTTTGTGAAGAAATATTGTTTGAAAATATTATATTTTAAATCACTCTCCCCCTCAATCGATGACCGAAGTCGATAATTGAGTGACATAGGTTTTGATAAGAAGAAGTCCGGTGATTTTCAAAATTAAGTCCAATTAATTTTTCAAAACAATATTTTCCATTTTCAAACAATTTCAAATATTTTGACAAATGGTATTATTCACTCTTTATCCTGCACAAAGATTGCGTTAAGTGGTTGAGTTGCTTCTGTTGTTGCTGTAAGGCTTGGAAGAAAAACCCTCTGCTGATGCAGTGAGACTTCTTTCATTGCATTTGTCATGCCAACTCTTTATAGAGGTCCAATTAAGCTCCGTTTCTTCATTTGATGATGAAGAAAACCATCTGCTGATGCAGTGAGACCTCTTACGTTGCATTTTATGCCAACTCTCCATAGAAGTCAAATTAAGCTCCGTTTCTTCATTTGTCAACCCAAGAAATAGTTGCCCTTTCCTTTCAGCATCCAATCATCTTTAATTGTGGGATCCGGATCGGGAACATTCTTATATACCAATATACATGCATCGTTAGTGAACACACATACAGATATATGGTGGTCGACATCACAAAACAGCAATCGACTAATAACAGTCAATTCAACATATCAGTCAGTTCATATAAAGCATGGGAATAATGTGTTTATCAAATCCTAATCATCTAAACCTAACAATCATATCCTAGGCACCTAGTCCTTCAACATAGGTTAACATGATTTTTAATTAAGCATACAAGATAATTAAGAAAGCCCGTTAGATGATATAGATTGGAAAACATTCTCCCCCTCAATCAATGACTTATTATACCGAAAAGTTTAAAAGCGCTGAAGTCATTGATTGAGTTTTCAATTATTATAAAAACTCTGATTCTGATTGATTTCTCAAGCAACTTATTACAACCATTTTTGAAAACAACAAATATTTTTCTGAAGAATTTTTAGACGGAAAAACATTTGTGTAGGAACAGCAGTCCTTTTTGACGACATGCTTTCCTTGTTTTGTTTTTAGGATAAGTGCACGAAATATTTGAAAATATTTGGTATAGCGCAGTACTTTCCTTTCTTGAAGAACGGGTTGCCATCTGAAATAATAGCAACCCATAGTTTGAAGCACGGGTTACAGTTGAAGTAACTGTAAGCCATTGTTTGAGACATGTTTTGAAAAAGAATATTTACACCTCCTGCTCGAACTTTATCTATGGTCCCGTGCCATTGTTGAATGGCATTTCTAAGACCGCAGATGTTATCGATACCAGAAGACATGTCTTGAGAAAACATAATTTTGGAATTTTCAAATTTTCTGATTTTTATGGGTTTTTGAAGGTTTTATATTTTTCTATTTTCTTTTTACTGGTTTTATATTTTTGTATTTGGTTTTTGAAAAATATTTACAAAGATAGAGTAGATGATATAGTATAAGAAGATGATGATACGAGTACCGAGATAAGGATATCGAGTAGCCCTGTTGTAGAAGATAGAAGCCATCATCTCTTAAACATTCACCACCAAAGCTTCCAAGGCTCTTGCACTAAAGAAAGAAATTGAACCATTTGAAAGTGAGACTTTGGCAGATTCACCCCAAACCGAAAATCCTTTAGCCGAGCAGATTCAAAGCTTTCTTACAAGCTTCCCTTAGCCAGGTGCACAAAGAAGCACACCATTATCATCGAACTTGTTGCTCCTTTTAAGAATAATCATCGTGATTCATTGTTCGGGGTTATATCATCAACAAGGACAGCATCGTATCATCCCACTCATAAATAATCTTCTCAAATTTCATAACCACTGAAGTCTGGCGCAATCCATTCCAGAAGGTGTCAAGAGAACAATTCCCCCAAGTAGTTGAATTGATGCAGTCAGTTTCTTTGTATAATGCTCAAGAACTCTCCCGAATACACATCATGAGGGTAATGAAGAACACCTCCCCTATGTTCACATCTTTCGTCCCTAATGAATGTGTATGAAGCTCAAGAATCCGAAGTACACCAATATCCAAGAACTCTCCCTAATACACATCATGAGGGTAATGAAGAACACCTCCCCTATGTTCACATCTTTCGACCCTGATGAATGTGTTTGAAGCTCAAGAATCCGATGTACACACATTCCCAGCGAGAGAATAACTGATAACACCTCCCTCATGTTACACATTTATCTCCCCTGAATATGTCATACTTGTGTACCTCTTGTATCTTCAGAAACTTTCTCTAACATCACTTCCCCCACGTAGTTGGAATAAACACTAAACGCCATGAGTGAAACCTTGAGTTTTTCTGCGGTAATGACATTTATCTTCCCGGGATATCTTCAATCACTTAGAAGTATTAAGCTCATCAAGTTTACTCGCGTTTAGATACGTGTCTCCTTCCCCCTTGCTGGTTTTGATACTTCAGAATCAACAATATATTATCAGCCCAAATACTTGGAATTTGTTGAGAAGAACATCATATAGTCTTTGTGAGAATCAACTTGCTGAAGAATGTGAGCAAGTCTAATTGGGGATTACATCTGGCTTTTCACTCTCTCCCAATTAGTGCTCTCCCCTAAACTGACAATCTATATGAAAAATGCTTGAGTTAAGAAGAATTCTTTAGATCGTTAAATGCAACTCGTCTTTAGTCTTCTAACATGTAGCAGAGAATGTAGAACCGACTGTAGACACGACCTTCTTCAAGATTGTCCAGTTGGGGAATAGATAGTTAACATCTTCATCTCACCAAAAAAAAAACAAGAACATCGCCAAAGAGCATCACAATTAACTTACATTTGCAAGTCCCCTTAACTAAAACCTCTCCCAATCAAACAAGAACAGAAAGATGTTCATCAAGGAAATCAGCAATCAGCCCGCAACGAACACACGAGATGGTAACACCAAACTACCAATCACATCAAACAAGAACAAAGAGATTGTTCGGAATCATCATGTTGATGTGTACGTGCAGCATTAACCGGAAGCAGTTTGTCGATAAACTCATCAATCCGTGAGAAGATGTCAACCAATGGCTCTTAGAAGAAACTCCATGTAAAGATGACCCGATAAGAAGAAGATCAGTTCTTACATGAGTTAGGAGCCTTATGACCATATATTCTCAGACATCGATCAACCATGCGGTAAATTCACACTTTTTCTCCCCCTCAAGAATTGCATACGGAGTTTCCATTCTTGATTGAATAAGTGAAATCATCCAAAATTATTCAATTCACACTTCTCCCACGCAAAATTAGCACATGATGTCGCCATCGTCATTATAGTTGAGCAAGTGGAATAAGAAAACAATCAACGGTAGCCCGGTTCACTTGATAATCGAAAGCACATGGAAAAAGCATGAAGCATGTTGATGAGAATGGTCATAATAGAGAATATTTTTCTTCTTCATAAGATAAAGCGCACTGACACATACACTTTTCTTTTCTTTAGAGAACGAGGCTTGAACTATTGTGTTCAAATGTCATAATCTCTCTCTTTTCAGCTCTCTTGGCAAAACATGTAATCATCACCATTATCATTCAGTAGGCTCTTTGTTGTGACAGCTGATGGAGAAAAACCCAATATGATGAATTTGACCCTGAAGTAGAACAACCCGAACACGTGACTTAAACTTGCACATATGTAACAAAGAGCGGTGCCGAGACTTCATCCTCCATTGAATCTCTAAGTACTCTATACTCTCCATCCAACCAACCATCAAGTATAAGACGCACATAACCTCTTGAAAATCCACAATTGAATGTGACACTGAGCACTACAACGTAACTCCTTAAAGTGATAGTTATTTTGTGGTGATATGAGCCCAATTACCCCAAGTGGTAAAAGAAAAGGTAAAAGACACCCAACAATAACTAGATTTCCTAGTCTTCGTTTTTGATAAAGCTCAAACAAGGATCATGAAGAATCTTCATCCAACCATCCTCGATACCTTCAGATACTAAGTACACTTGCCCGTGATATTTCACTTCAACCTCAAATAAATAATAGTAAATTAACCCCGTTGTCACATCTTCTAGTTAAAAGCTCAATTCTAGCCTCCTTTGACGTTTAAAGTGAACTATGATAATGGTTTTCATCCCGACCATGGTTAAAAGCACATAACCCCGTAAAACCAAGTAATAACCAAACTGCCATGACGAATATCCAAACACACATCCAATTCATGAAGTACACCCTTTTATCCCTTCTTCGAAGTAGAAACCGTAGCACCAGCATTAGAAAAGATTCCAAAATACACTTTCCTTTTCTCCAGGATGGTTCTATCAAGCCGGTATTTTACAATTCTATAGTTTAAACCGAGAAATAGTTTCTTTCGCGGGATTTTACAAAACCAAGAATAAACCGTAAGATAGATCAGGAAATGCACGTTACTTTATCCAGGATGTTTCCATTCTCACGGGATTTTACAAGTCTATGATTTAAACCTAGAAATAGATTCTTTCGCAGGATTTTACAAAATCAAGACAAAACCGTAAACAATGTCAGCTTGAATGTGTAATGACAACTTTTGGTTTCGGTGAATATCTGTTTTAGGGGAACATGCAGCGGTTCGTCAATGGTTCATTATCCAACATCAACAATAACATCAACCATCCAATAAATACTTTAGTAAACACATCATTCACGCATTCTGACGGCTGTTGCTGTGACCACATGGTGAAGTAAACTCGATATATCAAACTTGATCATAAAGTGAACTTCCCCAGATTTGTTACTTAAGCTTGTACTAATCCTTGTGAAGAAGAAACGGTGTACCCAAAGTACAAAACCTCTTGACGTCTCCTCAAGTGCGTGAGACACCGAAGTGATAGTTACGTTGTGGGTCAAGCGAGAAAGAATCACAACCGTAACTAAATAGCCAAGTCATTATCACGCTCCATAAATGCCCAAACAAGTCATCTTCGCAGTAGGGTAGAAAGAAAGAAGACGAAATAAGTAAACGCGTCCGGAAAACCTCACTGCAAATCCAAATAAGACATACCGTCCAAACAACCCCATAGTCAACATTGTCCAATCATCAATTCAAACCGTGACATAATATTCTTCATGAAGATGTATAAACCAAAGTACCAATCCTTAAAACATAACGAATCTCAACATCATACCAAGTCACATCATCACAACTCATTGTCATGAAATCTCATTATCAGATCTCATAATTCAGTATATCTCATCATCAAATAGTTTCATCAATCCCAATGACTCAAATTAACCAGTCAGTAAACACGGCCCATTGATACACGAGTTTCACCAGATCCACTTAACCATCCACTTAACCATTTCATCCTAAATAAAATCATCATTCGACTTATGTACTCATAAACAGCACAAATCCATGATTATCGTAAACCACATTAGTCCATTCATGCTCATATTCCAGCTCAATTTAAAACCGTACATCCAATTCATGAATATTTCATCCCGGTTCAAAGTCCAATATCACCCGGTTTATGAGCTCAAAAACAAATATCATAATGAACAACAAAAAAATAGTTGATCCTGGATACACAAGAAATCGTGATATAGTATTGTAACAAGTTCTTGAATGATGCCCAACATGTGATCCAATATCCGATCAAATTAGTACTCCCCTCACATTTAGACCAGTTCAATAATAGAAATCCAACAGACATCACAGCCTGTCCAGTATGCGGCCCATGTCAAAAATCGTTATTACCCATTAAGGCCCGATCCATGTACACAAAATTCCAATTCCTGTCCATAAACTCAATACCCTAAAAATTCAGGTATATAATACACCCATGTCACAAGTTTACCCTAATAATCCCTAATGAATCTCAAACATCGCCTCTCACATTTATACAAACCCTAAGAATAACACATCAAAATAATCCACCCCCATCAATGATATCAGTCCCAAATCCTTCTCATAATTAATCATTTGACAAGGATGTTTAAATATTCAATCCAAAGACATCAATTGTGATCAGCCTAAGCGTTTCAAGAGGCCATATGAGAACCTTCATTAAACGTTGACCTTGCCATAGGGATGGCTGGAAGGTCCATCGTCATAGCCACAGGGATGGCGAGGGATTAGAAACAGCTACAAACTCAGAAAAAGAAAATGTAGGTTTAATCTTTATGTTCGTGTCTCCATTTTCAATTTACAACGAAACAAAGGAGAGATATAACATGATTGTTATAGTCTTTACCTTTATGTTCGAATATTAGCAAAAGGTTTTAGATCAATGAAGCATTTATTCTTGTGAGACCTGAGTTTCGAGTCATGATACACCTTTTGGTAACACGAGAAGTATGAGCTGAGATCTCGATAATTATTTATCATTCGAGTCTTGTGAGTTGGGATGTATGATTAGAGTGGATTAGTTGTGGCTGATGTAGTGAGATTCATATGTTGATTGATGTTGTAAAGTTGTAGCAGATTCTTCTTGAGTACTTAAAGTTCTTGCAAGTTTATGACCAGTGATATTGTAATGTTATGATTGATGTTGTAGTCAAAGTATTGAGTTCTTTTGGTCTCATGTGGTCAATAAAGTGCAGTAAGGTTGTCATTCTTCTTCGTCTTTCTGTTAAGTTGCTAAGTCAAGAAAAGTCGCTACCTTTTTATAATCTTCACAAGTCGCTAACACATTTTTATTGTGTCAAGTCGCTATGTGTTGATTTAAGAGCCAAGTCGCTAACCTTTTTAGTCACAAGTCGCTACACCATTTGACTCAATAATCAAATGAAAACCACAACTCGCTTCCACAAGTCGCTGTATATATTTTTTGACTCAAAAGTCAAAAAGAACAAAAGGCAAACCACAACTCGCTTCATTATCATATATAACTCGCCTTTGACCAGGTCAACACATATTAAAATGAAAAATCGCTAAGGAAACAGGTATAATGAATCTGGACGTTTTTGACAAGTCGCTAAGAAGAACTTGACCAAGTCGCTATGAAGAGTAACCCAGAAAAACTGAAGACAGCATCTGTTTTGACCTCTTGCAACTGACCAGAAAAACCCATTTAATTTTGACCACTGATATGACCTTAAAACCTGACCATATGACCATATATTTGACCAAAGACAACTATCAAAAATACAAATATCAGTTTGTACATACGGATGACACATAGACAGGATATTGTAAACATGTAAAGACCAGCACTTTTAATATTTGACCAAACAAAAAAGGATACAGTACATGTTAACAAACTGTTGTACCATAATACTTGAAAAAACATTTTCCGACCAAGAAGAATAGTACAAAAAAACAGCCACAAACACGATTCAAACCACAATAAATCATCAAAACACAACAACCTTGGCTCTGGTACCATTTGTAGGATCGTAATATTATTGTGTTATGATGATTCGGGTGGTCTTGGATGATGGAAATACATGTTTACCATAGTTAGAGAGAGAAAGTAGAGAGGTGGTGTTCTTGGTAGAGAGTTGGTTCAATAAAAAATGAAAGGTTAGATTACAAGCCACACCCCTTCCAAGGATGGAAGGGGTATTTATAGTTACTAAACTACACGACCTCCTGACGGCCTGTGGATCAGGTATACAGTGGGTAAAGACCCGTCCTTCCTCCACGGTGTTACACTACGCTAAACTAAACTAATAACTAACTAATAAACTGATAAATAACGTAACTAACGACAAGTCTACGAGCTAACATATGCTAGACCATAATTGGGGTGACCGACACTTTAACATGGAATTTCCAATTCCTAACAATTTTGCTTCGTTTTTATATGAAATCTAGATATTCTACGGAATGTTGAAAGTGAAACAACTTACATGTAAACAATTCTTCTTAAAAATCACCAAGTTGTCTCACTAAGAGATCCTTAAAACCCTAAACACTAAACCCTAAAATATTCAATCTTCAAGTATAGTCAATGGTGTATGATATTTTGTATAAACCTGCATATTGTATTTATGTTGCTTTTTAAACCTTATTCTATTAAAATCATATGCCATTGTACATTTTTGATTTTCCAGTTTCATCAACAAAACTTAGAAATGATGGTATATGATGATGCTTTGCAGTAGTCACAGTTGAGGAAGTTGGATTGTATGAATTTATATACATGAAGATTCTCAAAAAAAAGACTTAAAAAGAAGATGAATATTCTCAAGAACTTTGGCACTGGAATTTTGTATATACAATATTTTGAAACTTTGGATCTTTGGAAGTTATGTTTAAATAAAATTAATGTCATATTAAGAAAAGAAATATTGCATCTCTTTTTTAACAAAAAGGTTTTTATTATTCTTTATCTAAGGAAGCTCTTTTTCACAAAAAAGGTTAGTGTATCCCTTTAATAATTTATAATTTATGTTTATTAATTCTTTAGACTGATTATATCTTCTTCTTTTTTTCTTTTTTTTTTGTGTTTTTTTTCCTGAAATGCTTGTTTTTATCCCAGTTTATTTTGATTGTGCAGGAATTATTATTTTCACTGAAACCTAAATATTTTACCGAATTTTATCAAATCGAAGCAGCTGGAGTTATCATCATCTCTATATACATGAAGATTTTCAAAAAAAGACTTAAAAAGAAGATGAAGATTCTCAAGAACTTTGGAACTGGAATTTTGTATATACAATATTTTGAAACTTTGGAACTTTGGAAGTTATGTTTAAATACCATATTTTTGTATATGTATTATGATTGTGAATATTATTTTTTAAATGTTTTGAATAGAGGTATTAGAGATTGCAAATAGTACATTTGAATGATAAGAATATGAATTAGAGTATATTTATCATAATAAATATCATAAAAGCAGAATTAAAAAAGAAAATAGAATAAATATCAAAAACTTTTAATCTTTCAATATTATTAATCCAATTATTTTAGAAATAAGCTAAACAACTACAATAAGCAAAGATATAATGAAATTAATCTAAAAGTGACCAAGTAAAGTTAATAAGTATAATTGTTAATATCATAATTCCTATTTCTATACCAACCTAGAATTAAATGACATTTTTTGTAAACTGCTCTTTAAAAACCCATCAATATAACCCTAAAACACAACTCTAACTTTTTAAAAATCTCATTCAACTGGACAGAAATAATTTACTTTTCATCTGATTCTTCAAGTTTACCATACTTTTCTGATTCAAGCATCTCAGATGATGATTCAACCAACTCAGATGATGGTCTCAAAGCTAGGTCAAACAAGTGTAAAAGAACTGTCACTGATACTCCTGCTCCTGTTCAAGCTAATTCTGTACAAGGTACCCCTGGTAAAAGGATTCAAGTTTTAGGGCTTGCAAATAAGTTGACTTGGGAATCAATCAAGCAGAAGAGGTTTGGGGTAAAGGAAGCGGGATCAAGGAATGTGGCTAAAGGCAAAGGTAAGATGACCATCAAGTAGTTTCTATTGTCTTTATTTTTTGATGTCTTTTATGAATGACTTTCCACTATGAACAACTGCTGTGTATTGTAAGATGCAATTATGCATCTATCTTTTTCAACAAGTCACATGTTAGGAATTGGAAATTCCATGTTAAAGTGTCGGTCACCCCAATTATAGTCTAGAATAAGTTAGCTCGTAGACTTGTCGTTAGTTACGTTATTTAGTAGTTAATTAGTTAGTCAGTAGCGTAGAATAGTTTAGAGTAACACCGTGGAGGAAGGATGGGTCTTTACCCACTGTATGCCTGATCCACAGTCCGAAGGAGGACGAGTAGTATGTAACTATAAATACCCTCTACCTCCCAAGGTAGAGAGTTAGACCTTTCATTCAATCTAACC
The DNA here is from genome assembly GCA_019973895.1 of Chrysanthemum seticuspe. NCBI lineage: Eukaryota > Viridiplantae > Streptophyta > Magnoliopsida > Asterales > Asteraceae > Chrysanthemum > Chrysanthemum seticuspe. The sequence goes on from BPTQ01000009.1 coordinate 190,203,126, forward strand.
TTTCTTTCTTTGTTTACTCTCTCTCTCTAGAAAGGCTCCCATTCTACTTTCTCTCTCTCTAAACTCTAAACCATACGCCTCTTATTTTGATTGTGGATGTGTTTGTGAAATCCAATATGTTACAAATGTTATCAGAGCCATGGTTTGATCATCTCTCTTACATATCCTTGGATTTCTAGTGTTTTTAGATGGTTTTTGAGTTTGAAAAGGTTTAGTGGTTTTTGCATCATTTGGATCATTTCTAGTGTTAAAGTTTGAATTTTGGGTGTACTTTTGTGTTAAGAATCATTGTAAGTGCTTGGATTTTGATTTAGAAAGCTTGAATCACTGTGGTTGAGCTTGTTTTGGATTGAAAAGTGTGTTTTTGAAGTTTTTCTTGCTAGCGACTTGGCTCTCGTAGTGTTTTTCATCGTAGCGACTTGCTTCAGTAAAAGCTAGCGAGTTATAGTGTTAGTTGTTAGCGACTTGAGCCTAGCGACTTGTCTATTGAGACAAGCCGACAAATAGTACAAGTTAGTGGATTCTCCACTACGGCTAGCGACTTGGTGAGGTTAGCGACTTGCTTCAGAAAATGTTAGCGAGTTGTAGTGTAAATTGTTAGTGACTTGATACTAGCGACTTGGATCTTAGCGAGTTGTTATTTAGCAACTTAACTGTGTCTTAGCGACTTGGGCTTAGCGACTTGATTCATAGCAACTTGAAGTCTAGCGAGTTGCTACTTAGCGACTTGTGTTCAGCGACTTGGGTTCATAGCGACCTGTGTTTAGCGACTTGGTTACTCTAGCGACTTTTCTTGCTACCGACTTGCTGACTTCAAACGGCCATAACTTTTGAACCGTAACTCCGTTTTCAGCGTTCTACCCATTAAAATGACCGTGAGAACGAGGAGAATGGCACGCCGAATGAACTAAAGGGTCAACCTTCGAGGCCTAAATCCGCTCCAAATAGAAGTTATTGAGGTTTTTATGTTTTTTTGACCTAAATTTCTCCGTAAAAACGGGCATAAACCAATCCAAATCTCAACCAAACAACATCTCTGCTAATCCTTCAAACAATCATATGTCCTAACACACAATTGTCTTTCATTATGTTGATCCATCAGTCATCTTAACACATTCCATTGGTCATTGCTTAACGGTTTGGTCTTGATTTTAGTAAAATCCCGCGAAAGATTCTATTTCTCGGTTTAAATCATAGACTTGTAAAATCCCGTGCATACTACAACATCATGTGTTACACTACTGACCCAGTAATTTCGGAAGTACTTAAATTGTATGATGCTATGGACAACAATGATAATGTATGCTACACTGAACGGTTAAAGATGTTTGAATTAATCAATGAGGATGTAAGATCTTCATGTTCTGAGTACAATGAGAATGAATTGCACCTGCTAATGCTACAGAATGCCATGCAAAAGGAATGTTGCATTATACCCTATCAACAGCTTCACTCTCACCTCATGTTACTTCTACCCACAACAACGGAACGAACATGTATTGCCATTTTCCGTCAAGATTTATCCACATTAACGGGTACATTACTGTTGAACTTAGAACAATTGGAACAACAACTTGAGAAAGAAAAGGTTCAAAAGGATAGTTCCAGTGCTGCACTTCAAGTGATCCACAACCAATTTCAGTCATTCATCAGTGGGGAATTTACATCAGATTATGATCAAGACATGACTGAAATGTCTTTCAAGAGACACACTGGAATGGAAATTAGCGTGTTCAGAGAGACACTTATCCATCTCATGGATAATGTGGATAAGTATATTGATGAAGTTACTCAGAAAGATGAAATAATAGATGAGAGTCTGGTGCTGTTGACAGAATGTTGTGATGAGTTGGGTAATGTATCAGTTGAAGAATCGGGTGTTGCTGAATGCAGAATAACAGAGACAACAAAGAATGATGCAACAAATTGTTCAGTAAGTCATGTTACACATGATGTGGATGCAGATATCAGACAGATAAATGAACAGGTGTCATGTGATGAGGTACCCTTAACTTTTCAACATAGTGCATCTGCTAATGTACCTAAACATACTGATCTTAATGCTGAACATGATTCTGATAAATGTTCCTTGGTTGAGGCTGAGTCTAATAATTTCAAAACAAATGATATGGTTGATAAAAAGGCTTTTAATGAACTTTCTAGCAAATTCTCAAAACTTGAAAAACATTGCATTTCACTTGAAATTGCGATACAGAGTAAAGAAGAAAGTTTTCAACTTAACAAACCATGTAAAAATCCGGAACTTCCTGAATTCCGTGAACTTTTTGAAATTAGCACTTTGAAAGCTCAGCTTCAAGCCAAAAACTCGACTATCAACAATTTGAAGAAACATATTTCTGGTATGCATGTGAAAAGTACTTTGGTTACAAGTAATTCTGATGATAATGCTATTTATGATATTCAAATGAGAAATGATGAATTAGCAATCTGTGTGGCCAAATTACTAAAGGAAAATGAGTCTTTGAGAAAGCATAGCATAGAACTAAGTGACTCTGTCAAAGAATCTAGAACTAAGTCAATGGAACAAACAAATTCTTTGATAGCAAAAATTGATGAACTCAAAGATCAACTTCAGAAAAAGAGTTTCGCTATTGTTGCCTTAAAAAATGAGCTTAGGAAAACTGTAGGGAAAAGTGTGAACACTAAGTTTACAAAACCATCAACCTTGGGGAAGTCAATTTCTCATTCCATTAGAGACCGGTCTGTTGTTAGGCAGCCTACTGCATTTAAATCTGAAAGAACAAAATTTTCAAATACACGGTTTGCCTCCCAAGTTGATGTGAAACAAGTTTTGTCAAAACCAGTCACTTCACCTGAGCTACCTAAGAATAAGGCTTCTAGCTCCGTTAACCCTCAACAAGTAGCCACTTCTACTCCTAGCACCTCTAGGATTAGTTCGAAAACAGTGTCAAAACCAAGCATTAAAACCCATAATTCATATGACATAAATGACTTGTGGAAGAACTATTATCTAGAACAAGCTAGGAAAAAGGCACATATTCAAAAAGACGGAATTTTAGGTGCAAGACCTAGGGTGATGCATTCCAAGAGATTTCAAGGTATTGCTAGTAGTTGTAAACCATTACCTAGGAACACTCAAAAGACTAGGGGTTGGCTTGCATCTAAGAGTAGTTATATGAAGAAGAATGCTAAGCATGTAGAAAATAAAACTAGAAATTCTGAGTCTTTTTCGAATATGAAACATTTTCCTTATTCACATGCTAAGGTACAATCCACTAAGACTACTAACATGGCTAAGGTTCAACATGTTATGATCCAAAACAAACCTAAAACTCCACGTAGATGGATCCCAACTACTAAATATTTGGAGTCTAGGAATACCAATAAGTCTTCGACTGTGCATAAGTATGTCACCAATCCTAGACCTTGCCATAAGTGGATTCCATCTGGTAAAATGTTTAAGGCTGTTGGACTTAGGTGGATGCCTACCGGAAAGCTTTTACCGATGACAAAATCAAGGTTAACTGTGAAACCCCAAAGGGTTTGGATACTAATGTCACTAGCCAAAATATATGCAATCAAGTTTGTAATATTAGTGCAGGTAGTCCTTACTCAGTTGCAGATACTTCGATCCTTCACTACATGGACTGGCTTAAAGTATGGATTACAAATGGATTGATATCTCATAACTCACGGGTTCAAGTAACTCAATCTTGATATTCATTCGGCTATGACGTCTGTTCACATCAGTTCAGGCCTCGTACTTCATCATTATGGCGTCTGTAGATAACACTTCAGGCCCCGTTCCTCAAAGAAAAGAAAGGTGTACGCTTTAGTGCGCTTTATCTTCAAAAGAAGAGAAATCTTCATGTTTATGACCATTCTCATTGACATTCTTCATCAACAAGCTTCATGTTTTTCCCACGCTCTTTCAACTCTCAAGTGGATCTACGTTCATTGGTGTATATTCTTATTCACTTGTTTAAATCAAAAATGGCAACTTCAGATGCAATTTTTGAGGGGGAGAAGAGTACATATACTACATGTTGATGGATGCTTAAATTATGGTCATATGATTCTCCTTCAACGCCTAATGCTTCACTTACTAAGTATAACCGGGATTCATTATTTGGGATTCATTGTTTTTCATAGATATGTTTGATGAGTACTTCCAACCTCCAACGAATGTTGATCATCCAATTTCTGAAGCTCATGCTCCGGTTCCTACTGACTCAACTGGTTCACCATCTAAGAAGTACTTCTTAGAATTCTCAAGAAACCTTATCTCCAGTTACTTCACAAGGCGTTGATAATGACTATCATGATATTGTAGTTGCACTATTGAATAATGATCCGCTCTTTGGTATTCCTTTGCCAAATCTTCACGGATTATTGTTCATGAATAATGATCCGCTCTTTGGTATTCCTTTGCCAAATCTTCACGGATTATTGTTCCTCTCATTGTGCACGCTATAAATCAACCACATGAACATTAAGGAAAATGACTACCTCATCCGCTCGAAGACATTATTGGTGAATCTTCCATATCAGTCTCTACATGTATACCTTTAGGAAGAATGCATCGATGTTGAGGAATCATTTGTTCCGGTTCATTCAGTGGGTCAATGTACATCCGATTGTATGTTTATTCACGTGTTGGGCATTTGACACAAGTTGATTACTTCGGAGTTAATCATTTATCACTTATTTGAGATTGACGTTGACTTTCACAAAGGTGTGTTCTTATTTGATAACTTGCTCGGGCTTAAGAATTTGAGTTGAAGACTTGGTTTATCTAGTTACCAGCAGTCGAGGTGGATGGTTGAAGACCTGGTTAACTATCACTATTAGGAGTTACGTTGTTTTACTCAGTGTCACATTTCGCACACTGTGACTCATTTTGTTGCATTGAGGCTTATCACTATCAATTGG